>JALXJV020000021.1:2832344-3103534 GCA_024633595.2 Lepomis macrochirus
TGAAACGAGTAAATCCAGAGCCGTGATCTGTTCATCATCTAACCATGGCATTCTTAATGTCTTCTTTGGAACAATGATCTCTTCATTGTTGAAGCTGTTTTTTTCACAAATCACACAAAATGAAGAGACATTTCAGTGCAGAGGAATCTGCCAGTGATATGGGTCTTCTGAAGAAGACACAAGGTCCGAAGGGGAGTCTGACATGGAAGATTCACAGAGTCCATAGAGTCCTCCACATAGTTGAGTGCCTCTGACGCCTTCTCTGACCGCCCACTACCCTCTTCAGGACGCTGCCTATCCTGACAATGAATGGAAAGCAAAGAATGGGCAAATCTGGTCTCCATCTTAAACTGTGACGCTGCGCTACATTCAGACACCCACCGACATGAAACCAGGGCCCATGAGATCAAAAATCCATGATTCAGCATACTCTTTTGACCTTTCCTTTTACTCCTGACATGATCCAGCTGATTTTGGAAATTACAAATCTACACGGAAAGCATTCAGAGTCAGAATGGAGCGATGTGGATACTCAAGAGATTCACACCTACACGGGACTTCTCATCCTGGCAGGTATGTACAGGTATATACTGGAAAAGCAACTGGTGGAGCTCTGGAGGTGAGCCAGGGAAAGTGAGTTACCCTGAACAAGACTGAGGGGCTCAACGGTGTTACACTTCCTTGTGACAATTTTTTCACTTCCTACTCTCTTGCCCAGGAGCCTTTGAGGAAGAAATTGGCCCTGAGATGGACCATCAGGGCAAACGAGCCTGAGCCTCCCCCCAAACTAAAACAGACAAAGGGGAGAGCTGTCTTCTCATTTCTGTTTGGATAGACAACCTCCACCAAGGGGAAGAAATGTCCTCCTTCTGAGCACCAAACACTGGGAGCCAGCTGTACATTAGTATGAGAAGCAGAAACTACAAATTATGGTTGACTACAATCGCTGCAAGGGTGGCGTGGACAACCTTGACAAGGTAGGTGATTGTATGCATTTATTGCCATATGAACGGATTCCACACTTAGTCTATTTATTCTTACTGATTTCATGTGTCTGTTTGAGATAAATACATATTTATTATGATTGCCTATCATTCATTATATAAATAAATAATTGTATAACAGACTTGTGAATGATGAGGAAGGACATTTATTTATTTATATTCTTTATTTTCTTGGTCGTTTGTAGGGGGTCAGCATCTAGAGCTGTAGGAGGCGGACCCCTCTTTGACCATCGCCCTACTATATATTAAATGGGATGGGAATAGAACACTTTACGGGTTAATCCTTAAAATGATGAATGTTTGGTAGTTTTGAAGCAAGTTTGAAGTTGTTTCAGTGAATTATTTAAAAAAAACACCAAAAATTATTGACACATGATGATTTAATAGCAGTTTTTTTGTGTGTGCATATTTTTGCCACAAAATATATAACGTATAATGCAATGACTTTTAAATCAAATTTTCCGGTCACCTACAAAGCGATGCTTAATCAACTATAATCAGGACACCTATTAATGTTATTCGAATGTCACCCTCATATACGGTCGTGTTTCATTGGTATTGCACTGATGATTCAGCATTTCTCAACCACGCTGATGATTCAGATGGTACATCAATAAAGCAGACCCTTACTCTCTCACTCTATACTCTTGGATTTAACTGTAACTTAGATGAATTGTAATACGAATTGTGTTCATTTCAAGATAAATTATATTCTTTTCGATGAGACACAGATTCTAGTTAAGTTTAAATCAACTCAAATCTAGTGATAATTTCAAGCAAGCCACAGTTAAGACTGCATTAAGAAACTATGCTGCTACCAAAACAATGTCTAATAACTTCTGCACGGCTGTATGACAGTGAGTGATCACCAGCAGTAGGTGACTTTATGATAGCGTTATGATTATGTTACATGTTTATGTTATGGTTATGTTATCATTGACCGTAATTGAACTAATCATCATTGTCACTATGACATGGCACACACCCTATCCAAGTCACTTGGTGTTGAAACATGGTGGGGAAATTTAAGGGCTCAGATTAGGGGTGTGACGAAACACTTTGCCCACAGGATGGGGGATTTTTGACCCGCAATGCAAGAAAAGAGGCGGCGGGAGTGGGGGCTAGTAAGAGATGTGATTGGGCCAGCCCAGTGACAGCATAGAAAATTACCCAGTGGGCCGCTGTCTGTGCTCTATGGGCCAGTTGTTGGCACATTTTTAAAAACAGTTATAAATGAATAATTTATGTAACACCGGCCTCGAAGGTGAATCGGCCATCGGACTACCAGCCCACCAATGTTTCTACACTTATCAGGCTGTTACAGTAATATTTTTATCAGCTTGAGGTTGAACTAATCCTTCACGCACATTTCTGCATTCAGCCTACGTGCTACATCAGCGTTAGCTCACCTCTCTGCTTTTCAGTAACCGATGTTGTTAGTGAAGTTCAGTATCTATGTATTGGTAAAACAACAACAACATCTTAATGGAACATTAGGACGCAAAAGGCGGATCCTAGCTAATGTATCGTCAGCTGGTTATGTTGGGTCAGATGTACGATCAGGCTGCTTTAGTCAATAACTTTGCAGAGTTGGTGCCAAAAGAGACCCTACTGTTGCGGAAACCAGGGACTGGGAACACAAGCACAGGACACGGACAGGTGTTGCGGGCAAGGTGGACTTTATTGTCAGTTTCTCACGGGAGCTGGGGAAAGTGGCAATGACAAGGCTAAACGACGGGTGCTGAGGGTTGGTGAGGCGGAGACCGGGATGCAGACAGGAGAGGTCCTGGGGCAGAGAAAAACAAGTTAGCTTCAAAGACACGGAGAGGCAGAAATATAAAGTTCTAGAGTGAGATTAATCTTGAGCCGGAGTATAGCTACCGCTACGGGTGAACAACAATCTGGCAATGAACGAGTGGAGAACCGGTGAAGATATGCTGCAGGAAGGTGGGCTGATGACAGGCAGGTGTGCATGGTCGGATGAGGAGTGATGAGCTGATTGCCAACAGGTAAACGGTAACCGTAACACCTATGGTCTGCAGACAGCCTTATATATCCCTTCTGGGCTGAGCTGTGCCCCCCCCCCTTTCTTTATGGTGAATTTCTTATCTTCTGCTTTTATGCTGGTCACACGTGTTGTTATACCAATTAAGTTTTCCAGCTATCATTCATCATTCTGTGTTGTTGACTTTCTATATTTTTATATTACAGGATAAGAAATTCATCATGTACGTATCAACTTAAATCTCACCGTTTTTTCAAGTTATGACAAACAATCATATTTCTTAAAAACTAACAAGAATAACACATGTAGTGCTGTGCCTTTGATTAATGCTTGCTTTCTTACAGTAATCTTGCTGTTATCTACTCTCTGCTTATTTTATTTGTTCATCCTCTTTCTGCTTCAGAAGCAAGTTCATTCAAAGCTCACAGGCTATAAGCATCAGAGGTTGGAAGTTGACAATCAACCCCTTAATCAGTAATTAAGCATGTGGTCTTAGTTGGTAATTAAACATGCAGTCTTAACAGTTGACCAAAGCAAGCACCTGTCACAGCAGATTTTGAACGCCTACAGCCTCTCCTGCAGTCATAAACAAGGAGAAGCAGCGTTCAGTTATTATGCTCCGTATATCTGGAACAAACTCCCAGATAACTGCAGGTCTGCTGAAACTGTCAGTTCTTTTAAATTAAGACTGAAGACGTTTCTTTTTACCACTGCTTTTAATTAAATATTTAAGATTTTTCTTTTTATTGATAACTTACACTGCACTGTAACTTTTACTGTCCTGCTTTCTTTTTCTTTGTTTTTAGATTTTTACCACTGCTTTTAATTAAATATTTACACGGTGAGTAATGAGTAGGTAGCTGGGTTAGGACGTTTTGGAGGTGAGATTGAACAGAGTGAAGGAAGTGGATCTTAAATCTCGCGCCCGAGTGATTTGCAGGAACTTCTGTCCACCTGTAAACATGCAGGTGGGTCCAGAGTGTAACTGGATCAAAGGGGCCTGCTGACAGACATGTCCTGGTTTCTCTGTAGTGTCCGAGGGTTTTTGGAGTTTCAGTGGACCCACAGATTGCTGTGGACCTGAGTACAGACCAGATAGAGAGAGTAGATTAAGTGTCCTTCTCTGTTTGTTCTCTTTTCAGAATGATTGTGACTCAGTTATTTGCTCAACCCCTCAGCCTGTTTTTATTTTCCATTTAACTCTTTAAACCCTTTAACACTGGAACTTTTATTATATTTTATGTTGCTTTCAAACGTTTTTATTGTTTTTCCCTGTTGCTTTTATGTTTTATGTAAAGCACTTTGAATTGCCTTGTTGTTGAAATGTGCTGTACAAATAAACTTGCCTTGCCTAAATATACAGTAGATAACAGTCGAACAAGATGTGCATAGTCTCAGTGTCAACAGTGATGGTTTAATGTAAGTAATCATTTTATCCAAAGTGATTTACAATTGCTATATATATGTCAGAGTCGCACGGTGGAGGTGGAGGATTGAACCCGGGTCTCTCACAACAAAAGGCATGTGTCTTATCCACTGCGCCATCACCTCCGCACACCGCTGTAAGTTCTAAATAAATGACACGATAAATTGGTTAGCTAGCTCACAACAATGTTTATCGGTTTGATGCTCTGACTTAACGAGGTGTGACGGTGTGACAGTTTTTTAACGAGGCGTGACAGTGCGCCTGCTGCAAGCTTGGAGAATGACGTATGACTTATGGAATTTACTATAGTCATACGTCACCACCCCGTTTTAACAACTAAGCAATTTATGCAACTTTGAGCACAAAATTAAGCTGTTTGTCGAAATATATTTGGTGAACTATGTGGGTAATCAACATTGTGAGGAAGTGACTCACATGAAATATCATAGAAACTTTTTACCTCTTAAAATACCTTTAAATGGCCAAAACAGCACAAACGCAGTGTTCTACTTGCCAGAAAGTGACTGCAGCCTCTACTTATTGACTGAAAGCTAGTTTCTGCCTCAAAATGATTTGATTTCTTTCAAACGAGCTATGTTTGACATTATAAACCCGAAATTGTCCCCGTTTTTATTTCATATATAATAATATTATATTTTTTAATGACGTACTGATGACCAAACCAAAAATGTTCCGGTTTTCATTTCAGAAATCTGCTCGCCTTCTTGTAAGCATCAGAGACAACAGGCTTGTGGTTAATTTCCAAGTGAGGTTACAGCTAATAAAAACTACAGTTACTTGAATCAAGAAAAACTTTAGAGTAACTCCGCTCCAAATTATTCTTTGTGCACACAATGCACAATACAAACAGGATGGATTCGAGTCAGAGACGCTCAGGTAGCTGGTGGTAATAAATGTTGTGGGAGTGAGCAAACATACTGAAGCAGCATTTCATAGTTTGGAATAAACAACATTCTAAAAACAACACAATATACTGTAATGGTGCCTAAACACTGGCCAGCAGCACCACTGTGGCCTGCAAGGTCCTCTCTGGGTCATGGAGTCTCAATTTGTTTCAAGCTTGAGAAGCACCTCTCAGCACCTGCCATGGTCATAGGAGTGGTGATGACTGGCTCTGAAGAGACAAACATTACTGTGCATGAATCCACAGCACCATGACAGGATTTGAACTCTTCCTTCCTGTAGGTGAGACTAAGCTCTGTCTTCAGCTTGCTTCCATTGAGCCTTCAAGGTGTTACAATTTTATGTTAGTGCTTTTTATTTTTTATAATTATCCTGAGTATTTTTATCTCAGTTTTATTCTTGTTTTATTGTAATTGGAAATAATTTTATTTCATTGCAGTTCTGGAGAAGTGCTGTATAAATAACGTTTATTATTTATGTACTAGTAGTATTAGCAGTAGTGTTACTTCAACTTTACTGATTCCATTCTTGTTTTGTTTTCCATTGTGCAAATGCCTCTGAGTGTTTGCACTTCATTTCACAAAAATGTTTTTCTGTGTGACAGTTTTGGTTTCAGACTTTATTTTTAGTTATTCATATACTTACAAAGGAAAAGGGAAAATTGATAAAAGAATAATAGACAAAGAATTAAAAATTAAGTAACAGTTGTAATTAACACCCTGAGATTTAACACAAGAAAGTAAAAGTGCTGTGCACAAACTTATTAAAGTGTAGACAGACAGATTTAGATTTGCTCAAGCATTCTCAGGAAATGACATCTTGTAGCCTACTTGTCAAACCTTTTTATACAGTGTGTCCCAGTATGTGAAAAAAGATAAGCATTTAGATGATTAACCTTCCACCTACATCACCTAAAGCTACTAAGCAAAGTCTTATGCTGCCATCTGCTGGACAAAATATAAATACATAAATGCTGGAGATTATTGCTTCAGACTCTGAAGTTAAAAATATCTTGGAATGAAATTCCTTTCGTTCACCATACATCCAATTTAAGCAAAGACTCTCTAACTGAGCACATCTTCATAGAGAATGTGAAGGAAATTCTCCTTTCAGTTTTGAGGGTGGTGAAATTTCAGATTTCAGATTTCTAACTCGTACTATGGAACACCTTCTTTGTTATTGTTATAATAATGGTTTTGGGTTTTTTTGCTTAATTAAAGGATTATTAAAGCGACAGAGTTTTATTATTTTGTTGAAGTGACCCTCTTAAGAGTTCTCTGTCTAACCTCCGTTCACATCTGAGGCGAATGGCAGGACTTTTGTTTGTGAAAATTGCAGTTTAAACACTGAAGTGGCAGCTGAAATGTAATTACTCAGAAAAGTTCAAATATGGAAGGACTGAAAGAAATCCTAATTTCAGTTTTAGTGTTTTAGTGTTAGTGTGACGGAAGCCAGTGAGGCTCTGTAAGAAACGCACTGGGGACCAGTGTCAAGGGGGTTTAGCCTCATCGTCAGCGTGTCCGCCTCCCGAACCGAGGTCAACAGAGGTCGTAGCAACACAACGTGTTTATAGAGCTCACAGGACAACCAGCTACACACACAGAAAAACAGGCAGCTGTGGCCGTAATTATTATTTTTACAATTTTATGTTAGTGCTTTTTATTTTTTATAATTATACTGAGTATTTTTATCTCAGTTTTATTCTTGTTTTATTGTAATTGGAAATAATTTTATTTCATTGCAGTTCTGGAGAGGTGCTGTATAAATAACGTTTATTATTTATGTACTAGTAGTATTAGCAGTAGTGTTACTTCAACTTTACTGATTCCATTCTTGTTTTGTTTTCCATTGTGCAAATGCCTCTGAGTGTTTGCACTTCATTTCACAAAAATGTTTTTCTGTGTGACAGTTTTGGTTTCAGACTTTATTTTTAGTTATTCATATACTTACAAAGGAAAAGGGAAAATTGATAAAAGAATAATAGACAAAGAATTAAAAATTAAGAAGCAATTGTAATTAACACCCCGAGATTTAACACAAGAAAGTAAAAGTGCTGTGCACAAACTTATTAAAGTGTAGACAGACAGATTTAGCCACTCAGCTGAATATGAGGTGATTAAGGTGGAGTTTTCTGTCAGTGAGAGGCGGCAGAGTTTCTGGGAGGTCTGTGGAGATGAGACAGTGGTGACAGATGAGATTCTCAGAGACACATTTTTGTTTTGCCGTCATGGTGACGCTCGTCACGGTTAGTTGAGTTTTTCCCACTTACGTGACAAACAGGGTGCAACAAGAGTTCTGTCAGCACACAGAGACATTAAGACCATTAAGCCCTCTGTGGATGTGTTGAAGTGGTCAGTTAAGGCTCGGGGATCCTGTGTTGTCAGGCTTTTTCTCAGTGGTAGGAATCAGTAGCAACAGGGAGAAAAAAGTAATCATGCATTACTTTTTTTTTAATTAACTAGAAGTGAACAAGTGTTAGCATGAAATATACTAGAGTGCCAGATATTTAGAAAAATCGCATATTTGCAGCTGGTGAAGGTGGGGTTAAATGAAATCACTTAATGCAGGCCTACTTCATCCTGTGGGTAGCTTGTGAATATCAACATCAATATAGTTTTATCTTAAAGTAAATTACATGATGTAAGATGTAAGAACATTACATCATATTTTATTTGTTTATTAGTATTTTGTTTTATAAGTTTAAATATGCAAAGAGATTAAAGTTACCAGATAAATGTAATGGTGTAAAAAGAGCAGTATTTGCCTCTAGAATGTAGTAAAGTAGATGCATTTTAAATATTCAAACACTCACGTAAAGTACAAGTACTGTATCTAGTACTGAGTACTAGTACACTACTTCAGTAAATGTACTTTTGTAATAATACTCATAGCTAAAAATCACGTTTCATGTTTCACTGCAAAAACTAAAATCTTAGTAAGATAAATTATCTTAATTGAAGGCAAAAGTTTTTTGTCTGTCAAGATATTTCTTCTTACCAGGCGGCTTTCATGGCAGAATTTCACTTGTTTCAAGTTTTTTTGGCCTTAAATAACAAATGATAATATTCTTGTTCTGTTGGCAGATAATTTTGCTTATTTTAAGTAATTTCCCCCCATTTTAATGTTTTTTCCCCCTTGTGTTTGAGAGCTCAGTTTTTGCAGTGTTCACTCTGCGTAGAGATGGTTGGACTTCATGACTATAACCTCAGCAGGAGAGAGGGGTCGCAAAGCTAAAACAATGTCAAAAACACGATGGAAATATGACATTTCATGTATTAATGTGATGAAGGCTCCGGTCTCCTCATCACACCACACAGATCTGATGTTTTCAGCTCTTCACTGGAAGCTTGAGTAACATTTAAGTCACACGCTTTGTGCATCATTAATTCACTAAGTTTGTTTCCGTTTTGTTTTTATTCAGACACAAACCTTCTCACCTCAGAGGAAAGAGAGGAAACACCTTTTTGCGACAGTTTAAATAAATCATTTCCGGTGTTTCCACAGTTTTTTTTTATGTGCAAAACAATATTTTTTGTGGAGGAAAGGCCACACTGTTAAAGCAAGAGGATTCAACTGATGTCAGCATGTCAGCAACATCACAGATCCATGCAGATATAAAGATGAGTCTGGTTTTACTCTTTAATTTTCTCATTGTCGACATTGTCTCATGAAAAACAGCCAAACCAGCAGCGTGTTTGTCTGTTTCTCATTACTTTCTGACTCCCCTACCCCGTGTGTGGTTCTCAGCTTCAACCCCAAAATGGTTCCTACAAAAATGTTTAAACCTGCAACAAAGAGAGTGCAAAGAGTCCCCCATCCTTAAAACAGAGTGGCTATAACTTCATCTTCTGTCTTTTATAAATACATCAGTAAGTAACATTATTATATTAACCTGAACAAGGTGTGAAAGGAAGTAGCAGCAAACTATAACATTAAACGTCGTCTAATGTGCTGTTCAAGATCGTGTTTGTTAATTAACTTTTTGTGTTTTAGTTTCAGATTCCAGAATAGATTTCACACGGTCTTGGAAGGCTAAAATAAAACAGATTAGCAGTATTTATTTCACAGCTAACAAACAAATTTTTAAGAATATGTAGCTGACAAAAAGCAGGACCTTAACAATAGGCTACTTAAAGTCTTAGTACCTGTTGGGCTGCTGAGCTCAGCAGAAGCAGCAGGTGGATGATCGGTGATCGGTATTTGTCAGCGAGGGATCATCAGATCATGTCGGCTCATTAACTCAGTTTGTTTTACTAAGTGCTGTAACCAGTCAATCGGAAGCGAACAGTGTCACTTCATGTGTTTGTCCAACACAAACAGCAGCGGGCGTGTCCAGGCCGTGGTGACGGAGTATAAATGGAGAGGAGCTCTTCTGTTCTGCCTCACACCAACCAGCTCTCCATCAGCTGCCCTGCTGCTGAAACTCCTCTTCATCGCAGAGCTACTCCGTCCATCTCCTCCTCCTCCTCAGGTGAGTTATTCTTCTCTTCCTTCTCCTGCTCCTCCAACTTTATTCTACTACCTACTCCTCATCCTCCTCCTCTAAATCTAAAGGTGAGCTTTCTTTCTCCTTTCCTTCTACACATCCTCATCCTCCTCCACTACTTCTCCTTCTGTATCTTCCTCTCCATCCTAGAAATTTTCTCGTGTCTCTGTGTGTTCAGATCATCCAGCATGGCGGCGCTGTGGCTCCAGTCTGTCTCTCTGCTGGTCTTACTGATCGTATCGTGTCCGGGCTCCCAGGCCTTCACACCTCCGCAGCACCTGTGCGGCTCCCACCTGGTCGACGCCCTCTACCTGGTCTGCGGGGAAAGAGGCTTCTTCTACAACCCCAAGAGAGACGTCGACCCTCTGATGGGTGAGAGCATCAACTTCAAACCTGCACAGCATCACTAAACAGAAATACTCTGAACTCGGCAAGGGGCCCTAAAGATTAGCCGGTGTTAATGTCGCCACCTGGTTTTGTTTTAGTCTTGATGATGACTTCCCCTCTGAACATCTGTCTGTTTGTCCTGTCAGGTTTCCTCCCTCCGAAGGCGGACGGAGCTGCTGCAGCGGGCGGCGAGAACGAGGTGGCCGAGTTCGCTTTCAAGGACCAGATGGAAATGATGGTGAAGCGAGGCATCGTGGAGCAGTGCTGCCACAAGCCCTGCAACATCCCTGTCCTACAGAACTACTGCAACTGAGCAGCCAACTCGGCCTGAAGCCCCCACCCCCACCGCTACGACCCCACCCGTGCATCAGAAGAGCGGCGGTGCTGTCCTCTCTCAGAAAAACCAACTGCTGTCAAATGAAGTGCTGAAAAATGAAATTATTTTTCCTAGAAAATAAAGTTTTGTGTATTGAGTAAATATCAAGATATGTGTGCTTTTCATTACTTACTTTATTGTCACAAGTTCCATTGATTAACTAAAGTCAAAATGATGTTACATTATTAATTAAACCACTTGCAGCCTTTAAGATTTCAGCCCTGGTTGATTTGGCGTCACCGTGTAGGTGCAGTTAAAACGTACAAGAGCAGCTACTCTGTCAGAAAGCCAACGTTAAATTAGCTGGTGTGGTTTGTTTACAGTGCAGCCAAACAGACTCGGGTTGTTTTAATAAAAAAGATATTCATTAATAATACATCTGATTTCATGTTGCACACGGCACTCGTAGGAAACATATTGCATGTCACAGCAGCAGCACTTGGTTCAAAGAATCTATTGCAAAAACAAATAAGCATAAGTTTTTGTATTTACAAGTTATGTGCAAGAAGTTACAGAAAATGTCATTTTAAATGGAAGAACCTCAGCAGCCTCTCAGTCCACAGGACGACAGAGCTGGATGAACAGGTTGATGGACGGCGGCGGGAACGAGCTCCTGTGACGATCTAACACCGTGTTTAAGTCTTCGTCTTCTCAACCAGCATCTCGTGAAGCAGGTGGGAGACGTTCAGGATGTTAATCGACTTGAACAGCATCGTCCTTTAATCATTGATCCATCTACAACTTTACAGGTGAGTTACTCCTTCATCTCCTCCCTCAAATCTAACGTCTTCCTCCTCCTCTGCAGGCGAGTTGTTCTTCTCATCTTCCTCCTCAGGCCGCTCCTAAAATCTCATCCTCCTCTTCTCCGCTGACTTTACAGGTGAGTTACTTTTCCTCCTCCATCTCATCCTCTTTCTACACCTCCCCTTCCTCCTCCTCCATCACCCCCTTTTTCCTCCGTCTGTCTTCCCCTCCTTCAAGCTGAGCCGCTCTCCTCCTCCTCTCCAACTCCTCACCCAGTCTCAACATTGACGTTCAAGTTTGTTACGAGGGTGTCACAAGGTCACGAGGACAAGATGAAGAAGATATTTTCACTGCATTTTGAAGAAATATTCGTTGATGAAATATAAGAGTCCCCTGAAGATTTTATACATTTAACCCATAATTTCCTGCATTTGAAGACATTGTCTGCTCCAATTTATGGCGGAAACAAAATTAAGGTGGCAGGTGACAATTCAAAATATCAAAATATAAAAATGTAATGTAATGCAATCAGCAGCTTGTTGCTTTTATTTTTTACATGCACACGTGCTTCTTGTATATTTAAATTGCATTGCATTTTTTCTTACTGTGCAAATAAAAGCTTACTCAAAGCATTTTCATTAGTTATTTAACATTTCTTGCTATTTCTCAATTTAAAAAACTGAAAGTAAAAGAGATGCAAAGAGCAAAGAGATGAAAAGTGCTTAAGATTATCTAAATGTGGCATTTTAGTTTTGATAATGTCACCTGGATTATCAAGTATAGAATCTACTTTTTAAAGTACACACTCTGGCTGGTCATCCTTATTTATTCATTATTTATTTAAATGATTGATCTTTCAGAAAAGCTGCGGGTTTTTTTTTATCTCTACCACGAGGGGGCAGCAATCCCATTACGAATCAGACCATCAGTACATTTTGCTTTTAATACCTCCTGTTTTTTAAATCTTGAAGGACTTGTAATAGACTTTTACTTTAGAGAAAGATATGAGTGGACTAAGTTAATTCTTCCACCACTGAGAAATAAAAAATGTTGATGAAAAGACAGATGTGCTGCAGATAAGGGCGTCACTTTGTGTTGGAAGGTGTTGTGTACATAAGGGCTCAGATCAGGGGCGTGATGATACACTTGGATCACGAGACTTGACGATGCAGGAGAACAATACGAGAAGATTTTTAACATTATTTTGAAGAAATAGGAAATTTATGAAACATATGAGTGGGTGTCCTCAGCCAGGAAATTTGAGCATTAAACACTTAATTTCCTGCATTAAGGAGACGTTTTCTGCTCCAGTTTATGGTGGAAATGTCTTTATTTATGTAAAGAGAAACGAAAACAATTAGCTGGCAGGTGACAATATATAACAGCAATATAACTAAGTAGCAGGCTGTTTTTATTTTATTTTTTTTAAATTTTGTAGCTTAAGTTATCTATATTTAAATTGCATTGCATGTTTTCTTACTGTGCAAATCAACCTTTCTCAAAGCCTTTTCATTTGTTAGTTAACATTTTTTGGTGCAAGCTGTGTGCAGGACATTTATAACAAATGCTTTTTTAAAAAGTGATGGGCAGCTGAAGTTAAGTTAGTTTAAGTTTGTGATTAATTTCAGTGAGTTTTTTCCACCTGTATTTCCTCTACTTGTGGGCGGGAAATGTGATACCTGCCGTGCGACACCGGCGGGGCTCGGCCCGGCGGGGCGGGGTCAGGTATCGATGTGTTTACCTCTTCCTCTGCTGGTGTGTTCGCTTGGCGTGGTCCGTGAAGTAGCCTATCCTGAATTCGCTGTTTGTGGTGACAACCGGGCCGATGTGCCGAGGAAGGGCGTTGTTCGGTTCAAAGACATTCTGGTGAATGAATTCACTGAACTCCCAGTTCGGTGCTGTGGGATTGTTTCCTCAACAAAACAGCACCATGCGAGATGTTCACCTGAATAATGAGACGTGCCTGAACGGTAAGGACATCTCTCCGGTCACTCCGCTAACAGCCGACTTTGCAGCAGAAAGGTGGATTATCTCTGTCGATCTTGTCTCTGTCCCGTGTTTCCTTGTCAAGGTGGAAACACGGAGAAACTGATGCTCTAAAGTACAAAAAGCAGGACTTCTGCGTCGCCACCACACCTGAGTACTTTGATTTCGTTCCATCTGTTCTTTTATGTTCCTTTGTGCTGCTGTGTTGACCCAAATTCCGCCTGCATCACTGCATTTATCTGACAGCTGTACAGAGGTGGAAGCAACTAAGCACATTTACTCAAGTGCTGCCTGTAATTAAGTACAATTTTGATCTACTTCCTTAAATATTTTATATGTTCTACTCTGCTGCGTTTCAGAGGAGAATATTGTTGTTTTTACTCCACTAGTTATCAGCTTAGTTTAGTTTGGCTACTAGTTTACAAATTCAGATTATGAATACAAAATATTATTAAGAAAGAAAAAATGATGGTATAATAAATTAAGCTACCTCATTCATTAACATATAAGTACAAATAAAAAATACGATAGCCTACAAATTATTCTAAAGTGCTTAGGCCTAACTATATTTTGATGCTTTTACTTTGGTAAAATCTTGAAAACAGGACTTTGACTTATAACTGAGTATTTCTACACTGCTGCATTGCTGCTTTTACTTAAGTAAATTATCTGAGCAAATACGTTTATAGGCTTTATCTATATGCTCAATTCTATGGATCAAAGAAAACCACTGAACATTCACAGCTAAGAAGCTGAAACCTCTGATTTTTTGCTGAAAAACAATTAGGTTAGGTTAACTTTATTGGTCACAGTGCAGTGTTCATCAACAAGAAGCTGAGAAGCGTTGACAAGTTGTGCTTCACAAGAGGAAAATATAAACACAGAAGAAAAATCACATTGACACCATAGTTCTCTGGATTAAAGTGCTCGTGAGGTTGTTGCACATTTTGCTCCTTTGAACTGAAGTCTGTGTAAAGTGCATATGCTCAGGTGCTAGTATGTTCATTGCATGTTCCCCTCTTGCACCAGGATCACAGTTAAAGTGCTGAAGTGCTCACATATTTTTTGCACACAGCTCTATTTGACATCGTTCAGATCGACTGTAACGTTTTAGGGACAAAGATTTACATTTTAACAAAAAGCTTAGTGTCTAAATCGCCTGTGTACTTTTTCACAATCAGTATTTTAACCAATCAATAACTGTGCGTTTACCTCCAACCGGTAGTGGAGGAGAAGTACAAGCTCACTGAATCGCGTCAGCTGTGCTTCCTGTTTACATCCCTCGAGCATTATGGGAACTGTAGTAAAACAGTGTACTGCTTTTTTAACAGGCTTGTAATTTTTTTGGAAAGAAGTATGTTATTTGGTAACAACACTGAAATCAGAAGCTCTAAAGTAGAATTTAAGTAAAAATTCATCCATCTTTAATTAATTGTTAGAAACATTGTTCTCTATATTTGGTCATCTGAATGCTTGCAGACAAATGTCACATTCTTCCACTCCGCACTGACTGAAAGCATGTAACTGGAATTAGTTAATCTGAGGTGCACTAACTGAACTGTCTGTCCTCTGTAATTTGTACCAAATTAATTAATTCTCTGCAGGAAGCCTCAAATTATTAGGAAATCTGTTAGAAAGGAAGCATTAAGTAAATGACATTTAGAGCTCTTTTCTTCCTTTTATAGCCTCTGTGTTCATTTCCACCTCCCATGTGATTTTTTTTTGTTTTGTTTTGTTTTTTGCTTCCCAATAATTTTGGTTATCAAGAAATTTAAGCCTCTCACATCAATATTAAATCGTATATTAGATCTGAAATAGTGTCAACTTGTCAGAATAGGTAACAAACATTGTTACTTGTGTATACTGAGGCCTCGGTGTTGACTGTGTAAATATTGAACTGCTCTGCCTGGGTATGCTAGCGGTCTGCTTTCCTCATGTTACTCTAGTCGGCATAGCAGTCAAACCAGTTTTACACGTCACATGAACAGGTTCCCAGAGAGCAGAAACTCTGCTGACGTTTAAAAAACACTCTCACGCTGTCTCACACTAAAAGAGCTGCTCATCAATATGTTGATATTTAACAATAGGCCGTCACTAGTGCCGGGCAACATTTTTTAATGATGTTTAATCGCATAGTTATGCACAAAATTGATTAATGAATTCTAAAGTAGTGTACTGCGCACTTTTAATTTAAACATACTGCTATATACACCAAAGTGCAATAACATGTGGTTTGCAAACACTTTCAACAAATAAGGAGCTTTTTCCCAGCAGTATTCCCTTTACACAGCTGCAATAAAATAGTTCTTAACTTAAACATTAATGCAATCAAATTTAAATATTAAACCAAAGCTGTTTGCCGCTGCCAGGGAATTACCTTTCATGTAGCCTATAATGTTAACTTAAGTTAAATAGGCTACAGCTGTGTAGCGCGCAGAATCCGTTGCCATGGTTACGGCCCGCAGAGCGGCCGCCGTTTAATCACGGAGCGTTTGTCTCCCTGTGTGATCACTGGAGCAAAGAGCGACCCCGCGGGGCCCAGCGACCATGTTGTGATTTTAGGATGTTCCTCAGACCGACATCTTCCCCAACACTAACCAGCATGCAGTGTGCAGCTCTCCACCTCGCTGTGGCGTTTGATCGCTTGTCTTACTTCTCCGACTCTGTCACAAACTGTGTTAACATGCGACAAAATATTTGTCAGCATTAATTAATTAATGCATTAAGGTGTTAATAACACCAACGTGCGCAGCCCTTGTTGTTGCTTGTCTGTCTTGGTTGTAGTTCCCTGGAAGTTTGTCAAATTCAGCTGATTCCTAAAGTGCATGATAATTCCTGCTGAAAATGACAGTTCGAATTTGACTTTTCATTCTACGATGCAATGTGATGGACATCACACTGATAAGAAATAGCATCTGATCAATCGTCTCATAGATCAACGATACAGACGATCAGATTGATTATTTTGGGGGGGCGTCTGTCTGCAGTTTGAGCATTAACACCGTCCCATTTCTCAACATAGCTGCAGTCAAATTATGAATGTTTAATATTACTGCAGTATTTTTTACATGTTGTGGCTAAAACTGTAGTATTGACTTAGACTGAGCTGTAACATAAACTTCACTGCAGAACAGACCGATCGCTCTCTGTCTTCCTTCTGCAGCTTTATATTTTTTTATTCATACGTTCTGTTCATAGCTGAATTGCACAAAGTTACGCTGCCTTTTAGGGTTGAGCGCTATTGTGGTACCACGTCGGTTTACAGGAGCTAACTGTTTTTAATGCTCTGTTCCTGCAGGGTCTGTGGTCAGGCTGTGGTGCGGCTCTGAGTCTGCAGTATGTTTGGTCACTGGAAATCAAACTCTGTTCGAAACACACCTCGGCAACAGCACCCAAACAACAGGTAAATACCCTCACACACACAGACACAAACACCGTTTACATATCTGTGTTAATGCTCATGGCTCAGCGTTTACTGCTGACGTCTTTGCTGGTGAGTAAACATTCTTGTTTATGGGTTTTTAAGGGTCTTATTTAAAGATAAGGATTCCTTAAAGTTAGTTATTAAAGAAAAGTGACTAATTAAGTAATGAGTGTTGATTTACAGGGTCAATGACCTCAAACAGATCTTTGAAATTTCTTGTTAATGGCCGCCATAACTTTGACATGCTAATTTTGGCTGCTAATATCAGCCTGTTGTAACCTTAACTCACAATTAAGCGTTATTTATACGTCTGTGTCGAGTCTACGCTGTAGCCTACGGCATCAGCTACGCACGGAGCCATGCGTTTATACTTGTTTGTGTTGGTGTATCCGTCGTTCTGCAATTACACCGCCAAACGCTAGTTGGCGGTAGCGCTACAGCATCCGCTGTGTGGACTGTTGCCGGCTGAGCAGGCTAGCTTCCGGTTTAGCCCTCCGCTAACATGAATGTGGGTAAAATTGTGAACGTGCGGCTGGTGTAGCCTTTTCAAATGTTATCAACCGGAGGATCACATTCTGATAGCGAAACGAGTCATTTCTCTCGCGTTGTGACACTCAAATATATTGAGCCGTGTTACAGCTGCTAGATTGGCCGCTAGTAAAATGGACTTCAAAGCACGGGGCATTTCCTGTCGGCTTGGAGGCTTTATGAGGCTTCCCAGCTGACCAATCACAGTTCTTACGGTCTGTCGTTACATTTTTAAGGAGGTGCACGTCAGGTTATGGTAAAGGCTGTACTGGGCTACACCGTCGATTTGATGCAGAAGTTCAAATCACACTTTAGCACATGGCGTATTCAAGACGGGGAGGTGAACATTGGGGATCGAATGAGGCCTTTTACACTACAGGAACTTAAATACCTTTTTTATCCAAAGATGGGATTTCTTGAGAAATCCTATATTATGACAGATACCATGATGTAGAGCTGACAGTGACACAGCAAGTAATGTTACTAACGTTAGCTAGGTTTTGGGTTAGCTAACTGCCACTACAGCTGCTGCTGCGACGCTAAACGCTCCTGCAGACTACTTGACTTTCAGCGTCGGCCGATGGCCGTGCCGTTCACACTACACAACCTGCCGTCTTGTGACGGGAGTCTTCAAGTCCTTGTGGCGTTCACACTAAGTGACTGATCGGTGACGGGGGGGGGGCGCACGCTACAGGAGCTGACAGCGACTCTGTCGCCCGACGCTGGTCTCCAAACGTTTTGTCAAGAAAACAGCTGTTTGTTATAAAGATAGCAATTATAAAGACAAAGAATCTGGGTGAAAGGATGGATTAGTATACACAGGTAGCAGGGATCGGCTACAGAGAGCTGGAGGGGAGGAAAAAGTAGCTGCCTGCTCTCATTGGCTGGATGTAGATGTCGAGTCGGCCAACTCCTCCAGATATTTGGCGTGCTAGATATCTGGCAGACGTCTGCAAAGTGTCAGAAATGTGTCGGGAAGCCGTTTTAATGAATCGTTGAATAGTTCACGCATAATGACTGCCATCGCTGATTTACGCCTGATCACAGCCCCCTCGGAGCTCGCCAACCGGCAAATGGGGCTTAAAATTGTGTAGTGTGAACTAGGCTTAACATGCAGAGAGGAAGAGACGGGCCCAGAGCCAGCACACCGGCCCCAGACAGCGATACTCTCCCGCTGCTAAAGCTAACAACACAACAACAGCATATATCTTTTACATAGAGGGCTGAAGCTGGCGGACTGTGAGGCGATAATTGTGTGTCAGATTAGAAATGCATGTCACACCTTCCAATGAGTATCCATTGTCACCGGTTCTTTTGTTTACACTGGGTTGATGAGTTCCTGAAACTCCTCCTGAAATTTCCAGGAGGTGATACTATATCAGGTACTCACTGGGGGACATGCAAAGCACCAGCTCGTTTGCAGCACAGCAAACAGTATAAACAAAGCAGGACATGTGTTTAGCTCATTCCTGCAAGGAAGTGTGTTTCAAAATACATAATTTAGAGAAAGTGAAACGTGTATTTTGCTGCCACGTTCTGCGTTAGTCCCCGTCAGTTGTGGGCGTTAACTACTACTGCCTTTCTCAGTTAACACTCAGTTAGTGTGGCAGCTGTTTTCAGCCTCACTGCCTGCTCTGTGGGGACGATGTTACAGATATTCATGGTCCCCCAGAAGATTAATTCCAGCACACTTGTTGTGTTACCATCCTGCAACATCA
This sequence comes from Lepomis macrochirus, assembly GCA_024633595.2. Classification (NCBI taxonomy): domain Eukaryota; kingdom Metazoa; phylum Chordata; class Actinopteri; order Centrarchiformes; family Centrarchidae; genus Lepomis; species Lepomis macrochirus. The sequence continues at coordinate 2,851,353 of JALXJV020000021.1, forward strand.
GATTTCTGCTTTGAGTTTTATCTCATCCTCTGACTTTTTCAGCTACCGCCTTTTTTTCTGCAACATTTTGGTTGCTGTTACACAAAGATTGTGTTTCTGTTATTTAGCCTATCATCACTTATATAAATGGGGTGGACAGAATAATGAGAACACCACAAACTACATCCTTCAAAATGACCATACAGCTGAATAAACGCCTATAAAAAAAAAGTATCTACAAAAACTGAGTATTATAACCTTCATGAGGGATTTACTACAGGACTGTTGCATCAGGATTATTTTTAGCTACAGTGGCAATTTAACGTACATCCGAGATGTTTCAGTCTGTAAAACACAGTGCAAACACACAGAAGAGCGTAGCACCAACCCTGACGGCTTCTTTAAAGTTTTCTGGGAACATTTGTTAAGTTCTCACTGTAGAAAAGAAGAACTACATCAAAGTACTGTAAATGATATATGTGTTGTTATTTTTTTGCCCTGATAAAAAATAAGATCCATTGTTAAGAAGAGGAAAATGTCTCCACAGTTCCTCAACACACACAATGCAGTCAGAAAGGAGAAGAGTAGCGACACATTGTTTTGTACTCCAGTACATTGAATTTTAAAAAGTTGAAGTTATTGTCTTTTCCTCTTAATGTTACTGTAAATGTGCCGGGGAGACAAACTGGGGTCAGCCAGTGTTCCTCTATTTATACATGATGCGTCAGCTACTACCACAGTTGGGGGGTGGGGGTTAATGTACGTAATATAATATATCAGAGTTTTGCTTATTTCGTCGCAATTAGAGAAAAATTTAGCCAAATTGAACATCCAAATCCAAGCTGGTTTTGAGCAAAAAAGTGAAAAATCTGCTGTATAAATGTAATATGCCAATAAGAATCTATAAATAATAATAATCCCCTGCTGGAGCTGCTGCCCCCGCGACCCGACCCCGGATAAGCGGATGAAGATGGATGGATGGATGGAAATAATAATAATAATAATATCGTTTTTTTATTTCTTCTTTAATGTTGCTCTTTTGCTGCTGCAGAGGAAATTACAATCCTGACAAGTGAAAACAAGCTGAAAACTCACCGCCTTCACTGGATGTTATGATGACTGAAAAGCACAGAGCCTGACAGGAGAGTGTGCGACTATAGTGAGCAAATAATACAGCATACAGACATAACTGCAGTTACACTCTGTCTCAATGGAAGTATTTCATGTTTCACTGTTACGTTCCCTGAAAATGCCCGGGCAATAAGGGGAAGGGACAATAAAGTTTAACATGGAAAACATGGAATCAAGGAAATCCAAGTAAGCACAAATAAGAAATGTTTCACCAACTTGCATCAAAAGGAAAAATACAGTAAAAATCTAGCTTCCTATAAACACAAGGAAGATGTATAGACATAAACTTAACCAATGAACACCCTCCCTCCTATAAGGGAGAGCGCTGATACCAGTACAACTCGAGTTAGCAGCACCGGTTGCAGGAGGGGGAAGGGCAGTGCCTTCAGGAGCAGAGAACGAGACACAACAACAAGAAAGACACGCCTGTCCAGCCGTCACATTCACTTCTACAAGAGAGAAGGCATAGGTGTCATTTACTCTGGGGACGCTGGGGACATGTCCCCACCACTTTTTTTAAAGCATGATTTGTTAAAAAAACGTTATGAAATACAGTTTGTAGTTAAATAACAAATGAAAAGGTCTTTGAAAAGGTTTTTTGCACATTGAGAAAACACACAAGGCGATTAAAATATAGAAGTAACAAATGTACATTGTCAGAAAAAAGGAGCTTTGTTGTTGAAAGATAGTGGGGACAGAGGGGCTCAGGTTAGGGGCGTGAAGAGACACTTAGATCTGAGATCAGGTTTAAAAGAACGAGACATAAAGATCTTAAAACAGTGCCGAGATATATGAGCCGGTGGTCTGGAGGAGACTTTCATCTTCACTTTCCTGAATTCTGGTGAAAGTTTCTGCACCAGTTTATGGTGGAAATGTTTTTATTTATGTAAAAGCAAATACAACATTCAGGCGGCAGGTGACATTTCAAAATGTATAAACAGAATCTAAGTGCAGAGCAGCTCTCAGTCGTTCTGTGCTGCTTTCAGATCAGTTTCTCCTGCAGATCAACTTTTCTCTGTAACAGGATTTAGTCTTCCCTCCTCTTTTGTCAGGTTCACAGGGACAGAACGGAAAACTTGGCCAAAAAGAAACTGTGTCAGGAAGTTGTTAAAGTTTCTGACTGGTGCTGCACGTTTTTGGGACATTATATAATCGGCTTGTTTCTTTTCAGCTGTGTTTAAGTTACCCTTTTTGGACAATGTGCATTTCTCCTATATTTTAATTGCATTGCATGTTTTCTCATTGTGCTAATAAACCTTTCTAAAGGTGTTTTTGTTTGTTATTTGACTGCAAACTATATTTCAGAACATTTTTAAACAAATTATGGTTTAAAAAGTGATGGGGACAAAATCAGTTTTATCATAGGCATCAGTTACACTGAGGAAATGACAAAAGAGGAGGGAAGACTAAATCAGGTCTACATGATTGTACAGGGATGATGCTACATGAGAAAAGGCGATCTACAGGAGAAACTGATCTGAAAGCAGCACATTATGACTGAGAGCTGCTCTGACTTAGATTCTGTTATAATATATTTTGAAATGTCACCTGCTGCCTGAATTTCCTTTTACATAAATAAAAACATAAATAAAGACCGGTCTCCAGTGCTACAACACTATTATATATCTCAGGGAAACTTTTCCAAGTGGCTGGATCTTGTTTTGGGGCAGTTCTGTGCTCTGATTTGTTACAATAGAGTGAACAAAGTGATAACAATCACTGTGAAAACATTAAGAGTGGGTGAAAGGCAGTTAATATGTAAAGAGGAATGTACATGGGACTTTAATTATTCATTTATCTGGAGGGCAGATCGTGTGTAACAAAGTTCACCATGGGTTTGCACTGACAGACAATAAAAGGACAAAAAAATAACATGAAAGTCAAATAAAAACAATAAAACAAGCATTAGATTTGCCAATTAATACTTATTCTGTCTTAAAGTAAGAAATGAATTGAATAATGTAAAATTACAGTCACTTTTTTATTCCATTGACTAATAGTTTTTACATTGCTGTTTATAATTCTTTGATTTTATGTAAAGAACTTAGTGTGACAATCAGTGACGGCTGGTGAAAAATATTTTAGGTGGGTTTGTGCCATACGCGTCAGTTTCAGGAACCGTCCCGATATAATTTAACACAAGCTGCTGGAGACCAGTGCTCTGTGAAATACTCAGAAATTATTTAATGCTAATATTAAAAAGTCACTGACACAAAAACACAGACAGTGAACTTAAACATAGAAAGTAGTAGAAATACCTCTACTTTGTACTTCAGTACAGTAGAATTGATGTTGATGTCCCGTAGCACAAGCACCAACCCGCAGTGGGTGGAATTTTCAGCTGTCTCATCTGCCTGAACAGCAAGATATTCTGCATTTTTTACTTCCTCCAGAATATAATCTTTAAAAAGTGACAGCACGCAGTCCAAAAGTTCGCTTTGCACGGTCTTTGAGGTGCCTTTGAAAACAGTAGCTGCCTTGAGGTGCTCCTCCAACACGCTGTCCAGCGAGGCAAGAAGATCTACAGAGAACGCCAGGGTTGTCCTGGCCTCATTGTGGCCGCGCAAGGCCGGCTCAAAGGCCCCGCAGAATTTAATGCAGTTAATTATCTTTGATAAAACGAGCCTGTGTGGCCTTTGCCCAGCTGTGTAGAGATGCTAACTGACTAGCATGGCTAGCATGCACCGTGTTATCCATATGTGCCCTCGTGCACTCGTGTTCCTGAGTCTTCTCAGATAAATGTTTCGTGTCGTTTACTCCTGCAGCAGTCCATGTTGTATTTGTCCCCGCCGTTTTAAAAAGCAAGCATGGGAAGCAAAATACGGCGTTTACATGATCGCATCCAGCTAGCCAAGCTTTTCTATCGTACCAACTGCGGAAGAAGCCTCGCACATATGTTTTACCTTTCTCGCTAGCCTGTTGACTGATTTGGATGTCGGGTTGGATGGATGGATATACTTAAAACAAGTAGTAGTTGTTCATTTAAAAAATATTTAATTTAAAAAGAGAAATAAAGACAGGTTCCACCAGGGAGGGCGGCGGTCTAGTGCCCTCTATTGGCCAGCTGCTGCTGGTCACATTGTATGCATGAAGTGTGCTAAAGAAGCAAAATGTTAGAAATCATTATTATTATTATTATTATTATTATTATTATTATTATTATTATTAATGTGTCTGCCTCTCATAATCCACTTCACACTCGTCCAGTGTCACAACTACAGTCTCGGTTTCTTTTTAATAAAAAAACAAACAATAAAAACGGGCAGATCATATGTGAGTGTTGAGATCTGACTGAGTTATGACTCGGAAGGAGGGCGAGTTTTGATGCAACTTGCGGTACCTTGACATGAGCTTCAGCTCCGACTGCTGAGCGTGCTGCTGAGCGGTCAAATCAGAAGCCAAATTACAATAACTTCCTGTTGTTTTTAGTCCAAACACCAGCATGCACCTGCCCCTTTCACATCACACAGCATGTCTCTGCAGCGCCTCACAGTTTAAAAACCTCTGTTTTAAGGTCAAACAGTTAATCAAATCAATCAAATGATTTGCAGATTTATTGATAATAAAAACATGAGGAAATGGGTGGCTGGAGTTTACTGGCAAATAGATGATAATTAAATGCTGGAAAGGTCTGCAGTTACTTCGACCTCATAACCAGCAACTAAATCCAAATTAGAAATTTCATATTTAAATTAAAATACTGTTCACACGTGAACCGGTTTATACACAGGACCATAGTGTCATGTGAAAAATATTACACGCCCACAAACAAAACATCTGAGTGGTCTTGACATCGTGAAAACAGTGAGTTCTTTAGATTTTTTTTCCCGGGTCTGATAAAGTTATCAAACACACATCGTGCAGGAACACACCCTCCTGAACATAGACTGAATGTTTGTTTTCAGACCTACAGACAAACGGTACCTACAACCCGTGGCTGGGCCTGATGCTGGCCCTGCTGTCCGCCTTCCTGATTGGTGGGAGCGTCATACTAAAGAAGAAAGCTCTCCTGCGATTGGCCCGCAACGGACACACCAGAGCGGGTGAGCAGAGGCGGATGCATATTCTCTCATGTTACATTTTTAGGGGACATAAAAAGAGGTCTCACTCCTATCTTTTTATTTTGTGTTACTTGTATGTGTTGAAACTGAAGGTGAGTGTGTTATTAGTGTAACCCCGGTGCACCGACATGAATCAGGAATGTTCCTGAAAGAACAAAACAAATGTTTTTGGATGTCATCATTACCTGTCATGCAGAACTGCTGCAGTGAAAAATCAAGATGACAAACAAAAAGCCAACATGGACAATAAGTGACAAAAAAAGATAAAAATGCATTTGGTTGTTTCTCATGTGAGAAAACATAAATGTGTCAGCTGTTTCTTTTAAGGAAATAAATTTAAACGACACAGCCTGGAAGAAACTAAATCTAAAAATGGCCAACAGGAATGTAAAAGGTCATGTGATGAGGTTTAAAAAAGGGAGGTAGAAAGTTAGAGACTTAACTGTGATAAATAAAGTTGTTTGAACCTGAACTTGAACTTGAAAGAAACCGTTTGGACTCCTGATTATAGCCTGCGTGTTATGAAACATGTGGTCAAATATGTGGTTTCCCCAACTTGGACAAACCAGTTTTTTCTTTACACTTGGCATGTCACCTTAACCTAAAAAACTGTGGTGTTTCTATATCAAATATGACTCTGGGACTGTTTATATTTGTGTGTGTGTAGGTGATGGAGGTCATGGCTACCTGAAGGACTGGCTGTGGTGGGGAGGCCTGTTAACCAGTAAGAATTTTATTTCTATCTGAGTGAATAATCCACAGCTTTGTGTCCATCGGACTAAACTTTGACATTTTAGGAAAGTATCTTGTGTGCTTTGTTAGCCAGAGTCAGTTTGATCTCTGTCCAGTACAGAGATTCGTGGGTCCATAACTTGTTTAGCCTAGCTTAGCACAAAGACTGTCAGCAGGGGTAAACTGCCGGCCTTGCCCCGCCAGCGGTGAACCATCCGACAGGTGTGTCTCAACATCCAGACTTCCTTCAGATCACACCTTCTAACGGCTCCATGGCTGTCAGAGATTCGTGGTTTGCTCTGTGTCCTCTTTTTTGACTGGAAGGCACAGATTTCCACCAGCAACAGCCGCCAACTCTCTACTTTCTGCTGCTTCAGCCGCCGTCGTGTTTACACTGCAAACATTAGAGGCCACAGCAGCAACCACAATGGAGCCGGGTTTACATCCAAACTTTTAATTTAATTTCCGGTAAATCAACAAAAGTAAATGTGTATTAAAGTCTGTTTTCATCCACTGTTGCTGCGTGAATTTGATTGATGGAGATAAACAGTTGGTGGAGCTACTTTTTCGTCCGTGCTGCTAAACCGCTGCAGAAGAAGAGTGCACAACAGGTTGAGGTCGTTACAAGCGCTCCAGTCAAAGCTCAAACGACATGATTTAAATATGGCATTTGTGTTCATTTCATGTATTAATATGAGGAAAGTTACAGTGGTGTCATTGCTCCAAACACACGAGGTTTTCATTTAAGTCACATGACTCATGTAAGTCATAATTTGTACGTCTGTTTTTTATCCACACACTTAACTTTTACACATGAAACAAGAGGAAACACTTTGCTTTATTTCAAGTGTCTTCTTACGAATGTTCGATGTTTCTGATATGCACGCAAAATACCTTTAAACTAACATTAGGTGTAAAAGGAAAATGACAGGAGATCGGCGCCTTAGACCTGGGGAACTGTTCTAGCTGTTGAGCTAACTGTTAACACGCTGGCCTGCTGGGAATGTGACAGAGCTAACGGAGCTAGTTTATTCCAGACGTACCATCGACTCCTGTCTCTGAACTGTCTGCAAACCATCGTTCCTTTTTGGAGTAGTTTACAGACGGGTTTCTGAGCTGCACACATGGCAAAAGTAATGTGGGAAAAATCCTACAAAAGAAACAGACGTTCAGTTTAGAGTGGATTATTAGCTATTTAGGTTCAATGTAGGTTACTTAGCGTTATTAATGGTACTAGCTGCCATTTTTCACTGTATAAATGTGTTTCATGTTGGCATCTATCATAGTGTGTACCAAAATGGAATAATAAAGTTTAAATGCAAAAATATATTTAAATACAATTTAGATCAATTTGTTTGGCTGCTTTTTTAAATGCTGGTGTGATTGGGCATTAATTTTCTCCCTGCTAAGCTAGGCTAAACACAAGCCGGACACATGAAAGTCCATCTCTGACTCTGGGGAAGACACAAAATAAGAATGTTCTCCAAAAATGTTAGTTGTTCTACATTTTTAATTTAAAAGATTAATTCATGTTATGGCATTATTGCAGATTATTGGTCGTCAAATAATGTTTGTGGATTATTTAGCAGAGGCCTTTTCTTTTGACTGTGCTCTACCTCTGCAGTGGGAGCAGGGGAGGGCTGCAACTTTGCCGCCTACATGTGTGCTCCGGCGACACTGGTGACTCCGCTGGGCGCTCTGAGCGTCCTCATCAGGTAGCCGTAGTTCTCAAAGGTCAACTTTCAGTTTAACTGCACTTTGACAGCACACAAGTATTGGGAAAGCTTTAAAGTTAAATACACAAATATCTAAAGGTCACACAGACAGATTTTTTTTTTTCTGGAGCCAAAAAACAAAATGAAAGATGGTTCTGCTTTTGCTGAATAATGGATAAACTGACTTGCAGTGTGCGTGTTTCAGTTTTACATTTAAATAAAATACTGTATACACGTGAACCTTTATGTTTAGGTACAGGACCATAGTGTCATGTGAAAAATATTACACGTCCACAAACAAAACACCTGATTGGTAAATGTCTTGATATCGTGAAAACAGTGAATTCTTTAGATTTTTTTTTCAGTTTCTTCTGCTTTTGGTGAATAACGTATAAACTGACTTGCAGTGTGTGTGTTTCAGTGCAGTTCTGTCCTCCCACCTGTTGGGGGAGGTATTGAACGTGGTGGGGAAGCTCGGCTGTCTGCTGTGTGTGCTGGGAAGCGTCCTGTTGGTTCTCCATGCCCCACAGGAACAGGAAGTGACATCACTACATGACATGACCAATAAGTTGCTGAAGCCTGGTGAGTCTGTCAGTCAGCGCAATATAAATGCAGTTAACCTGGGCTGAGCTCAGCCCCGACAAAACGTAGCAAACGTTTATTTCAACGGGAACGGTGGTGCCCTGAACACACCCTGTCGTGTACGCAAGAGCACTGCACTTAACTGCCTTTCCAATATGGCTGTGTTTACATAGCTGACTGGATAACACTTCTGACACACCCCCAAATGGGAGAAAACGTACCTCGAACGCTGCGCAAAGTTTCAAGGAAACCCGGAAACACAGCAAACTGGTGCAAAATGTATTGAGATTGAACTCGCCCCTGGTTACTGACTATTTCCTGGGATAAGTGATTGGTTTCATAAGTTACATCTAAATTTTCATTGTTTTCCTTAAAAGAAATATATTTTGGGGCCGATTACTGTTCTGATTTGGTTCAGACATTCATGTCCCCTCAGTATGAATTGTAATAAGTTTAGTGATCCTCTGACTTTTAGTCTCGCACCATAACGATTACTTTTGTTTCTGACCAAATACCTGCAAAACTAATGACATTCCCATTTACATCAGCTGTACTTTGTGTTTAGAACTAATTAGCAAATATGCTAACACGCTAAACTAAACATTACACCTGCTAAGCATCAGCTCTGTAGCATTTTGGGCATGTTGACATTAGCATTTAGCTCAAAGTAGTCTTTACAGCTGCCTCATACTTCTTTTCAGGCCCTTGAAGGTAAACCTGTTAACAACAGAACCCTTTTTATGTTTAGCAAAAGTAAAGCCAGTGTTGAAATGTTACAAATTTTGTAAAGAAATCCAGCCGTACTAAAGTATTTTTTGTTTAAATCAGGAACTAAGTTATCTGATCAAGCCAACAGGATAATGAATCTGATTAGTATTAAATCTGACAACCAATACAGGGCACCTTCAGACATTAAAAAATGTCTTAAATTTTACATTCTAAAAATAAGGCCTATTAAATTTCTTTTACAAAGGTCTTTAACCTGTTGAAAGCTGCCACCTTTTTCCATAAAAAACGCCTAAAATTACAAACCCAATAATTCTGGTCTCCTTTGAAAAGTCAGAAGCAAAGGAATATAAATCCATTGTGTATTAATATATTTATTTTACTTTTACTGACTACATGGAGATGCAATATAGAAAAAATCAGATATTTTTATCCTCGCCTGGTAAAACAAAAAAGCTATATTTTAATGCAATAAACCATCAAAACCATCCTGAGGAAGCTTTCAATGCAACTGAATATCTTCTAATACACATAGAATGCAATTGTAACTGTAAATCTGATGAAAATAAACTAAAATACAACAGTTATCATACAACATTATCAAACATACCAGGCGAATGTCCATATTTTGGCAATATTTATTGTTAAAATGTAGACTTTTATTGATAGATATCTTTAAAACACTATTTTTGTCCATACAACCAAGTTCCAAATGACAAAACATTGAAATATTGATAAAAACAGGAGTATTCAGGAACATTCCTGTCACCAAAAGCACTCCCACCCTTTACAGGCCTGTAGATTGAGAACTATGTCTATATATTTCCAACGGATCGGCCACAAAATGCCAAAAAACACCGTATGTTCTCAAGCGTTATGTTTCCTCTCTGCAGAAACAGACGACAGCAGGCCGGCAGCTTGCCGGTATTGCGCAATAATCCCGACCCGAAGCAACAACATCGGCGCATTTCGGAGTTAAAACAGCGAAAAAAAAACTTTTTTAATCAGTAATATCGCCCTGAGCACGGGGGCAACTGTTCATAGGATAAAATAAATGCCATAACATCATATATAAATATTTTTTATGTGTGTGACCTTTACTGGGCATAGACTGTATGAAAAGTTCAGGGTGACTTGGATGTTATACGGCAGTTCGGGTCCTTTTTGCGTCAGCGTTTAGGTGCACGAGCTCTGCCGTGAGTCAGTCAGTTGTTAGGAAAACTAAACGTCTCGCACTGTGCTACTAACAAGCTAACGTTAGGTCGTTGCCTCAGAAGCTCAGACGTGGAAAAGTTGAGCAGTGGCGCTGAGGTTAGCACGACAAGCGGATCGGCGTGCGAGTCGCCGCTAACGAAACGCGGGAGCTGAAAGACCGCCTACAGGTTCTTGGACAGTTAACAGCAGAAAGAGAGTTGTAAGACGAGGACGATCCACTGTTGTTACGTTAGTTATGTAGATGGAAACATCCAAAATGCTAATTGACATTCAACTAACTTACATCTCACAGATGTGCCGGTGTGCAGAGTTCTGCATGTCTGCTGAGAATTGCATGCAGCTCACAGGAGATAACAGGAGATATATGTTGAGAAGAAAGGATGGATGTTTCATGAATTTCTGTTGGCAACAAATCTCATCCTAGGTGATAATAAAAAGGTCTTAAAAAGTCTTAAATTAAGCTCTGAGAATCCTGGGGGTACGCTGCAATACCATGTTATAGGCTACAGTTTATGCTCTTTGCTCACCCAACCCTGGATACGGTATCATAAAAATCACACTATTCTCACACCTCTCACAACACAATAAACCTTTCCACTATCAGCTGTCAGAGAGAACTTTATCTGACACCTCCCTTTGGCCAAATATTACATTTACTTCACCACAACACCAAAATCTAACGTAACTTTGGTTTTCTGTGCAGTGAGCTTCGCAGCCTCATACAGCCCCTAGCATGGCTGGAAACTCTTAGTCTTGTCTTAAATATCACAATCAGCATTATTGCCAGGTATGTGCACGCTTACAAGGCATTCGACTCTGGATTGTACAATGCACACGATTCAATTCAGTTTTATTTATATAGCGCCAAATCACAACAACAGTCATCTCACAGCGCTTTTCATAAAGAGCAGGTCTAGACCGTACTCTGAAGTTATTTACAGAAGCCCAACAATTCTCTTTCACCAGAAACTTTCACCAGAATGCAGGAAATTAAGCGTGCAAAGATTAAAACTTCCCTGGGGAAATATACCTCAGCTTTAAAGGATATTTTCGTCTCGTTCTCGTGAACTAATATCCGTATCTTGATGTCTCGGGAGCTAAGTGTCTCTTCACACCCCTAATCTGAGCCTCTTATGCCGCCACCACTTTTCAACACAAAGTGTTGATGGCACAGTGGGTAAGACGCATGCCTTTGGTCTGAGAGACCTGGGTTCGAATCCACTGAGAAACCATTGTGTCCCTGAGCAAGCGCCGATGCTCCACAGGCGAAAATGTAAAGTGATGGCCTTGCATTCAGTCACAGCCACAGCTCGTTATTGGTCCGTGCAAAATAAAACCCGGTGCAGTTCTTTGTCTGTTTTACTTCTTTCGCCAAATCTTCTGTAACTACAGACCAGACCATCTGCTTTTACAGCGGCCTGAGAGAAACCAGGTCAACACTGCTGGACTTCTGTGGGACGCTGAAAATGTAGAGCAGCTGAAACGTGATTCTGGCTGTTTGCCTAACACACGATAGTGAAACAAACAGAGAGACACTTGACCTGCCCTCAAAAAGTTCACTGGCTGTTGTATAAATACTACAGAAATGTTATTTCAGCTAAATAGGATGTTTAGTGTTCAGCTCTTGTGTGTTTTCAGTAATAACTCTTAATGCAACTCTCTTAGGTTTCCTGGTGTACATGTCGGCGGTGTTGCTGCTGTGTGCGGTGCTCATGGTTTATTTCTCTCCTCGGGTCGGTCGCTCTAACATCCTCATCTACATCAGCATCTGCTCATTGCTCGGAGCCTTCACCGTCTCCTCCGTGAAGGGCCTCGCCATCGCCATCAACACCTGTGAGAGAAAAACTGATTATTAATGCATGGGAATTAAAAGAAAAGCTTAAATACTGTTAAACATTTGATATGTGCTGAGATGGGGAGCTGGTAAAGAACAGATGTAATTACGAACGTGAGGCTCTGATTCACGCCTCCTCTTTTGCGTGAACTTTCTGCTGCCTTCAGATCACCTGAGCGAACAAAAACAAGGAGGAAAAACAAAGAATAAAAACGGCAGCTGGCACAAATAACACACTTTGTGTTTTTATCCTTTTTGTTTATCCTAAATCTTTCTTACTTTTCAGCTAAAGCTACAACTGTTATTTTCATTACCAATAATTAATTGGGCTATAAAACTCAACTAAAAATCGAATTTCTTACAATTTCCAAGAGCCTGTTTACAAATACAGAAAACTGACAAAAGCAGCAAATTCTCACATTAGAGAGAACCAGTAACCAGATAATTCTGTTATCACTGTTACTCGAAAAGTGACAGATATTATGCTTGATTGTCAAAATAGTAGCTAATTTTATTTTCTGGTGAGAAACGAATCAAACAATTTACTGATCATTGCAGCTGTCCAATTCTCCTATATGCACAAACGCTTGTTTCAGCCACATAGGCCTCCTTGCTCTGCTTGTCAACACGTTTTAGTCAGAAGAGTAACAAGAATAATTTCACTACGCAGAGCTACGAGGTCGTGCTGTCAGAAATCAGCAGACAAGTTTAGCAGTGTTAGCTTTGATAATTAGAAATGATGAATAATACAGCAGCCAACGACGTCAGAGCAGCACTGTGACAGAAATCAAGAGACATGAACTTAGATGCTACAAAACGATTAGCTGAAGCAAAGCAGATAATACGAGACAGAGATATTAGACGAGAGATGAAGATGGTTACAAGCAGGTGATTTTACAATGTCGTGTGTTATAATAGAGGATAAGACTGGATTATTCACATCCCCATTCTACCAAGTGGTCGCTGGTCTTCTTGAGGGGCGGCTGGCGCTAATGAGGAAGAGCGGGTTCAATCCCCGGCTGAGTGCATGGAAAGGCGCTGTACAAAACAGATAATTTACATTTGAAGTCAACAATTTAAAATCACTGGAACAAGTCTCTGGACAGCTTCAAAACCCTGCTGCTCTACCCCGTCCGCTTTTCAGGTATGACAGTGAAGTAGACAGAAAAGGTGAAAATAATAATAAAACTACTGGTGAAATGATGAAATGCAATTGAAAACGCAGATCATGAAAAGGCAATGTTAAATAGTCGTGGAAAATAGAAAACATACAGTTCTGCTTTGCTTCCAGTCAGCAGCAGCCTTAATCTGCAGCCGCTGTCATACAGATGTCACAATAAAGAACATCCGCCGATATGCCACCTTCGGGAAAGTTTGTGGCATAATCGTGCGACCATGTGTGCTTTAACATAGAGATGGCGTAGAAAAAGACTGTTACATGTAAAACAACACCGGCGTGCCGGCTTTGGCTTCAAATCGGACCGGCTCCTTTCATACAGCGCAGTGAGCCGGCACATGGGCGTAATACTCCCGTAAAATAATGCAGTGTGAAGGCGGCTTAAGTTGTCTGATTTGGGGATTGCAAGGGGGGACGTACATTTTTCACGTTTTATAGACCAGAGACTTGGTTGATAATGAAAATTATTGTTAGCAGATGCAGCGTTTGCTGAAACCGACTGACCCCATAAAAACAATTTAAAATGAGACACTATTAATAAAACAAGAAAAGACATAAGGCAAATATAAAGATCATAAATTAAATGAATTTACTTACGTACTACAAAGTAGACAATAGTAGCTTACAATTATATACTACGTTATTAATAATACATTGTCAATATGAACATCTGTGGACAGAGGAGATGAATTAAAACATTAGAGAAGACGTTTTTACAATCAAGAATAAAAGTTTGGAAATGAAAAAAAAAAAGGATTTAGAAATGAAGTGAGCTTCATGCTGCAGACTCCAGACCACAAAATTCTATATCTCTATGGTACTTTTTTTTTTTTTGTACAATCATAAATCAGTGCTCTTGTAATATTCTTCATTCTCTGTCTGTCTAGTGTTTTATGATATCTCCGTACTTGCTAGTCCTCTCACCTGGATCCTGCTGTTTACTCTCATCGTCTCCATAATAACACAGGTGAGCTGTTAAGTTATTCTTATCCTCTCCTCTATAGGAAAATATGCTATTTCTGCTTAATCGACAGAAACTCTGTGGCGCTGTAGAGCAGTGTGCTTTACCCTCCCCTGTCTGTCTATGGCGCTTCCCTGCAGGTGAACTACCTGAACAAGTCTCTGGACACCTTCAACACCCTGATGGTCTACCCCATCTACTATGTCCTCTTCACCACCGTGGTTCTGTCCACCTCCATCATCCTCTTCCAGGAGTGGAGGAGCATGGCGGCCGTGGACGTGGTCACGACGCTGGGGTCTTTCCTGGTCATCGTGGTGGGCGTGACCATGCTCCACCTCTTCAAAGACCTGCAGGTTGGTGGCCCTGCCGCTCAATATCAGTTTGTTTTTGTAGTTAACATGTAGCTCCACATGAAGCTCCAAGTTTCTAATGACGGATGATTTTTTTTACTGACTGAATAGTAACTCCGTAACTATTGGACAGACGTTGCTACATTGCTGTTCAGGCTGTAAATGCTTCCTCTCGGAAAGATTATTGGTAGTTTTGAAGAAATATCTTATCATTGCTATGCTGACGATATCCAATTATATTTATGTTTTAGCCCTGATAGGCTAGACAAACTGTCCTTGTTGCGCAATCTCTCAGCCTCCGTTAACAAATGGACAGCAGAGAAATTTTTGCAGCAAAATTCAGACAAAACTGAGGTGATGATTTTTGCTCCAAACAACATTACCCCTAAGATCAGGCAGGCCATTGGGACTCTATCATCCTCAGACTGTGGTGTTATGTGAAATATGGAAGTCATTTTTGATAAATCTGTGTTTTAACAGTCATGTTAAATCTGTGGTTTGTTCCTGTTCTTTCCATCTCAGGAACACTGCTAACATTAGATCTGTGGGTTCTAAAGAAGAGATGGAGATGCTTGTTCATACTTTTATTTCTTCTCTTCTGGATTATTGCAATGTACTGTACACTTGTTTAAACAAATCCTCCATGGACAAACTGCAAGTTGTACAGAATGCAGCTGCAAGACTTTTGTCAAACACCAACAGATGGCACATTACTCCTGTGCTTAAGGCTTTTCATTGGCCTCCGATTGGTTTTAGAGTGCATTTCTCCATGGTGCTTCTAAAGGACAGTAACTACCCAGGATTCCATACACTAGAAAGACATTTTCAGCCATGCATGGCTCTAGAGATGGTAACATCAGTATTTGTTGGCTTATAATTAAATATAAAGACATTTATGCTCCCTAGAGGAGGAAGCCTAATGCCTTTAGTGATCCAATGACTTTCCCTCTAGAGCCACCATGAGGTCAACATTTGTGGTTTGTAAAAAATGGAGCCATTGGATGGATTATCATATGACTTAGTTCAGACATTCATGCCCCCCCCCAGGATGAATTGTAGATGTGACAAAAGAATAAAATGTGCTTTTGATGTCTTGCAGGTGACGATGAGACAGCTGACCAGTCAGCTATCTGTGCCGGTGGAGAGGGAGGGGTTTGCAGAGGAGCTTTCAGCCAATGGACGAGCAGGAGGAGGAGGAGGAAGAAGAGGGAACATAAAAGAGGATAAATACGGACTGATGGACAACATAGTGATAGAGAGTCTGCCTCCTATGAGAGAGGAGGGACCGAGAGTCTTCATCATTAGCTGAAAGAGACAGAAGAAAGACAGAGACACAGCTTTGTGCTCTGGACTTTGTAGTTCAGGTTGGTCATTGCTGTAGTCCTCTCTCTGACTGCTGTTCTAAATAGTCTGTTTGTTTTTTTTTTAAAGTCCAAGCCTTACAGTTAGAGTTGATCCTGAACACACTGTGCCGGTCCTGGAGATAAATCTGAGGGAAACTCTGACTCCATTTACACGTCCTCACTTTATGCATCTTGGACAGATCAGAGAACTACTGGATATCAAAAAAGCTAAATGTAAATACATCCACAAAGCTTTCAGGACAGATTATAATCTACAAGCAAATTACTAGAGGATTACAAAAGGACAAACAATATTTACAAGGAGATAAAATTATTACAAATGATGCAAAGCAACTAGAAAAATACTTTAAATATCCACAAATACACATAAAATGACAACAGATGCAAACTGAGAACAATAGGTGCATAATGACAAAAAAATGCAAAATGACCACAAACTGATGCAAATAGACCACAAACTGATGCAGACTGACAACAAACTGATGCAAAATGACCACAAACTGATGCAAAATGACCACAAACTGATGCAAAATGACCTCAAACTGCTGCAGAATGACAACAAACTGATGCAAAATGACCACAAACTGATGCAAAATGACCACAAACTGATGCAAAATGACAACAAACTGATGCAAAATGACCTCAAACTGATGCAAAATGACCACAAACTGATGCAAAATGACCACAAACTGATTTAAAAAGACACTAAACTGATGCAAAATGACCACAAACTGATGCAAAACGAAAACAAAAATGATGCAAAACAACAACAAACTGATGAAAAATGACTACAAACTGATGCAAAATGACCACAGACTGATGCAAAATGACTACAAAAGATGCAAAATTACTACAAAAAGATGCAAAATCACTATAAACTGATGCAAAACGACCACAAAGATCCTTAAATTAAAGTTTATTAAGTGAAAATCAAGTTTATTAAATCACATCCGAATGTTGTCCAGATATGAGTCATTTGAAATGATGAGTGTACCTGGAGCCGCTGTCCATTATCAGTTGGAAAAATAAGGAGATGTCTCTGCTACAGCTTTAGGTTGCCGTATTTACTTTGGTCTTGAAGGTGGTGAGAGACGTATTATATATGAAAATTTTACTCCCCGTCAGTAACCTTAGTGACCAGCTTCCTTTTCTTTATCCAGGTTTTAAAGGATGGGCCGGATGTGTATTTTTTTTTACTGTCAACAAAACTCATCTAAAATTAAAACCAACAATGTGTTAGTCAGTAGTAAATAAATAATATCCTGGAGTGTTTTTTTCAGACCGGATAGTAGTGTAACTTTACAGCAGACACCTTTTGCAGTGTGGTTACATTTCTCTCACGTCAATGACGACAACGTTTGTTCAGTTCAGTTAAGCACAAACCGTATGTGCTACAGTGAAATATATTCTCAGTATAAAAGCAGTTTGATGAAGATTCGGCCAGTCAGATTACGATCCTCTCTTTGTTTCAGATGTCTTACTGAGGCAGATCACATCTTGAGCAGGAAAGTCAATCTGTGCGTTACGGCTTTTAGTTTTAATAACTCATGTTTAGGAAAATCAGCACCAGCCACCAGCCAAGTGGCTCACAAAATAATAATTTACTGTTGAATTTCTGGTGAATTTGAACATTTATCCATCACTGGCTGGTAGATGTTCACATATTAACAAGTGAATTAACAACCCTGGTGTTTTCTATTCATTATGTTTCCATTCCAGTCTCTTTTGTGACTCTGAATCCTGCTCAGAAACCTCCTGGTTCTAAGCTAAGTCAACCTGGCTAGCTAACGTAGCTTTATTAGTAAAGTCGGCAAGGAGAAAATGATCCAGACACATCATGGGGCCGTGGAGAACAGCGCCATATTCAGAGATTCACCAGATATTCAGAGCTGACAAACAGTAATGTTGAATTAATCTCTTTAAACGGTCTATTCATTGTTGATTTTGATCTTTTCATGGATTTGTTGACCTCAAGAAAAGTTAAAGAGAAAACAAACTAAACTTAGACGCTTCAGTAACATTTCATAAAGATGCCTTCCCACAGCACTTTATTCACTTTAATGATCATTTCAACACAAATACAGACTTATACTTTATGTACTTAATGATTAATAATGAATAATATAAATGATCTTATTTGTGACTCCACTCTAAAAATGTTAAATATTTCTAGTAACTGTCACCAGTTCTCTTTACCTGTTGTATTTCCGCTTGGTAAATCTCTTTACTTATATGTGTTTTTTTTATTTGTTTTTTTTTTATTTTCTGTTGTCTCAGCAGTGAATGAGTGAAAGCTACATTTCCTCATATCTAATGATGACGTATTTTTTGATTTGGGGATTTTTGAGCCGCTACTGTCAAACTAAAGGCCCTGGAGGCCTAGAGCTGACGCACAGGTTTGCTTTTATTAACAAGAGCCAAGCCATATAATGCAGAGTGAGACAGTGGATGGTTCATTCTTCTCATCATGTCGTGATTGTCTCTCAGCTGATGACCACAGTTTATGAAGCAGCGAGACAACACAGACTGTTTCTGTGATATGTTTACAGTACATTTCAACTTTTATTTTCCTTTAAGGGGAAATTTTGTCTTGTAGCAAGGAAAAACGCAAAACACTCACACTGTGAATAATAAAGATACATAAACTATATTACCAAATGCTAAAACCCAAGAATCAGGGCCAGTTTATTATTTCTTCTTGTAAAAGGACGTTTACAGCCGAGCGGATCTGATTTTTAAAGCTGTTTTGGTCCTTTCTGAGAGCAGTTTCACCAAACAGGTAAATATCACATTTGTTGTGGGGCAAAGCTTTGTTTGAAGGTTCTATGTGTTAAAACCGTCCCGAGTCTTTTTAGATAGAAATCAGTCCACAGGCTGTTACAGGCAAGAAAGTTATGTTACAGTCCATTCTCACGTTGGCAACACAAAATGATTAACACATGTAAATTGTACATTTTAAAACTGGTGATACACTCTCCCTGGGAGTGTTGTTTCTCCTTCTCAGCTGAATAATTACCCCAGTAAACACTTTCCTGATGAGTTTATGGTCTCAGTCGCTAGTTTCAAGTCTTCTTCAACACAGCATGATGTTCATTTAGTAAATTATGGTCCCATTTATTTTAAAACAGACCACAAAGCAGAGAATGTTTCAGGGCAGGATTATCTGTGATTTACAAGTCGTTACCGTGGCGACCTGTCAATCAGGCTAGAGCCGACTCGTACCCTCGGCGCCGTGTAAATGTAACCAGCGCCGTTGAAAAAGCTTATTAGGAGTCGGCTGTTCACTTTCTCTGGTGAGAACATTTAGTTTTCAGACTGTTGTTCTCTGGACAAACTTATCAGCCTGTTAAAATGACAGTTAACCTGAGTTACAGCTGCATCTAGCTAAGCTAGCTAGCTAGCTCCGCATACGGCCGTCACTTCCGGGCGCTTCCTGGTTGCAAAAACTCGACATGGCGGTGCCCTATGGGCCAAACTCGAGGCTTCAGAACGGCGTCCACAAACCAACGGGTGACGTCACCATGACTACGTCCATTTCTGATATAAAGTCTATGGTATGGACATCGTTAGATCGGTTAGATTCAACACAATACAAGCCCCTAAGTCTAATTCTTCTAGATTTACCGGTGTAACCTGCCAGGCACGAGAGGAAAGGGACAAAAAAGTGCCACCTCCTGTTACCTTTGAAGGGCTCGTTAAGTCCGAATGTGTCCGTTCCTGATTATTAATCTTCCTTCAGTCTGTAAGGTTTCACCGATCAAAAGAATCAAAACAGCTTTTCATAAAAATGAATCCAAGTTGTGAATCCTGTCATGTGAAGTCCGTCGCTCTCTGTCTGCTAACTTCTCTCATCCTGCAGCCTGTTGTTGTTTTCCTTACGTTGCTGCCTTCAAAATAAAAGCGCATAAGCCGTCTGCCGGAGCTAGATCAAATGAAAGACGTGTATTTGAAATTATTGGATAATTTTTAATCAAGTAATATTCTGTTTGAAATAAATAAAATGTTTCATAGCAGCTTATTTCAGTTTTGTGCGAGAGGAATTAAAGGCCTGTCCCAAATAAAAGCCCGGGCTGTTAATCAAAGTTATTTTAAATCTAAACGCTGAATATTACAGCTCCCAATCCCATTCATATTTGGGCCGATACAATACATCACACATGCTGCCTGCAATGAAGGAGGAAAAAAAACAAAAAACACTGTATTATTTTTTGGAAAATGAGCAGCAGTTATGCAAAGTGTGTTTGATTTGAAGTTAAACTGCCTCAAATAAAATGCAAAAACTGGTTTTATTTCTGGTTGACTGATTCTGATGCTTTGCCTTGTTCAGGAGGGGGAGAGGGAGTGGTTCTGTTTTGTGTGGTTCAACAAAATGTTTGAAATAAATAAGAATGTTTAAATGATCTCTTAAACGTTTCCTTATTACTATGTTAATTACATTTAACCCAGGACTCTTGGTTACAGTGCCATTATTTTATGCATCTTAAAGAAACCCGAGACTAAACTATAAAACCACAATTTGCATACATCTGTGTAAGAAAACTTTACACCATCCCACTACCTTAAGCATGCATGCTGGACACACAGCCGGCCCTGCGCCACCTGTTGCCCCCCCGCAGACACACCCCAGTTCACTCTTGTGGTTACACACTGTTCTGGCTCTGCCACTACTCCTGAGGGGGAACGTACTCTCACAGAGGAGTGAGGCTGTAGTGAAGCGTTTTGTCAGTAACCTCAGCGGACTAATTATCCAGCAGCAGAAACACCAAGCCGCAGACAGACAGGAAACTCAACAACCTGGAGTTAGTTATTGACAGTCTCTGGATGTCACTCTGCTCAGACATTCACCACCGGTGCCGCAGAGAAATTTGAATTGCAAACCAGGGTGACATCCAGCAGCACTGCAGCCTGAGTTTATCAAACTGCTGGTGACTGAAGCTTGTTAAAAACAAAAGTAAAACAAACTGTGAGCTGTTATTATTGTACATGTTGTGATGTGAAGGACAACAAGGACAACTGTCTCAGCAGATGGAGCTTCACTTCTAGGTTTCATCTAAAGGACTTTGGATTGACGGAGTGACAAAGTGAAACAGCCGTGCTAGATGCTGCACAAACACTGACAAAAGCACACGGAAACAGCCTTTGTGAATAAATTATAATGTGAATGAAGCACGTAACGTCAGATCTGTGACTGCAGCTCTTTTACTGACGTCATCTCATGTCTTCTTCTGTTCTGCCTACTGGGTAAAATTTCCTGTGCACTGAGATTAATCTTTTAATTCTAACCTCTCGCTGTGTGACTTATTGAAGGAGTTTGCTTTTAATTCATTCAGTAAGTCTGTAAGTTGTTTTTGTTGTTTGTTTTTTTGCATTTCTAACTTGTTTTATGTTCCCCTCCAGACCTGCACTTCTTTTCAGCAGAAACAAGTTGTGCACACATCATTAACACCTTTTAAAAGTTGACATGATAAACAACAAACACAACTCCAGCAGTTACAGAGCAACACACATTGTCTTAAAGTCGTGTTTGTGTCACCTGATGAAGTATTCACTCTCTTTCAGCTTCCTTTTTGTGTCTCCACCAACTCTTATCTGGCTCTTTAGCTGCTAAATGCTCCACTATGTTCACCAGACAGTCTGTAACTGTGTCTGTCTGCTGTTTGCTGCTGAGCAGGTCGTGAACAGCTGCCTGGTGCTGCCAAAAACACCACTGTGAGAGCTGTGTGCGGGAAAAACAAAACAATGAGCTGAAATTCACTTTAAAGCTCCATAACGCCGAGGGGAGCTACAGAGTTGGTGACAGTTGGTCACTTCATTTTTATGACAGTTGGTGACAGACTTTCACAGTACACATTTGATCCATTGTGAAATTTAGAAAGATTGCTGCAGCAGCTTTAATGAACTTGTATAGAGACTTTGGGTTCTGCTGCACCGTCTTTACTGTCAGTTTCATGTCATGGTGCAGCATTTTATTTTGAAAGGAGTGGGGGGTTTTTTTGGTGTGTAACTGTCACTTTTAATGAGTCAGCAGGGATTGTTTTTAGTAAAAATAAACTTAGCTTGATAAGCATTATAGCATTATAAGCTTAATGCACCTGCTCTTCTGTCCATCTGCTGATTTGCTCCAGGTGTGTCCGTCTCTGGACCAACCGTGGATCTCATGTTCTGCTGACCAAGGACAGAAGAAACAGTGAGATGACCCCTTCATCCTCTTTGCCTTCTTTCTTTCTCAGGTAAGATTAACTTCCTGTGTATGCAGACTGTTTGACCTGTCACAGCAGGAAAAACGTATGACGTTAAAAACGGCTCCAGTAAGCACTGAGTGACAGCTGTGACAGTGAGCCAGCGTGAACAATACTGTGTGCGCATCACAAATCCCTTTACAGGACGGAGGGACCGTCTCGTGTTTCCTTGAGACGTCCTTCACGGTGGCGGATTTGGATCAACTTCCAGGTCAAGTGAGGAGCGAGCAAATAAGGTAAGGCAAATATATTTGTTTATCACCGGTCGGCCTCTCCGATGAGGCTCAGGACTCCCACTGACACTGACCCATGGACGCTAATGTCACACAAACCTTGGGATTATTATTGCACTTTTTCCTCATACTGTGTCAATACTTTGCACATTCCATCAATTCAAATTCAATTCAAATCAATTTAAATTCAAAGCTTTATTGGCATGATTGTGTAACAATATTGCCAAAGCATCACACATACTACATAAGAACAATTGACCCCATACATTTCATTAAACAAGTAATTAAAGCGTAAAGTAATCAAATCGTATGTGTGTTTGTGTTAAAAAAAAAAAGTTTAAATAAATAAATAAATAACAGTAAGTGTGTGTGTGTGTGTGTGTGTGTGTGTGTGTGTGTGTGTGTGTGTGTGTGTGTGTGTGTGTGTGTGTGTGTGTGTTAATAAATAAAATAAATAAATGAAATGGTAAGCGTGTGTGTGTATGTTAAAAAAATAAATATATATTAAAATAAAATAAATAAATAAAACTGTGTGTGTGTGTTAAAAAATTAAATATATATAGAAAAAATAAAATAAATAAATGAAACAGTAATGTGTGTGTATATATATTAATAGACAAAATAAAAAAATATATATTAATTGATTAAAAAATAATAAATTTAAAAAAAGAAATCAGTATCAAATGTAAAAACAAAACAATTACTAAAATATCAAATGATCAAAATAATAATAATTTGAAAATCTGTACAGTTATTTATCAGTCTGAGGATATCATCATCATCATCATCATCATCATGTACAGCTCATTTCACCTAGTATATGTGTGTGTTGTTGTTGTTTTACATAATGTATATTTCTATTTTGTGGTGCAGTAAGGTACAGTTTTCCCCATATTGTACCTCACAGGTACAAGTAAGAAAAGGAATCTTATTGATGCTGAAATCATACAACACAATTACACTGTAAATCACAGGCTGTATTATAAAGTGTAAGTCCTCATTATTAACTTAATAAGGGCAGTGGGATGTACCCCGGACTAGAAACTGACGCAGCTAAATGGAATTCAGCCATGTTTCATTTTATTATCCACTCCTGTACTTTTGCTACCTCCTTTATGTTCTCTAGATGTCCACTTGGTGTCACTGTGATACAAGACATCAGCCACTAACCGGCCAGCCTGGTAGCACACAGCAGCCTTGAACAAAACCGTTTGAAATATTTGACACCTGAGCTGCAGCACTTTCTAAAAACACACTTCTGATACCTTTTTTAAAGCTTGAAATCCTCCACCTCTCGTGTAGTCTGCATGTCTTTTATCTTCTGCTGTGTGGTAACTGGTGTTCATTAATGTCAAATGTCTGTTACCTGGATTCACCTCACCTCGTGAACACGAGCACTGTGAACGGTGACCTGAATATTCAGCAGGCTGAATCCCAGCTTCCCTGCGAAGGAAGGTTTTTGTTTGTCCCCTGGCCGACAGTATAAACGTTGGCTGCTGAGTAGGTGTCGAGGCTCTCAGCTGCAGCCCTAAAATCATCACATCCACATTGAGTCAGCATATCATGAGCTCTATATCACAAATAATGATGATGCGTCTGATTCTTCTCTCCAATTAATATCTCTAAACTATTAAAAAGCTTCACTGAGCCACACTGTGGCACTGGGTGACATGTTCCTTCATTACCATGAACACAGGTTATTATGACTCTTCCTAATACTGACTAGGGCACCATGGGGATTAATCCGCCGTTGAAAATTGTCCCTAGCAGATGCACCATTTTCCTCCTGTTTGTCTGCTAAAGACTACAGTCAGCAAACAAAGATTTACATCTTCAGCAGGTAACATTGGGCTTAAATTTCAAAGCCACAGACTGAACAAAGCTCTCTTTACACTATGTGAGCAAACAGTCGGGAGAGAAAGGTGGGGAAATCTTTAGTCATGGTGGCCCTGCGTCGACACACCACCCTATCAGAAAACCACATGAAATCACGCAGTACTAACTGAGCAGGGTGACATTTTATAGGTGCTCTGTTTAAATAAAGATTAGGGGTTCAAATCGTTGTTGCAGTCTTCAGTCCAGCGAGGAAAAAATGCAGCGCCCTCAGTCATTTCACTGCGACCAGTCCGATGGTGTGGAGGACAGATCCTGACAGATTCGGAAAGAAATACAGAAATAAATCCGATTAAATCCACAAAAAAATATCCGCGTATGTAGCTAACTGACAACACCGTAGGGTCAACAAGAACAGAAGACATGGCTGGTAGAATCGCCTTCAAATAGAGATGGTAATCACTTTCCGTTCAGTGAAGCAGCACCACCGCCACTCCTCATTTCCATAATGAGGCAGAAATGCAAAGAGAAATGTAAAAAGGGGAGTCAGAAATAAATACCATTGGGGAAAATAAATATGGCAGAAAATGCAATGGAAGAATAAAACAGTCAAAAATATTAAAGCAGACGTAAATAAATACATTTAAAAAAGAAAGAATTAATAAATAAAGTTGAGGATTATAACAACAATAAATAAATAAGGTACTTAATACAAAGGCGAGTAAATAAAGAAGCTAATAAAAAATACATTTATGTCTTATTGTATAAATTAATTACTGCCTACATTTATTTATTTATTGTTTATTATTTATTATCTAGTTTATTGTATTTTTGTGGATTAATTGGATGTTTATTTATTTACATTTATTCATTTAGCTGACGCTTTTATCCAAAGCGACTTACAATTACCATATATGTGAGAGGTCGCACGCCTCTGGAGCAACGAGGGGTTAAGTGTCTTGCTCAGGGACACACTTATGGAGGACCAGCTCTATCATATTTAAAAATAAATACAGAAATAAATAAATGCTCAATAAATAAATAAGCATACAATTAATTGCCCCAAAAAATACAATAAACATATAAATGTAGGTAGAAATTAAATTATACAGTGAGACATAAATGTATATATCTCTTTTAATTAGCTACTTTATTTATTCACCTTTGTAATAATTACCTTATTTATTTTTTGTCCGTTATAATCTTCAACTTTATTTATTAATTACTTATTTTTTTAAGTATTTATTTATGTGCATGTTATAATTTTTTTGTCTGTTTTATTCTTCCTTTGTATTTTTTTACCCTATTTATTTCTTCAATGCTATTTATTTCTGCCTGTCGTTTTACATTTCTGCCTGTCGTTTTCACATTTCTGTATGCATTTGTGCCTCATTATGCAAATGAGGAGGGCAGTGCCTAAGAGGTCAACTTCTGCCCATTGGTTGGTTAGCATTTTACTGCATCGGTCGAATCTACATGGATTTTCCCCACCATAAAGCATTGTTTAGTAATGTCAAACTCAGCAGGCAGGCGTTCAGTGTCCGACCTCTTAAGGGAAGCTGCTAATAGACTGGAAGAATTAGAGCGCTGTAAGTTTGAGATCTGAAACGTTTTCTCTGGTCCTTTGAACATTTTTTCCAAGTATATCCAGCGGCAGCCCGCAGACCGTGAGATCGTGGCGGAAGTTGGCGTGATGATGTTTATCTCAGCTCACGTACAGCATTGATCCTAATGCAAACTGATTTATTCTTTAGAAGCCAACAACAGAACTTTAAATACACTTCTGAGAAGTTTTTTGGCGAAATCAACTGTGTAGATTTTGAATATCTGCAGTTTTCACGAAATTGGTGGCGAATCAAAATGTGTTCAGCGGTTTTGGGTTGTGAAGCTCATGAAGTGCCGACCGTAGTGCCGACGGGTGTTACACAGCTGCAGTAATATTACGGAGGAGGCACAGCAACACAGCGGTGCACATCGGCCTTAGGCGGCGTGCTAGCAGATGGGTTAACCGGTCGACATGCATATAATCAGTAGCTTTAGGCACACATCCTGTGATGGTCAGGGTAAGAGGAATATACATCGAGGGGCTGTCAGCAATAGTTAGCTAGCTAGCTCGGTTAGCTCCCCAGGCCCAGTCCGTGCAGACGGTGAGATTTACAAGAATATTCTGTAAAGTTACATCAGGAGCCAGATGGATCTCGTTCAGGTTAAAACTTTACTGAGAATTTATTGATAGAATAACAGCGGTACGAACATTAACAGCATCGTTCAGCTGTTGGACCTTTTATTTACAGTCTATGTGCTGGACGCGTCTGCTGTGTCGGCTGCAGTGGTCTGTGTGACCTAACTGGGGAGCTAACCGAGCTAGCTAGCTCGGTTAGCTCCAAGCCTTGCTGACAGCCCCTCGATGTATATTCCTCTTACCCTGACCATCACAGGATGTGTGCCTAGAGCTACTGATTATATGCATGTCGACCGGTTAACCCATCTGCTAGCACGTCGGCCTAAGGCGATGTCGCCGCTATGTTGCTGTGCCTCCTCGGTAATATTACTGCAGCTGTGTAACACCCGTCGGCACTCACGGTCGGCACTTGCGAGCTTCACAACTCGAAAACCGTTGAACACATTTTGGATTAAGCCACCAATTTTCAGTAAAACTGCAGATATTCAAAATCTACACAGTTGATTTCTGCCAAAAAACTTCTCAGAAGTGTATTTAAAGTTCTGTTGTTGGCTTCTAAAGAATAAATCAGTTTGCATTAGGATCAATGCTATGCGTGAGCGAGATAAACATCATCGCGTCAACTTCCGTCCGCGATCTCACGGTCTGCGGGCTGCCGCTGGATATACTTGGAAAAAATGTTCAAAGGACCAGAGAAAACGTTTCAGATCTCAAACTTACAGCGTTCTAATTCTTCCAGTCTATTAGCAGCTTCCCTTAAGAGGTGGGACACTGAGCGTCTGCCTGCTGAGTTTGACATTACTAAACAATGCTTTATGGTGGGGAAAATCCATGTAGATTCGAGCCGATGCAGTAAAATGCTAACCAACCAATGGGCAGAAGTTGACCCTTAAGGCACTGCCCTCCTCATTTGCATAATGAGGCACAAATGCATACAGAAATGTGAAAGCGACAGGCAGAAATGTAAAAACGACAGGCAGAAATAAATAGCATTGAAGAAATAAATAGGGTAAAAAAATACAAAGGAAGAATAAAACAGACAAAAAAATTATAACATGCACATAAATAAATACTTAAAAAAAATAAGTAATTAATAAATAAAGTTGAAGATTATAACGGACAAAAAATAAATAAGGTAATTATTACAAAGGTGAATAAATAAAGTAGCTAATTAAAAGAGATATATACATTTATGTCTCACTGTATAATTTAATTTCTACCTACATTTATATGTTTATTGTATTTTTTGGGGCAATTAATTGTATGCTTATTTATTTATTGAGCATTTATTTATTTCTGTATTTATTTTTAAATATGATAGAGCTGGTCCTCCATACACACTGGTGTCTCACAGTGGATTTGAACCCGGGTAACTCAAACCCAAGTCGTGTCTTTTGAGCATTTATGTATTTCTGTATTTATTTTCCTTTTTGTCAGGATCCGCCCTCGATACGATGCAACAGTGGGTTGAAAGTATTTAATCTTCCTTTTATTGTGCTAGTGATTTTATGTATTCTGTATTCTGTGTTCTGTTTGTGTTTCTGCTTTGCATGTTTTAATAGTGTTCAATGATGCAACACAATGTTGTTTTATTTGGTCCATTATTTGTATATTGAACATGTTGCATGTTTTCAATAGTACCTGACAATGTAGTATAAAGGTGTCCTGCATGATGTTTTGTTTAATATTTTTATCTTCTGCATTCTTATAAATGGCCTCAATAACTTTTATAATTTCAATCTTACATTAATAGTTCAGCGTGATTTTGTAACATCTGTCCAGGGACTACAGGTGAAAAAAGTCTGGTGCATTTACAGCAGTGTTATTACTGTGCACTGTCCCTGTTACATAAACCTATTACAAAAACAAAAATAACAACAAAGCACTGCAGTAAAACAACACTGGATTGTCAAAATTTCAACCAGGCTCAACGTTTGCTGCAAAGCGCTGTCATTAGTTCTAGTTTTTAACTTCACATTTGTTTTTGTTTTGTTTTCAACCTTCCAGAGTTGTAAAATCCTGACTGTGAGCATCACAAACCATTATGCAGTGTTTTGGCTTTAGATGAGCCTTTAATCTGTTACTCAGTCTTCCTGGATAGGATTTCACTGATACCTTGAACAATCGCCTTTATTTGGCCACATGCAGTTTCACACACAGTCCAATGCATCTGCCATTTGCCCTCTGCATTTAACCCATCCTAATTAGGAGCACTTACTGTGCATCGCCGGGGAGCGGTTAGGGCTTTGGAGCACCTTCGGCAGTGATCCGTACTGGTCCCGAACTGGCACCCACCGGTGCTCAAGCCGAGTCCCAGATTGAATGATTAATTGATTAATCTGTTATTCAATCTGGACTCCCTGGATCATTCGTCACACTAACACAGCTCGCCTACGCTGTTTTAAGGCAGTGCTGCTTCGGCCTATATCCCCTCTATTGGCGTCTTAACACATCGTTGGTTTTGGTCTTTTCATGAAATGTGTCAGTGACAGCAAACATATAGAATAACCCCAGACTTGTCCTTTCACGTTAACATGGGGGAAAAGTCTTCATTTTGAAAATTTCACACACTTATTTGCGGTTAAGTGTCTGCTGCAGACCTTCTTCTGGTCCTTTTCTCTCCAGCCAGATGATCGGCGTCACACGGCGCCTCCCATCATCTCTGCCGCTCAATAATTCAAGTTAATCAGCACATGACGATGATAATACTAATCGCAGCTCTATCTGCTGCTGCTGATAAGGACTCTCGCTGTAACAAGTCACTGTAAACCAAAAGCCATAATTACATTTTGCAAGCTTTGATTGGCTTTCGTTAATTCCCGACAGCCAATCAGCTTGGCTCCTCTGTCTGGGTTGCTCAACTTGCGTCCATGTTTGATGGTCATTTTAAACCCCCATAATCCTCTCTGAGAGGTCAAACCCGCTGCTTCGTGGACCGAAAACACAAAAAGCATCTTTTTTTCCTCCTCCTTTCTGTGCCAGTCTGACAGCTTCAGTGGCATTTATGCACTTTTCTTCTTATCTGACAGTTTTCAACAGATGTTCTTCCATAATTCCTCCATAAATCGTCCGTCTGCTTCCACGACACGTCATTATGTTGTGTCATGTGTGATTTTCTAATCCCTCAATACAAACTGGAGCTTCATCATGCTGCTGTGTGTGTGTGTGTGTTGTGCATGGATGAATGTGTTTGTTTACAGTATGCATGTTAAATGTGTGTGTATATCAGCATTAATGCACTTGTGAGCTTGTATTGTGAGTTATAACTATAATTTCTAGCCCGCCATGTTCCTCCCACACCGAGAAGAACATTTTTTCAACTCTGTCTTGAAACAGTACTCACATGTCGACATGTGTATTTAAACAGTTATTAGTTGCAGCAGTTGTTTCTCCTGTCCACGCTGGCAGTGAAACTAGAAGCAACATTACTGTTACTGTTCTACATATGGATATGTGATATTTTATTTTAAGGAGGTCATATTAAGCTCATTATCAGTTCCATCGTTTTATTTAGAGGTCATACCAGAACAGGTTTCCATGGTTATGGTCATGGTTATATTTCTGTCAGACTGCACATGGCTGCAGCTCCTCTTTTCACCCTGTGTTGAAGGCTTCGTTTTAGCTATGGAGTGATACATCCTGTCTCTAAATGATCTTTGTTGGGAGTTGCACACGCTCAGTTCCTAGTTAAGGACTACTAGCCAATCAGAAGCAGAGTAGGGC
Organism: Lepomis macrochirus; assembly: GCA_024633595.2. Lineage (NCBI taxonomy): Eukaryota > Metazoa > Chordata > Actinopteri > Centrarchiformes > Centrarchidae > Lepomis > Lepomis macrochirus. The sequence goes on from JALXJV020000021.1 coordinate 2,881,390, forward strand.
GGGTCAGCGAGAAGCCGGTAAACAGCTCGGGTTCAGCTGCACGTGTTGCCGACCAGCTTGGCAACATGGACTGGAGCAAGAGTTTCAGAGCGGTGAGTTATTAATCTGTAACAAAAGGATCTTTCATCCATAAAGTTTTAACCGAGCTCTGTCTCTACATCACAGTAACAACTTTATGTCCACTGCCTGCCTGGAGGGTAGCTAGTGTTTGGAAGGGAGAGGAGAGCTGTGTGCTGCAGCTCGCTGTTTCTGAGGGCGTGTCGGAGCAGCCGCTCGGCGAGCGTTATGTGAGGCGCATTTGGCTAAAAAGGGAAGTGGCTGGACTACAAACGAGCTGTTTTCAGTTCAGAGCTGAGTTTTCTGTGGGAGATGGGAACTCCCTTTGGGCTGGGCTTTACAGGTGGCAGTGGCTCAATGAATAAGACTGTGCCTTTGGTGTGAGAGATCCAGGTTCAATCCCCCCCCTGTGACCCATCCACCAATGTGTCCCTGAGCAAGACACTTAACCCCCTCGTTGCTCCAGAGGCGTGCGACCTCTGACATGTACAGCAATTGTAAGTCGCTTTGGATAAAAGCGTAAATGAATGAAATGAATAACTGGACTTTGGGCTTTTTCACTTTGCAAACAAAAACAGCACAAAAAAGGTTTATAACTCAATAAAGAAGAGGGGAAAGCCAAAAAGCAGAATACCACCACTTTAAAATATATTTTGCATATTTATCTAGTGACTATCCAGTAACTGAGACACTGATTTTGGCAAGACATGTTGTTCAGGGGGTAGAGCGGGGCGTCCACTGATCACAGGGTTGGCAGTTTGATCCCCACCTCCTCCTGTCTACCTGTCGAAGTAGGCAAGATCAGTATGTGAATGGGTGAATGAGCGGTAAAAACCTCGTCCTGTAAAGTGCTTTGGATAACCAACGTTTTCCACAAACATCAGATAGGAAGCAGCAGGCTGAACTGTCAGTACCGAAGATAGTCAAAGGTACAAAAAGATTAGGTTTTGACACGAAACATGTTTATTAAACTTGTCTTTTACATTTTTATTTTGTCTTTCATAACACTTTTTCTCCCATCATGTCAGACTGTGTTTCCCTCAGGACCTCGCCGTCTGATTCAGAGTTAAATTCAACCTCCTGTTACATCACTGGAGAGACGACAGACATCTCTGTGTCTTCTACGATTTCACAGCACCGGGAAAAAGGAAAGGAAGGAGGAGGTTGGTTTGGCTCCATTTATAGCTGCATGCTATATCCGCCCATTTAAAAACCACGGGGAGGCAGGGGCTGTTTTGATTTGAGGCAGACTGTGACGGAAGCTACTAGAAACTGACAGAGCCTGGATTGAGAGGGTGTGAAATGTGTAAGCCTCCTTAAACACCCGGCTACAACACAGATAGAGCAGGGAGACTAGGGGAGGAATAAGGAGTTTCTCCGGGGTGCGCTGTGTTATTTTTAATTGAAAATCCACCTTACATTAATCAGATTCCTTTAGATCTCGCTCCTATGACCCGGGGCTGTTAACTCTGAAGGAAGTAGGACGATGAAGATGGAAATCAAGAGTGGGGAGATGAAATGTTTAAATACATTTATATTATTATCATTGTTATTAAAGGGATTTGTTGATAAGTAGAAAAGATCATCAGACTGATTTCCAAAATGCTCAGTTTGGAGTTAACCAACGAGCTAACTAATCAAACAGAATGGACGATTCTGCAGTGCTTGATATATGTATGCAGTGCCAAAACAACAGGAAGCTGTGTCATTTTTAAAACCCCAGTCTTTCCCTGGCTTCAACTTTACTCTTTAACTTTGTAGTAAAATTGAGACAGTCCTCAGGAAAACAACAAAACAGGTTATCTGTGCAGCACATTATTACAATCCTTATTTGCATTTATTGTGGCAACGGCCTCTAGTGGCCATACAACGGTCGCAAAGGAGGAAGTCAGGTGACAAATTATAAACAGTCCACATAAGGGTGCAGGACGGGGCGGTTAGATGGGTCAAACCCTGGACCTTCACTCAAGGCAGGTTTATTTGTACAGCACATTTCAACAACAAGGCAATTCAAAGTGCTTTACATAAAACATAAGAACAACTGGGAAATATAAAAAAGTTTAAAAGCAACAGATAATAAAAGTTACAGTGCAGTGTTACAATCAGGGTTACAAGAGTTAAATGGAAAATAAAAACAGGCTGAGGGGCTGAGCAAATAATTGAGTTACAATTATTTTTAAAAGAGAGCTGACAGTTTCAGCAGACCTGCAGTTTTCTGGGAGTTTGTTCCAGATATACGGAGCATAATAACTGAACGCTGCTTCTCCTTGTTTAGTTTTGACTCTGGGGACAGAAAGCAGACCTGATCCCAGACGACCTGAGAGGTCTGGATGGTTCATAACGAAGCAGAAGATCAGAAATATATTTTGGCCTTAAACCATTTAGTGCTTTGTAAACTAACAGCAGGATTTTGAAATCAATTCTTTGACATACAAGAAGGAAATGTAAAGACCTCAGAACTGGACTGATGTGATCCACCTTTTTGGTCTTAGTGAGGACTCGAGCAGCAGCGTTCTGAATCAGCTGCAGCTGTCTGATGGATTTCTTAGGGAGCCCTGTAAGGACACTGTTACAGTAGTCAAGTCGACTGAAGATCAATGCATGGATAAGCTTTTGCTGAGACATAAGTCCTTTAATCCTTGAAATATTCTTCAGGTGATAGTAGGCTGATTTTGTAAATGTCTTAATATGGCTCCTCAAATTCAGGTCTGAGTCCAGGAGTGTGTGGGTCCCTAGTGTTAGGGACCCATATGAAACCAAGTAAATGTTGAGTAATTTTTAGTTTTAAATTAAATAGCGTTACTGACTGAAATGAAAAGTAACTTACGTTTTAAGTCACGTGGCTTATGTGATATACTTACTTTAACTCAAACCACATATTCTCCTTAACCAACCCAAGTACTTTTGGTTGCCTAAACCAAACCAAACCACATGTTTAATGTCATGTGACGTAGGTCGCATGACCGATGTAATGTAGTTCAATCTCATGTGTCGTTTTGGGAGACAAATGTCCGTACATCTCCACACAGTTCCTCGCCTTTGGAAAGACTCGACGATTGTTCCGGTGCCTATAAATAACGCTCTCTTCCCTCACTATGAAGACGTTAGAGAAGATCTTGAAGGACGAACTTTTGAACTCCAGGATCTATTGGACCCGTTTCAGTTCGCCTACAGACCAAACCGGGGAGCAGAAGATGCAGCGTGTACTCTTTTTAACTTAATCTATACCCATCTTGAGGTTGCAAAGAGCTTTGTGTGGCTGCTTTTTATTGACTTTTCTTCAGCTTTTAATTGGATCCAACCACACATTTTAGCAGGGATTTTAAAGAGTACTTTTAATATTGATCCTAGTCTTATCTCTTGGTTGATGAACTTGTTAACTAACAGGTAACGCGTGAGAGTGAATAGCATTTTATCCGTTGTCGTCCTTTCCTCCACTGGTTCCCCCCAGGGCTGCGTCCACTCCCCAATCTTATTTATTTTATATAGAAACGCCTGCCAAAGCCAGCACACCAGGCGTCATATTAAGTTTGCTGACGACTCAGTAATAATGTCACTGCTGACGCACAATGACCCTGAGCTTGGCGCTATTACAAATGATTTAACAGAATGGTGCAAGTCATCTTTTACTAACATTAACGTGGCAAAAACTAAAGCAATACTGATCGACTGCAGAAAGAACCCCCCCACCCTCTCTTCTGCCCTCATTAACGATCAAGCAATAGAAGTGGTGAAGCATACGAATACCTTCAGATACTCACCTTCGAGCCACAAGCTGATGCTGTCTGTAAGAAATCACATCGTAAACTTCGCAATTTTAATGTTTATCGGACTTTTATGATGTTTTATTGTCGTTTTATTGAAACTATTCTTTCTTTTGCCTTTGTGAGCTGGTTTGGATCCTTCACTCTTAAAAACAAAAACAGGCATGTATAGTTAAGGTGTGTGGCAAAATTTCCCACAACCCTCTGACTGAACTTAAATTCTGTATATGATACAAGGACCCCCAAGAAGGCACAGTCAGTCCTGGCCGACCCAAGTCACCCCCTGAACAGCTGCTTCATTTTGTTGCCGTCTGGCAGCAGATTCAGTCTAAATGCAGGACAAACGGACACAAAAACTCTTTTGTCCCTGCTCCTATAAGCTTTTTTAATAATATGTATTTATTTTTGTTTCTTACTGATGTTGACTGTTGTTTTTGTATAACCCGTGCGTTACTTATGTTACATGCTGCTGCACAACAATTTGCCCCTCGGGGATGATAAAGACTCCTTGAACCTTGAAGCAACCTATGGCGTCTTTTAGGGTGGAGGACTCGCCGATAAAATCGTACCTTAATGATGGTTTCCTGTAACCACATTCCCTCCCTAACCTTAACGATCACATAGTTGGCTAATGAAGGCTTCTCGAAGGCAGGAGAGGTTTCAGTCTATAAATAATTTAGCATGTAGTCAATAAAACCACAAGTTAAAGTCCACATTAAACAACAAAATACCTTGTTTGTGAGGTATGAATACTTTTGCAAGTTACTGTGCATGCAAGTGTTTTCTATAGTTTGGGATTGGTTAGGTTTAGGCGCAAAATGGCGTGGTTAATGTTAGGGAAACATTGCGATCACGGCTAAAAGAAACTAATGACAGTTGGTAGGACTGTTGACCCATCCACACAAACCTCCTCTTTGTGTCCACTCCTTTGCTCCCGATGGACAGAGACATAATCCATACAATCACTAACCTCTAGCAATTGTACAGATTTGTCTCTGGAATGTAAACAAACAAAAGACCCACTGTTGCAGAGATCCGTTTTGTTCCGGAAGAAGGTCAGGATGGTTAAATTCTGCAGAATATTTAAGGCAGTTTGTCCTTAACAGCTTAGCTTAAGGTTGTCTTTCTGTCTGTTATCAGGGACGACTCACTGCACTAACACATGACTTTAAGACGATGACGGGCGTATTCAAGTTTTTAAAATATAGTTTGAAAAATTGGTCTTTAAGATGAGCTGAATGTGTTACTCTGTATTATCTCTGGCTCTGTTCGTTCTGCTCCTGAAATTATATGAACTCAAAAATGTGTATTTACTGTATAAACAGAGAGGTCACAGTCAAGAGATTGTAAAACACAAGAGGGCCCAAAGCACGGAATGATATTATGTTGAACTTTACATGCATTTTATTTCCCAAAGTGCACACATTGAAAGCCCTGGTTTTCAAAGGACAAATGATTGCATGCACATAGTCGATGAGTCCCATAAATCAAAAGTGTGATCAATAACAACAAACATTAATGAAGCAAAGATTTTTTTCCCAGATAAATATGACTGAATCCAGATATAAATCACATATAATTGGATGTTTCCACAAGGACTAAATATGCGTGGATGGACCCTGTGGTGGTAGTGAATAGTTCAACCTTCTGAATTTAAACATAATTTATTTAGAACATTTTGTTGCAACACACCACACAAACTAAAACCCCTCCCTCAACCCTCTGCCTCCCCATAGCAAGCTTGGTTAGAAAAATGCATCTAGAATTCACATTAACATTTTTTTGGCCTGCTAAAAAAAAACAAAAACAGACTTGAAAGAAAATCTTCTTACCAGAAAAATTTACAGCTGAGTCCCAAAAAGGTTTTACAACGGCGCTTCCAGCTCTATGGTAGCAACTTGTCAAGCATAAGAAAGTCCTGCCCTGAAGCCCCCCCGCTTCCTGGTCTCTGTTCCTCTAAATGGGACCATAATTTACTAAATGAACATCATGCTGTGTTGAAGAAGACTTGAAACTAGCGACTGAGACCATAAACTCATCAGGAAAGTGTTTACTGAGGGAATAAATCAGCTGAGAAGTTTCCTCATTTTACCATTATTTCTAATGGAGCCGGACATCATTTTGCAACCAGCGGAGTCGCCCCCTGCTGGCCGTGAGAAAGAATGCGGGTTTAAGGGACTACTGCATTACCTTGACTTTTCAGACCCGGAGGTTCCCGCTTGGTCGAGTGGTATGGAGATGATCTGTGGACACAAACACTCACACAGCTTTGTGTCACTGTCTTCGCTCCCTCCCTTCCAGTGTGAACGTTATCATCTTAGTCCAGGGCTATAAACATGATCTGTCCTCTGGAACTAAACTGTAAACACAAACTTTTTTTGTGTTGTTTATATCAAAGTATGATTTAGTGAAGTCATGAATGCTTAAACACATGACATACAAACATTTAAAAAAAAAAAAAAACTCCATCAAGCTAATGTTAGCTTTAAACGTCTTCATAAAAGACCAAAGATGAGTTCATATTTGTCAAGTAGTGTGTGAAGGATCCACTTTTTGTGCGGCTTTCTTAACAAATAGGATTATTACGACTACGAATACTATTATTAGGACGCAATTAGTATTGCGAGGGAATGCAAAAGTATTGTGAGGGGACGCAAAGTAGTCCTCAAAAAAATATTCCTCACTGAGCCCTCGGAGCCACCGTAGATTATTTATCACTTACGACACATTTTATGTCTCAGTCGATCGGTCGGTCCACCACATTTGTCTGGAAATATCTCAACAGCCGGAAGGAACGATGGATTGCCATTAAATTTTGTGTCTGTCGTTCCCAGAGGATGAACTGTAATAACTTCAGTTGAGGTCGTGATTTTTAAATCGCTATCACTGAAGTCAAAATTTCTATTTTACCCAATATGTATGGCCTGCAAAACTTCCCATCAGCCTCTGCTGTATGTTCTGTTTAGTGCTATTTAGCTAATTTTAGCTAGCTGAAATGGTAAACTCCTCACGTGAGGGCTCTGAATACTCATTTACTCAAGTGATAATTTATTTTAAATAAGTTTTTATTGCTTCATGTGCCACTGTCATGGTCATATGACAGATTAGTTAGTACTTTAATACATCCTGACGTTTGCCATGTCAAAGTTTAACTGTGTGAGAGGGGAAGTTTATTAAATTACTGTAATACTGTAAATGCAAAAATTTAAGGATAATGTACATTTAGGCTGATCTGCATAAGTCTGAAAATAATCCAAATGCGCATTGATTTTTAGGTCAGGTGTTTCAAAAACAAAATAATATATTTTTATTAGGATAAAGGATATGTTTGCAATTACATATAAAAATGGCAATGTCAGACGTTTTAAATAAAAACAAGAATAACAAACTATTCAAATCTATACCATTGTAATTTGGCATAAAAGAAACATGCGCAACTTCCATTTTAAGTCAAATTATTCCAAATTCGTTCCACATTTGTACAAAATAGTATCTGGTATTGACAGAACACACATGTGAGTGTGTTTCTGGCTGTACGTTTTTATAAAATGTCATTTATCTGAAAAGTTTTTCAATCTTCCCAGCTCTACGCTACTATCCAGCACTATGACCTTCTTATTCTGAGCAAAAGGGTCTTTTGTACTCATGTGGTGTTTTCAGTCAGAGGCCTAAAGGGTCTTTCTACTGACTCTTGTTCTTCTTTTTAACACAACACAGCGCCAGAAATACCTCAGCTCATTTTCACTTGTTTCATTTCAAACTTCTCTATATTTCTTTGCAGTGAAAAATGGGCTGGTGTTTTGTCGGCAGCCCCTCAGGGATCCAGTCCTCCTCCTCGCTGTTCTTCTGGAAGTTTCTACGAGGGCGAGCAGTAGAAGGTAATGGGCCACAAACTCCTAATCAGGCCCTTTCTGGGGCTAATTGTCGGCTTTGTTTCGGCCGCGTCTGTCTCTGTCCTCCCTCACAGCCGGGGGAGTAATGAGGCGTTACGTGATATGATGTCCCCCTCGGGACGCCAAACCGTTCAATGAAAGGTCCGGGGAGCTTGGAAAAGAGCAGAAGCTAATGAAGAGAAACAAGGACGAAAAGACGAAGTCATAAGAGAGAATGGTGTAGAAAGATAAGGGGTTTAAGTGCGATAAAGACGAAGGCAATAAGGGTCTGTGTGCAGGAAAGACAGACAAAAAGAAGCAAAAGTTTCAGACAGAAGCGGAAATTAAGCCAATGCACCAAGAAACGGATCGATAGAGAAAATCTATTAAAAAAAAAAAAGGCAAAGGTGAAAGAGCCATAGGGGACTGAGCTGACTCCGGAGGCAACGACACAGATATTCATTGTATTGAACTTTCTAGTATGAAACAAATCATCTGAAAAGGTCTCGTGTACTCCACAAAGCCTCCAGTTTGTCTGTAACTATTAAACATTCACACATAAAATCTGCTTCATTTTTACTTCGGAATTTTCCCCAAACCAAAGAAACATTTTAATTAAAATGCCAGTCACCATCTTCAGCATTCACTCACAGTGGGTAAATGAACTGTGGCTATCGCCTTTCTAGCCTTCCGACCACTCAAAGTGCTTTACAGTACGTCATATTCACGCCATTCACACACTGACAGCGGCTGCCATGCAAGGTGCCAACTGCACATCAGAAAGGAACTAATCATCCACACACACTCTTTGGGGTTCAGACAGGAGGAGCCCGGTGGGCTTGAAAGCAAATTAATTGGTATGGTAAAATGTGTCGCCTGCTGCAGTCAGCCTCCTCCCACATCCACGGCCAACTCACCAACCTGTCTCGGAGAAGTCTCTGTCTTTTGTGTCACTTTGTAGTCTCTAAATGGGGATTAATGTCCGATCACACCAGCATTTAAAACGGCAACATTTCCCAGCAAAGTACATTTATTTCACAGCTCAGACAATTCGCTTGTGGGGGCAAAGGAAATGTATTACGGCAAGGTCAACTTTGGTGAAATTTAACATGCAAATATGCGCCTTTACTGCCAAAGAGGGTTAGGGCCACATGAGTTTTTTTCTGAGTTTAAAGTCAGAATTCTGACTTCTGTCAGAAGAAGTTTGTAGTTTTGTAGATTAGCTGGTCAGATTTTACAGATTCATTCTGTATCAGCAGGAAGTCGTATTTTTACTAGGGATGGGGATCGAGACCCGGTTCTAAAAGGACCCGGTTCTTCTTAACCTTGATTTAACTAGGAAAGTCACAGTGAGGTTAAAACCTCTTTTACAAGTGACACTTAGTCAAGACAGGGTCAGATAGCAGGATCAAACGGATAACCAAGCAGCAAAGGACCCGGTTCCAAAATTTCTCAAAACCCGAAAATCAATGAGGTCGGACACGCCACCGCGGTGAAGTTAAAGCCCCCCCCTCCAGTGTATTTTGACATTTCTATGATATTTCATATTTTTCTGAGTCACTTCCTCACAATGTTGATTACCCACATAGTTCACCAAATATTTTTTGACAAATTGCTTAATTTTTTGCTCAAAGTTGCAAAAGTTGCTTAGTTGTTAAAACAGGGTGACGTATGACTATAGTAAATTCCATAAGTCATACGTCATTCTCCAAGCTCGCACAGGCGAGCTGTCACGCCTCGAAAAGTCAGAGCATCAAACCGATAAACATCGCTGTGAGCTCGCTAACCGGTTTATCGTGTCATTTACTCAGAACTTACAGCAGGTCTGTTCATTATGGCGTCTGTGGGCGTCGTGTTGGAGGACAGAAAACGCGCCGCACTTTCACCTGCCACCGTCTGATATACAGTCTGCAACATGCATTTTACTGACGGCCGTTTTACCAATGCATCTGCCAAGGCCCCCCCACACCCCTGCGGTAAAGTAAACGCACCATAAAACGTAGTGTTAGTTATCGTGTGCAGCGTGTGACAGGACCATCAACTGTGTGACTGATAACAGCTGATACGCACATTAGTTCCTATCATGACTAAATAACAGCTGCTCCTGCCAGACAGTAAAGTGGACTAAACTTTACAGTGTAGTGATGTTAACACAGCATGTCATTAGTGAACACTCCAGCCGGTCAGTCTTTGGTTGTCATGGTAATGTTACGTCCGACTATTAACCACACCCCCATTCTCTGTTTGAGGAAGAACGTTCACCAAAAACGGCCGTTAGAACTGGCTGCAGGGGCTTTATGTTCACTCCAAACTACTGGAGTTGCCGACAGCTACGCTTGTTACTATAAGTAACGTGCAATAAAACCTTCACAAGTAAAAAGACAATACTTTATCAACGCTCCTGTCTGTAAGTTAAACATGTAGAAAGGGTTAATTTAATCATCTCTGTCCTCAGTTTCTCATCCTGTATGTTAAAACATACAAGCACAGCTAACGCTAGCTTGGCATTAGCCAAATGTTAAAAACAAGCTGAATAGAAAGCTGTCTGTCTGCAGCACAGATGGTCTGTAGAGACAAAGCAGCCGCTCCTCCTTCTACCTGGTAACGTTACCTGCAGCCAGCGACAGAGGAGGAGGAGGAGGAGGAAGAGGAGGAGGAGGAGGATGGACTGATACAGGCTGATATTATTCTTTCTAAACGTCACTGATGTCAGATAGTTATTGAGTTACTTTGCTGTTGTAAACATTAATGTTGCTGCTCTAGAAACAACATTTAGCTGTAAAATATTAAATTCTAATCCTATAATGAATTTAAAAACAACCAGGCAGTTAATGTGCACCCTTCAATGTATGTTTATTTATCACAAGTGATGTGTCATCTCAATATACAACATTATTGCACACTGAATAATATTTCCCTCACACCGTGCAGGCCTACCTCACGCCCGTTGGGTCTGGTCTTGACCAAATAACTGTCACCAAATAATAGCAAAGTATTGATAAAGAATCAGATCGTTAAGCGGTATCAATATCAATAAAAATTAACAATCTCTGTCCCTTATTTTTATGGTGAACGTCTTTTCAGTAGAGTGATAAGGAGCGCTTATGCTCCAAGTTTCTAAACACACAGACTGCTTTTTAATCTGTTTGGTCTCCAGCCGAAAGCTCAGACGTCCACAGCGCAGCGGATTATTCACTACGCCGTCTCTAACTTTCACTGTGAGCGAGCGGCTGCTGGGTTTCCAACACAACCAAGAACAGAGACAGAGTCGGGGGGAAGAACGGCGCTTATTAATTCTCCAGTTCTCCGTGTAAAACAGTCTTTGCACAAGACTGAAATGTTTATACAACAGTCTGCGTCCAGCTAAAGTGACCTAATCTGTTTAATGTGTCTGCACATTGTTTCTGAATCAGCAAAATATTAAATCAAAGCCTTCAGGCCGGGACACGGCAGAATGTGGTGCAGTGAAATCCATCTAGGTGTCCTTGTGCAAATAGGTGCTGCTAGAAACGTTGGTTACGTATTGTAACCCCAGATTCTATGAGTATAGGCGCAGCCCTCTAAGGCTATCGCTATTGGTATACCCTTCCGCTTCGCGCTGCACTGAGAATTTTAGTCTACGCCACCCACAGCGTGGCCTCTCCTACGTCCGCACCTTGTATATATACTAACGGTGAGACCTAGCCTTCGGCTCCCAAATGCCTTTTCTTCAGCACTGAGAACCAAGGTCCAGTGAGGCTTTCAACTTAGAGGGCTGCGCCTATACTCATAGAATCTGGGGTTACAATACGTAACCAACGCTCTATTTCAGATAGGCTTCGCCTCTAAGGCTATCGCTATTGGGTTAGAGGCTAAGCAGGATGAGTCAACGCCTCACTGGCCCATACGGTACCACCAAGCATAACCCACCTGCCCAGAGCCATAACAAACCACCCAGTCACCCGCCGACAGCGGCATTGGTGTCGGCGCGCGCACGAAAGCACCGATGGCGCTGACGCAAGAGGCCGAAAGTGCCGACCCCGCGTAACGGAACCGAAGCTGGGGACCCGCGAGTCGCGGCGGACGCAGGCGGGTCGCGATAGCAACCATGTCAGCTGCCTCAAGGCCGGGTCACGTAAGCAGCGGCCGCCTCCCCACACCGTCCGGTGGGAGAGAGTGCGCCGCACACCTACAAGGAGAATCACTCATCCAAAACGCCAGTACTGAGTGAGTCAGAGAGAGACGGAGACATCCCGCAGATAATAACGGACGAAAGAGCACGGAGACGCACCAAGAGGCCGCCGTGCAGATCTCGCCCACCGCCAGCCCACCGCGTAACGCCACTGAGGAGGAAACGCCCTCGTGGAGTGCGCTCTGATACCCTCCGGGAGACTCCCCGTAGACATGTAAGCCTGGGAAATGGCATCACACAGCCAGTGAGACAAGCGCCGCGCCGACAGGGGAAGCCCTTTGACTGCTCCCTGTAGTGCACAAACAGCTACTGCGAAGCGGCGCCAGGCGGCCGCGCGCGCCACGTAGCAGGACAGCGCCGCACTGGGCAAAGGAGGTGGGACGCTATGCCCTCCGGCCGACCCATGGGGAGGAAAACCCGAGAGGGTGATCACCCGCGACCTAAAAGAGCTCTTAATGCTTTTAGGCATGAACGCCAGGTTAGGGCGCAGGGTAGCCGAGCTGGCGCCGCCCTGAATCCTGAGGCACGACGGAGCCACAGAGAGGGCAGCCAGATCGCTGACCCTCTTGGCCGAGGTCAGAGCGAGGAGCAGGGCTGACCTTAGCCGAAAGGAACCTCAGGTCCGCGCCTCCAAGGGCTCAAAGGGGACTTGAGTTAGCGCACGTAAAACCAGCTGCAAGTCCCACTGTGGGACAGCAGGCCGTGTCACAGGTCGGCGCCCCGCACACCCCTAAGAAAGCGTTTCACCAGGGGTGGGAAAACAGTCCTGTCCCCGAAGCCCTCGTGGCAGGAGGAAATGGCGGCAGCGTAGGGTTTTAACCGTACTGAATGCCAGTCCCCTGTCCACGCAGCAGCTGCAGGAACGAAAGCACCGCTGGCAGCGGACAGGGAGACCGGGTTCAGTCCCCTGATCCAGACACCAGCGCTGAAAAGCCGACTCACTTAGAGGAGTAGGAAGACCGAGTGGAGGCGCCCGCGACTCCTGGATGGTGCGAACCACCTCACGGGAGAGACCTAAGCCCTCCAGGCGACGCTCTCAGCCGCCAGACCCAGAGAGGCTGGCCGAGGAGCCGGTGACTCCTGATCACACCCCCCGCCTGAGAGAGAGCCGCCCCTCCAGGGAAGTTTCCACGGCTGTCCCGCCAGCAATCGCTGAAGGCAGGGAAACCAGGACGCCGCTGGTGCGCCTCGAGCCACCAGGACCACCGCCGAGGAGGAAAACTGCAGGCGGTCCAGAAGGCGCTGGATAAGCCTCACCGGTGGGAAGGCATACAGCAGCCCGGGGCCAAAGGGGATGAGCAAAGGCGCCCACTCCCAGAGGGGAACGCCCCGCTGGCTCAGTGAAAACCAGAGGGCGACTGAGCATTCTCCCTGTTGGCTAACAGGTCCACTTCCGCCTTGCCGAACCGGAGCCAGATCTGAGCCACCAGATCGGGATGGAGACGCCACTCGTCCGGGCGAGGGCCTCCCTCGACATAATGTCCGCTCCTATGTTCAGCACGCCAGGGATGTACCCGCTCTGATCGAGAGCAGGTGAGTGCGCCACCACAGGAGCAGCCGCCTGGCCAAACTCCAGTAGCTGCGCTGAGCGCACTCCCCGCCCTGGCGGTTTATGTAGGCCGCCAGCTGCCCTGTTGTCGGTGCGGACCAACACATGTTGGCCCCGCAGCAGAGGAGAAAAATGACGGATCACCTTCCACACCGTGAGAAGCTCCAGCTGCTTATGTGGAGAAGTCTGCGGCCCTGCCACAGACCGCCCACCACCTGAGAGAGGCATGTCCCGCCCCAGCCCGCCAGGGAGGCGCCTGTGAAGACCGAGATGTGGGACGTGACTCTGCCCAGGGGACCCCGACCGAGAGAGAGGGGTCCCACCAGTAGGCCAGATCCGGGGCTACAGACCGGGAATGGAGACGCGGTGCCATCTCTGCGCCACCGCGGCTCACGTGCAGGCGGATGAACCATCGCTGCAGCCTCCTCATGTGGAGAAGCCCCAGGGGGACCACCACGTGAGCCGCCGACATGAGGCCCAGGAGCCTCATGACCGACAGAGCCGCCACCGCCGCTCCCGAACAACATGGCGGAGCAGCTCCATCAGAGCATCCACCCTCTCCTGAGAGAGCCGCGTCTCTGGAGGGAGGAGTCCAGCACCACGCCAAGGTAGGTGAGTCTCTGGGAGGGGAGGGGGCACTCTTCTCCCAGTTCACCGCGGAAGCCCAGGTAAGACAGGTGCGCTGACTAGCTGGGCCGTATGCACCACTGCCTCGCCCTGGGACGGCGCCAGCAGCAGCAGGTCGCCCAAGTAAAAGGACCCTGATGCCCTGAACGCCGCAGCGGCTCCAGGGTCGCCTCGACGCACTTGGAAAAGTGCGCTGGGCCAGGGAGTAGCCGAAGGCAGACGGTTGTACTGGTATTGAGCTCCTGGAATGAAAAACGCAGAAACTTCCTGTGTCCGGGAATGACGGGCACATGAAAGTACGCTGCCCTTCAGGTCGATGGAGGAGAGCCAATCCCCTTGGCGCATCACACTCCAACACCTGCTTCACTGTTAACATGCGAAAAGGTCTCACCCTAATCGCTTCTGTTGAACAGTGACAGATCCAAGATGGGCCTCACACCGCCCGCCTTCTTCCTGACCAGGAAGTAGCGGGAGTAAAACCCCTGATTCTCCTGCCCGGAGGAACCCTGGAAATGGCCTGTTTTTCCAGGAGCTCCTGGAGCTCCGCTTGGAGAGCGTGCGCTGAGCCAGGGATGAGAGTATCGCCTCTACAATCCCGTGAAGGGGAGGTGGGGAGGCTAACTGCAGCCTGTGACCCCGGGCGGATCAGGCTGTCCGTCCATTTGTCCATCAGGCAGGAAGCGCAGCCACTCTGAGTAGCGCTCTGTGAGTGGTTGGACCTGCTGATGAGGCGCCCTGGTGGCCCTGAAGGGAAGCCACTCTGCTGCCCTTGCCGCCGCCACGATTCGGTGGGGACAGCAACCTCCTTGTTCCACTGAACAGGAGAGTTAGCACCAGGCAGGGGAATGGGAGGCTCAGGGCTCAACACACGCAGGCAGTCAGGGGAGTGCCTCCCTGTGTTGCTTGCATGTGCGAAGTCAATCGTGACGGCAAGGCACGGCCACCGGGGAGGCGCAGCCAGTACCGCTCCACCAGGGCCCTCCGCCCGCTGCCTGGGGGCAGGGGCACGGGCCACATCGCGGAGAGACCTTCACACACAGTCAGAGGGGTCTATTGGGTGTCCTCCCGCGGTGGCGGGAGGGACCACACGAGGCAGCCGAAGTTGCCTTCGTGGGTCCCCTGCTGTAGGCTACCGCATCCCCGGTGGGGAGGGAGGCAGAGGCCGACGCAGTCGCCAGGGCAACGAGGTGGGGCAGCCACACCCGTAAGCCTCGCAACCATGCCGCCTCCCGACGGGAGGGGCAGGGACAGGCAACAGAGGAATAGTCTGCTCTGCGACATCGCAGCCAAGCTGCATGAAGGCCACATGGCCAGCTGCAGCCGGTCCACACAGTGTGATGGCAGCCGCTGACTTCGTGAAAGACAGTGGCGGGCCGAGGAGGAAACATCTGCTTGTGGCATTGGAGCCAGACTGCATGAAAGCCACCTGGCCAGCTGCAGCCTGCCTGTGTTATGCCACTCCCCTGGTAGGGGCGGGCTCATCGCCACGCTGCTCGACCGGCAAGGGAAGAGGGCAGGAAGGCCTACATGTGCGCCAGGGCCAGCCACCTGACCATGTCAGGGAGGGGCAAGAGGAGGGAGGATGTGCAGCTTGCAGCAAGCTCCAGGCTGCTTGTTAGCCGCTTGGCTAACACACAGCTGGCTCGCGACAATGTGTGGGAGTGAGAGACAGCAGCTTCTTCATAATGTTAGGAGCAGCTGTCTGTAAGTGCAACACTAGGTCATGCAATTGACAAAACACAATTCTCCCCAGCGCTACTGTCGCCTCGCCATGGGTAACGTGGTTGGCACACACTTGATGCCGCCCAGCCGCGATGTACAGTGCACAACACAGCCTGTCACACACCTCTGGATGCAGGAAGAGGGACTGCGGCGGTGATGTCGTGGTCACGCACAGGCCCGCGAGTCGCGCCGGGGACGCGCGTAATGTGTGGAGCGGCGATAGGATAACACTGCACACAGGGTGGTGTGTAGTGCTATCCTGCCTGCATGAAGCCGTAATGACTGCTTCGAGGGCTCATTTGACAGTCTGGCTTCTGTGAACTAAGGGGGACCCCTGGAAGCACAGAAGGATCGCGCCATTGATGCCGCGGAATATGCACGCGCTCGCAGTCGGGACTGCCGGGGAACGTGCACAATGTCAACAGCATCACACACTGCACGGCAGATTTCTTGTGAGAAAATATCTGTACCGAAGTGTGTATAATTCTGTCCACACGGCTTAATGTCCGCTGTCGTGGGCTAATACCGCTCTTTGGGAGGGGTGTGTGAAGGAACCTCTGATTGTGAACAGAGTGTGCTGCTTGTTGCTTGGGCTTCGCTACACATTAGCCACGTGGCTAACGGCAGCTGGCTCACACAGTGTGGGAAATGAGTGCTTGGTGTGACTGGTCTCGACTGAGACCGCACAGACAGCATTTGTTCAACAACGCCCACAAGGGGCAACAAGATTCCACACAGCTTTTCTCGACCCATAGATTACCAGTGAGTCCGCTTCTGGCCGACGAGGGTCGGCCAGCAGCAGTGAAACCGGTGGCTAGATGTCATTAGTCGCGAGCTAATGTGGAGCAACGTGGGCACACGGGTCGCCCCGGTCGGCTGATCCAGGCAGACCGCATGTGAGCCGCCACGCTAGCCGCTTGTTAGCATAGCATGCCTGGCCGCTGCAAGCTAGTAGCGCCGAGGTCGGGCGCCATCGGAGGTCGGAACGGAAGCGCAGGAGCCGCCGGAGACCCGTGGAATGGCTAGAGCGAGCAATCCACCTCGCCTTCCGCCAACAGCAGATCGAGGGCTTCGCCCAGAGAGCGGGTGGACCGCCACACCTCCTCGCATCTGAACGGCAAGCTATTCGCCGGGCCGCCACTCTTCGGGGAAAGGGCTAAGAACGGGCAGTGCGAAACGAGAGTGAGAGCTCGGCCGGCGTAGTTCGGTCCGGGCACGCCTCGCAGCGGGACCGGCAGCCCGTGTGTCTCACCCGCTCTGACCGGCTTGTTGGAAGACATCGCTGTAGTTTTTCGGCTGGAAAATCTTTTGCTCTTTAGACAAATCTTCTGCTCTATAGACAGCTCAGTGCTGAAGAAAAATGGGAGCCGAGGCTAGGTCTCACCGCTGTATATATACAAGGTGCGGATCGAGAGGCCCACGCTGTGGGTGGGCGTAGACTAAAATTCTCAGTGCCGCGCAGGCGCGCGGAAGGGGTATACCCAATAGCGATAGCCTTAGAGGGCGAAGCCTATACGAAATAGAACTGGGTGACGTCTGCATCAAGCCGTCTAAATTTTAAAACGCTGTTAAGCTGTAACAGTATATGAAGTAGTTAAAATGTGCCCCATCTTAAACACCCAGGCCTACAACAGTGAAATGCAACATACACATTAATGCAGCAGTAACTCCTGCTGATAACACATACTTTTATTTATCTATGGTTTTAATTGCAGGACTTTTATTTGGAATGGGGTATTTCTGCATTGTGATTTTAGTACTTTCACTTACATATAGTAAGTATATGTAATATTCCACTACTGTGAGCAGCTTATACATGGAAAAGCTCTATTTACCCTGTAGACACTGAAACACCAACCCCGTGTTTTATAGACCTTTTCTAATTTTTAATAAACATATTCATCTTATTCAGCATAAAACAAGACAAAACGACCTCCTTCTGACCTCTTTAGTTTCCTGGGGAGGGTCTGTCATCAAATTTCAGTCAACAAAGTTTCACATTTCTCAAACTCAGGTGTATTGATCGTGTTCATGAGCTGTGCTTTCTGCAGGGTGAATATCCTCACTGATGTCTGCTGAAGTGTCGGCAGACTGAGCTTCTCCAGCCGCTCTCGTCACATTATCATTTCAATACCTGAGTGAGATTTCTCTGATCTTCCTCAGCTTCTCCACCAGGCTTGAATTTTCAGTCAGTCGTCTCTAAAGTGGATTTTTCAAGCGTCGCTCATCAGAAAAGCTCCCGCTTGTCTAATTTCATCAAGCAGCATTTTAGTTTGCATTCCCAGCCCCTGCTTTTCTTTGACGTCTATTATACTGAGAAATAAACTTTTACAGAGGCTCAGTTGCCGCGTCACATCGTTCTGCAGACTTCCCTTTCTGCACTCAGAAGTGTCGTTTCTGCCCATTTGTCATGCATGATAACAGCAGATAATTAAACTGGAGACAGACTCGATATCGCACTCCTTCATCTGACAGAGACGTACTGGCCTTCAGAGGGGATTTTTACCATCAACATACTTGAAATAAAGAGTTCTAATGTGTCTCATGTGGAGCTGGAAATGCGAGATAAAATCTGATTTAACCTCCCATCTGGTGTTGCCCTGTGGCTCCGGAGTATCAACAAATTATTTCAGAGGGTTTCATAACACGACAGAGGAGGAAATATATGTCAGGGTCTCGCTACAGTTGTAAAAGGGATTTAAAGACAGCGAAATACTGAGCTGGGCATCATTTTAGCTCAGAGTTTGAATCCAGAACTATCTGTTCAAAGAGTAAGGAAAGGCTGACGACGACTCTGTCTCCAAACCACGTTTTGTCAAGAAAACACACGTGAAAAGCGGCACGGGAAATGACGCAGAACTGCACACGATAGCATAAAGACAGCAATTATAAAGACAAAGAATCCGGGTGAAAGAATGGATTAGCACGCAATGTTAGCAGGGATCGTCTGAACGACAGAGAGCCCCACAAAAAAAGCGTACTTAAATTAAATTGTTAGTTTTTCCTGCTCTGTAAATCACGTGTTCCCTTTTGAGGAAAAAAATCAGAAACCCAAAGGGTCTTTTTCTTTATAGGGTCCCATTTGGACTTCATAACTTGGCATGAATAAATAGTTCATTTACCTATATTTTAAAGTTCTATCATATAAATAAAACTGAATTGAAAAAAAAATACATATATAAAGTATACATCTAACTTCATGAAAAACATATTGGTCGAGCTCAGGCACCTTTATTGTATTAAATATTAACATGTGACATGCGGGAAATTCCTGTTAAGGACTTAGAGATAACTGTTTAAAAGTGTTTTCAGGGTATGATTGCTGCTAAAATTAGATTTTTATAGAAATCGTATGTCCCTCACTCTTATTAGATATTTGTTTTACAATAAAATATTTTTAAACAGCATAGGCTAGGCCTGTAATGAGTAAAACAAGCACACATAATGAAAATGGGGACATATTTTCCCACTTCGTTTCTCAAGAAAAGTGAATTATGATAAGAATTACTCTCTTGCCTGCATAGCCAATCCCTTCCATATCTTTGTGTAAATACAAATATTACCTTAATATTTGGTCATTTCAATAAACTATGAAGGAAAAGTACCAACATTACAGGGTGGACAAAACGCCAGTATATACTGTAGAAATGTCCACCCGGTTGAAAAACTAACATGGACATTTTGAGCTAAAGTTAGCCTTTTACCTGTGTGAGCATAAAGGTTAGCACGACCTCCAGTACTACATGAGGAATCTATAAGTTTTCACAAACTGTTTTTGAAATTATTTCATTTGCTTTATCTCCTCAAAACGTTGGCCTAACAGGGTGGACACATTATGATCAAACACATTAAACTGACTTAGGCTGGAAAATCACACAGCTAAATTTCCCTCCGTTGGTGTGATGTCATCAGGTCACCTAAAAAAAAAAATTTAAAAAAGAAAAGTTTTCCACTTAAAGGGACAGTTAATGCAACTCAAAACATTTTATTAAATACATTTTGATCAGGAAAATTGGATAATAATTAAATATTTAGAAATATATATGTTTTTATAAGGTGTTTATTTTAGATCTAAGTTGAATGATCAACATTGGGGACAAGGCAAAATCACATAGTACCTCTTAAACAAAAGCTTTTAAAATGTAAATAAAACAACTTAGAAGCCAATCTCATTGTAATCAAAATTAATAACAAATAATCTTACTGAAACTAGTATTTGTCCAAATTTAGACAAAATACAACATGATTTGTAGCTGAGGACGTAAAAGGCACCGTAAAAAAAATTTACCCGAAAGGTAGAAATTTATATTATATATTTAGTTTTATGTTACCGTGTGTGGTTTCATGATGGCCTGCCTAGTTTCAGGTATCTGTCGTCTCCACCAGGAGTAAATGAGTCTTATGTGGAGACCGTTTTCTCAACATTAGGATCCATGAATGTCTACAAAACAAAAACAAACTTCAAAAGTGGAGATGAGAAGAGTTTTTATTAAATAGAGTAACTGATCTGAACAAAAAAAATAAAAACTGAAATCAATTAAAAATAACAATTTAGACAAACAAGTGTAGCTCAGCACATGTTCATTTTCATTCATATCATACAAATGTGAACATAATATTCCTGATATTTGTTGGGATTCAGAGTATAAAAAAGTTGTACTGCGTCGTCACGTGTTCAGTCCAGAAAACACTGAGGAGAAAACACTGAACCAAACCGGGGCAGCTGTTTGACCAACAGCGAGGCAACATTTCTGAGAATATTTCAAACATTTTTGAGCTTTGCTTTGTCACTCACGTAAACCACTGGGCAGAGCAGATTACCATTAACAAAAAAATAAAATTCACGTATCCACTCAACCTCCTATTTAAAAATTTAAAGGAAAATTCACACTAATGGCCGTGGTTGTTTCTTCTTCCTTTAAATTCATGTAGCAATATAAAGGCCACAATGTCTTTTCTTGTCCAGATATTTTCAGCATCACTAAGTCAGAGCAAAAAAATAACAGTAAATGGTATACCGCATTTTCTCAAATAAAAGCCAGGTCTCAAATAATGGCTGGGGTCGCCACAAATAAAAAAAGGATGAAAAAACAAACAAAACAAAACAAAAAAACGCTGAATAAACTGCTGGTGCCTGTTTAATAATGTGCATGCCAACAAAGCTTAATATAGATGTTTTTCTGGATCACCCATCTAAACTCTTATTGCCTGATTTTATTATGACTTAATCTGAAACTGAAACAGGAAGTGTTCATTTTAACAGGGCAAATGGGAGCAGATCAGAAAACTTCATACTAAATTATGAGTAACTAAGGGACTGGTGACCTCTCGAGTTAATTAAAGGCCCCGGCTACTATTTGAGAATTTACAGTATGCCATGTTTAGTTGCCAGCAGAATAACACCTTCTCACTGTACACTTAACGCTGTAAGTGAGCTGATATCACCAAGTCGACTTCTCTGAGATGGCATTTGATGAAATGAAAATACAGAACACTACAGGTTCACTGCATCGCGTGTGACCACTGGGACACCTAATTTTTAGAGAGCCCTCTTCACTGCACCTTCAGAAAACACATGCGCATATAGAAAACACACCATCTCATCTTTGATAACAATAAGAAACGCCAGCGAGAACAACATTGAACTAGGAATTTGCCATGAGACGCTTAAAACGTCTGTATTTGCAGTTTCTTTATGCCTCAATTTGCTTGTGTTCTATTTATTTGCAGCCTGTCTCTTTTTCTGAAAGAGTACATGTGTTGTAAAATGGTGGAGCTCTTTTCTATAGCTAAAAGAAATCTCAATTAACCGATAAAGAAAAATCAGCAATCAGCAACTGTTTTGATAATTGGAGACTCATTTTTCAAGTAAGACTTACTTGTATTTTTAGGTTTTGGACCTATCTGTTGATCCAAAACAAGACATAACAGTTAAAAAAACAAACAAAAAAGATTATTCGATATTGAAATAAATTGTTAATTGCATCTGTTGTTTTCCGTTTGCTTTTGATTGTGATCTCTCACTGTCTTTACCAGTCACATGAAAATGTCTCCTTGTTTCTGAACAGACAAGAAACCTAATCTTAGATCACATGGGCATAAACGACATTCCGTAGGCGCCTATCACAGTTCACACAGAACCCTGATTGTTGTTTTGTCACACGCGTCGATGCATTTCCCATGAACTGAAATCAGCGTGTACGAATTCCACAGTTTCTCACATGAACCAGAACCTTTGACAAAATGTGTTACGGATCAACAATATTCTTATTCACTTATTTGCAGAGAGATACAGTAGGTGTTCAGATTGATACCACTGTTATGTAATTGTGAAGAAACACCAAGCAGCTAGTTAGCTTAGCATAAAGACTAGAAAGAGGGAGAAACAGCGGTCTATGTGCAAAGGTAACACACTCTGCGTTTTAGTACCTCTGAAGATGATTAACACTAATTAACATTTTATCTCTTGTGTATTTGCACAACATGTAAAAACAACATGGTGGTGTGACAGGGGTTTATGTGGCGGACCATTTATCAACTGGGAGCAGTAACCCTGTTCCAGTCTTTGTGCTAAGCTATGCTAGCTGACTGCTAGCTGTAGCTTCACACAGGTATGAGACTAGTACTGAGGTGGTACTCTGTCCCTTCAAAAATATTATCTGATGTTGTGTCTAGTCCTTGGATATAATGCAACCATCGCTTTTTGAAAATGAATTTCCAGAAAAAAAAACATTGTTTTATATTCAGGCCAATATGTTTCATTATAAACACCAATTAGAGGTCTTCACGGGTCCACGTGGTTCTGTTGAAGCAAGACTTCATCCAGGACTGAGGTCAGACCGGGTCCAAATTATGCTACGGCAATTATGTTAGCGTCTAATAACCATGTGGATCCGAATGGATCTGAATGTGCTCTGTATCGGCTCTGATCATGTGGTACCTGTAAGGTCAGTAATGAATTACAGAAATGTGATTACTTTTTTTACTAGCGTGTACTATAAGGGAGTACTTTACCCGTACTGATCCCAGTGATGCACCATTTCTCAGACTAATTAGGAGTTGCCTTGTTCACTGTCGTAACATGAGTGTGATGGACTGTGTTTTTCTCTCGGTTCAGATTGCCGTGGGGCGCGTTAGCTTGGCACAGCAGAGGTTAGCCTCTACCATCTCCTGTTGTCTTATTTACTCTACATGTTAGCCAACGTTAGCTGTGCCTACCTGCGATTTTGGAGGAGTTGTTAGCCACGTGTGTCCACTGTAGTCACCGAGGCTAAGCTAATGTAACATGATGATGGCGAGTTAAACCCAAGCGGGAAGCTTCTGGTCTACAATATGAAGCCGATGTGGAAGTCCCTACAAGCTGCATTCTATTGAAAATCCAGCAGGGGGCGTCTCTTCTGGTTGCAAAAAAAGTCCGGCTCCATTAGAAATAATGGGAAAATGTTTCTCCTTCTCAGCTGAATAATTACCCCAGTAAACACTTTCCTGATGAGTTTATGGTCTCAGTCGCTAGTTTCAAGTCTTCTTCAACACAGCATGATGTTCATTTAGTAAATTATGGTCCCATTTATTTTAAAATAGACCACAAAGCAGAGAATGTTTCAGGGCGGGGGTTATCTATGATTGACGAGTCGTTACCATGGTGACCTGTCAATCAGGCTAGAGCCGACTTGTACCCTCGGCGCTGTGTAAATTTAACCGGCGCCGTTGAAAAACCTTATCAGGAGTCGGCTGTTCACTTTCTCTGGTGAGAACATTTAGTTTTCAGACTGTTGTTCTCTGGACAAACTTATCAGCCTGTTAAAATGACAGTTAACCTGAGTTACAGCTGCACCTAGCTAAGCTAGCTAGCTAGCTCCGCACACGGCCGTTAGCGCCGCCGTATCGTCACTTCCGGGCGCTTCCTGGTTGCAAAAACTCGACATGGCGGCGCCCTTTCGGCCAAACTCGAGGCTTCAAAACAGCGGTCCACAAACCAACGGGTGACGTCACCATGACTACGTCCACTAATATACAGTCTATGGTTAAACCCTAATGTCTCATTTTAATACAGAAGTTGTGGTATGTGTGTGTGTGTGTGGAGGCTTTGTAGTTGTTTAAAGGCACCTTCGATGGAGCTGAGCTGAATAACTAAAGTAATGTAATGTAACTAATTTCTTTTTTCTTTTGAGTAATTGGTTGTCCAAAACTGGTCACTGCGGGAGAAAATAAATTAGGAAATCTGGTAAAATATTCATGCTGTTGACCAGATATTAAATTGTTATCTTCTATTGTCTTGTTGACTACAAAATGTTTTATAGTAGGTGCATGAAGTTATTTTTGGAATCAGTTTCTATAGTTGCTTGTTAATATATCAGCATGTGGCTGCAGGTGTTGGTGTTCTCCCTCTAAGTGTCTTTAATAGAGAGCCTAAGTCACTCGCTTTCGCTTCCAGCCCATGGGACCTTATTTCAGGAAAAATATGTACGGTAGTCAGTGGCAAGAGACAACTTATCTTTTTATCCTGTTAGAATTGTGCCCTGAATCACACATATAATGTTTGTCAGTTTAAAATATAATTTTACAACTCAAGAAAGTTGCAGTTTGAAGTAAATCAGCAAAGTTAAATGTCATTTTGTGTGAAACCCGTTCAATGAACTACATCTCTCGTCTCGCACCATAAACGCCACCAACATGTTAGCTAACGTTCATTGGTCTCTTGCTACTAGCTAGATAGCTTAGCTCTGTTCCATGCAGAAATGTATCTCACATGACAAGTTTAATCCAACGACGCCTGGTCCTTTTATCACATCATCTTCTCAAGTATTTTGACGTTAGCTTCAGTAGCGTTAGCTTCAGTAGCGTTAGCTTCAGTAGCGTTAGCTTCAGCCATTGACAGAAACAGTTACGACTTCACATATGCGACTTTTCGGTTTGTGGTCTCTGTAATTATGTATTTTCACAGTCTTACACCTCAACAGTTTTACATGAAACTGCGACTTTCTTGACTTCTCTTGAATTTATCTTTTAAATTGACATCAACATCATGTGTGTAATTCAGAGCACAATTCAAACAGGATCAACATATTTGTTGTCCCTTGCCGTTGACTTCCATCTAATATTTTTCCAAAATAAGGTCCCATGGTGGTCCAACGGAGGGGGAAGGACTTAAGCTCTATTCTGTTTGAGTTGGGTCTCTTTTTTTTTTTTTTTTTGCAAAATTGATTCACAACATCAGGTCTTCCACGGGTTCCTTTCGGATTGGGTCCAACATTTTAAACCCCTGAAGACATCCCATCAAGCACGTTCACCACAACATATACAAACAAAAAGCATTATGTGCAGAAAACCTCTTCACACTTTAACTGTATTATTATGTACGCAGCTCACTCATCAGGTGTCCTCATGTTTTTCATCACCAACACAAGTGATTGTCCATGTTCAAAAATGTTTACATGCTCTCTGATATGAAAAGTGGCGTTCGGCGTGAATGTGACGAAGCTTTCAGTGTTACTGCTGAACTGGAGGGAGAGGAGAGGAGTGGAGTGGCGGGATGAAGAAAAGAAGAAGAAGAAGAAGAGCAGGTGCATTAATTAAGAAGTAAAAAATAAAAAAACAACAACAATGCCTTCTGTGTCCCCTCCGGTTCTATTATTGCAGAAGAGGAGGAGTTTAGTTTAAGACAGCGCTTGTAGAAAAAGTAGGAGTTCATAGTTTGTTAAGCCCAGTTGCTCATCTTGCAGGAGCTCGTTGACTGTTGTGTTCAGGTGCTCTCTGTTCATCAGAGTTCTGTCGAACACTCCTGAATGAACTCCTCCTTCTGCCTGCCTGCCTTCCACTCCTCTCCCTCCTTTCCTCTCGCTTTCTGTCTCACCTTTCCTACTTTCTTCTTCTATGCTTCCTCTCGTCTTTCTTCTCCTCTATTCCTCCTCCCATCCATCCTTACTCTCCTCTTCCTTCCTACCTCCCACTTCTTCCCCTCATCTCTTTCTTTCCTTACCTTCCTTACCAACAGACAGACAGACAGACAGAAGCATTCCTTCCAATCAGGAGTCGAGGTTTTGATCACATGCCTGTGGAGGACAGTCCCAGGCCGCCAGCTTTGCTCATGCAGGGTAAACCTTGAGCTCCGGATTTCGGGAAATCGTGCGTCACCACGCGGCCGTTCTCGCCTCCGAGACCTGACGCTCCTCCTCCTCCATAACCACCCGCCGCCACGCCTCCCCCTCCTCCCGCCACCCCGCCGAGGCTGGTGCTCATCATGGCGGCGTCAATAAGCTCCTGCAAGACCGAGGAGAAGAGGAGCTTGTTTATAATTCAAAGACACATTGATTAACACATAGTGAAGTTTTCTCAATCCTGTAAGTCCTGAGGAGTCAGGTGTAGAGATCCATTAAGCTCTTAAGATTCAGTGGAATAAATCCTGGTTGTTTTTACTGTTGTTTGGCAGGTGAATCTGTTTCAGTCTGTCTCAGGCAAAAATAAAACTCTTCTTCCTCCACTTCAAATTTAGCTTCTTTGTACTTTCTCTCTCTCCCTTCACCAGTCTGGCATCAATAAAATCGTAGAATCAGAAATCTGCCTTTCAGAACATCTTGCTTGATGGATTTCTCGAAAAAGAAAAAAAAGAAACAAATTTAAAGAGGACAGGAGCCTGCACAATGGAGTGCACAGGAAACCCCCCACACAGAGACCAACTGGAGCACAAGCTAGTGATCAGAACCCTGCACCACAGAGAGGACCACATACCAGCAAGCACCCAAGCCCAAGAACAGGAACAGAACCACCTGAAGGGGACACTTACAGCTTGTGGATACCCCAAATGGACCTTTGTGAAGATCCAGGAATTATCAGAGAAACTCAGGAGGATTTTCAACAAACACCACGTCCCTGCAAGAACACTCTAAGCCTTATGATACACAGAGCAACTTTTAGAGCAATCGTGCAGGGCAACGTTGTCATCAATGGTAATGAGTAAAGATTACAACTGTAATCCCCTTCCCCCCACCACCCGCCCCGCACCGCTGCTATCCATTTAAAACATAGTCGGACTTGCCAACCAGCAAGATTGCCCCCAACATTGCTCAAAAAGTTGCCCCCGTGTATCATCAGCCTAAGACAGATCCTGGTCCACTCCAAAGACTGCAAAGCCAAACACAAGAAAAGCAATGTAGTGTATGCAAGGAGCGAGGAACGCACTGAGCTGTGGCAATGGCGCAATGGATAAGACACATGCCTTTGGTGTGAGAGACCATGGTTCAATCAAAATCCACTGTGGCCCATCCACCAATGTGGCCCTGAGCAAGACACTTAACCCCTCGTTGCTCCAGAGGCGTCTCTTTGGATAAAAGTGTCGGCTAAATGAATAAATGTGAATATAAACTGTACATTGGGGAAACTAAACCACCACTACACAAACGCATGGCTCAACACAGAAGGGCCAACTCCTCAGGTCAAGACTCTGCAGTTTACTTACATCTGAAGGACAGAGGACACTCGTTACAGGACCACCAGGTGCACATTTTAGACAGAGAAGATGGATGGTGAAAAAGGTGTCAGGGAAGCCGTCTACACCCGGGTTGAGAAGCCGTCACTGAACAGAGGAGGGGGTCTACGCCACCACTTATCCCCCACTTACAGTGCTGTCCTTTCATCACTTCCCAGGAAACTCAACAAGCATTTCCTCTCGGCCTCAGGTGAAGACGCCAACGATCGTCATTCAGACGGCTTTGATCATCTCGACAAACGATCCCACAGAGGGTAAATAGCTGAATTTCCCTACCAGCCAGTCAGAACTGAAAAAGTCTCTTCCGGTCCAGTTGCTATTGACTTCAACCTTCCTCGGATCTATTATGACCTGGATGACTGAGAACCTTCACAGACACAATGAACTAGTATGATCAGAATGACATGTTGACCCAAAGTGTAAAATGTCTCAGATTGTAGTTGATGATTTGACTTAATTTTGTAAAAAACAAAACAAAACAAAAAACTGTCCAATGCCTGCAGCTTAAATGTCTTCTTTGTGTGTGTAATTATTTACTGACCAAAATATCTTTTAAACTTCTGTGGGAATATAACTGATTTGCTTGCATTTGGACAAATCAAACTTTTGGCTGTCTTACGTCGATTTGCAGGACAATCTTGGACTAAATTTTGGAACTACAATTCCCATAATGCTAAGAGGGGCGGTCAACATGGAGGATAATGGTGCCAAGGATTCAGTGAGTTAAGCGGTGGGCTACAACTTGAGCCTGTATTTTTATTTACACTGGCAAACTGACAAATTAACATCATTAAAAGTAGCTGAATTAGCTGTTAGCATCGGTGCACTGCATTATGTTTGCAATGGATGCACAGACGGCTATCAATGGATTACTTTGATACTGAAGAAAACTTACAAACTTGATTCTTCTCAGGAAAGTTATAAGAAGCATCTTTGTTCTGTGGTTTCTAAGTGGAGTCATGGACATTTATTCAGCTTAAGTCCCATTGAATCTAAAAGTAATCGTGTCTGATTATTCAGAAATGACTGAAAAGGGGGGGACGGATCTGGAAGAAAGTTGCGTCAATCAGCAGCCAAACTACAAAAGCTAACTTGCTGTTGTTGTTTTTATTCCACCGGCATGCACTTGTCCCTTTCACATAACAGAGTATCTTTGCTGTCTGTACACTAGATTATACTGAACTGAATGTAAACACGGTTCATTAGAAGGTTTTTGAACAAATAACCAAAGCTGTTTGCAAAGCACAGTCTTGAAGGAGTATACTACATGTGTGTCTTCAGTCCTCGCCCATAGTGAGAATCGTAAAAGTTGTTTTTGAGTAGCAGAGTAAAGCTTTCTCTCTCGGCGTGTCTCCCCTCAGTGAAACTAATGATGTGGATCCAGAATTAATATCCTGTATCAGGCCTCTGAGGCTCCCGCATCCCCTCGCTGTTTGCTGCCTGGCATCAACAGTCATCAAGCAGATTGGTACAAATAAATCCCAGGTTTATTCGTTTACTGGAGTGGCTCTAACACTCACAACACCTCGGAGGCTGCGCTCGCACATCTGAATAACAAAGTCAAACACGTATCTCCTTCCTGCTTTCAGCTTGACGGCAATGAGTTAGCAGCTTACACTCTACCTGGGTCAACCTCCAAACACTGTGAGGAACACTCTGATCACTCTGATCACTTTGATAGAGGGTTTTATTATGATTGTGACTCAAAACACAACGGTACAGCATCTGTTTCTGCACAGAGTTTATCAGTGTTGGTGCCTGCAGGCAGAACAGCCACCTGTTAAAACATCACGTTTGTGATTTTGTGTCCTAAACAAACAAAAAAACCAGTTTCCTAAAATAAATAACGGGATGCAAGATGTGTCGCACGAAAAAGCTCTCTCTGCGATAACTTTTAAATTTGGCATGTCATGGTGCTATGATAGTTTCATACTGTGTGTTATGCAGGGTGACAAATAGATCATAACAGAATTTACAAAGTGGTTTAGAGAAACAAGGAGAATTTACCCAGGGATGAAATGAAACCAACGCGACCAAGTCAAGGAGGAAAATAAGGCTGAGAGTCTGTAGCCATGCCAGCGACTGTGTGAGGCTGCACTAAACACAGCTGAGCCGGATGAGAATGTCATTCCCTTTGCAGGTGTTTGGTCATAAACCACAGTATTAAACAAATTGACTTTTTGTTATGTTGCAGCATAAACAGAACAGCCACAAAACTTAAAGTAAGTGGAAGTGGCAGACACCAGAACAGTGACACAGTTAAAATGTCTGCAGTACAGCAAAGATAGAGAGGCGAGTATAAATAATGTATCAGGAGAGAAGGTATCACGGTATATTAATCTACCGACTGCTAGTCCCAGGTGCAGTCCTTGTCCATACATGAATACATCTGCAGCAGGTAACCGCAGTGTAACCCTGCTCTGCACACCCCTCCATCTGCTCTGACTGATGAAATCCTCCACACATTTTGTGTCACAGCGGCCTTCGGCGAGGGTTTTAAGTCTTTGTGCTCAGACGCACATGTGAAGAGAATAACAAAAGTCCGGCAGAGCTGAGAGTAACAGACTGGTGCTTTTGCTGTGGAGAAAACGGCTCTAATGACTTGTTTGTTCCTTTTGAGCAGCCTATCAAACTCTCAGTATTAACCGGCAGAGGCTGTAATGAGGAGACTGCAGTTTCATTGCATCGAGACACCGGCGATAAAGAGTGTCAGATAAGCTGAGTCCAGCTGATGCACTTTCAGATGGCAGTAATGTTGGCGCTCCTGCCCTGTGGCTGCTGGAAGTCTGCTCTATAAAGAACTATGAAGAAGATAAAGCTAGAGCGACAGAGGTCCTGATAATCAAGGAATAAAACGGTACTCGTGACTGATGTGGAATTATGACCGATTCTCTGGTGTATCAGAAATATTTCCATCTGAGCAGAAGGATATTTTTCAGTTCATAGCTCATACTGGTTCCGCTAGCAACAGAAACTCAGGTGTAGAGCCTTACTTGAAATAAAGAGCTCCTCTGCTAATGTCACAAAAAAAATTACACTTTTACATGAAATCCATCCATCCATCCATCCATCTTCATCCGCTTATCCGGGGTCGGGTCGCGGGGGCAGCAGCTCCAGCAGAGGACCCCAAACTTCCCGTTCCCGAGCCACATTAGCCAGCTCTGACTGGGGGATCCCGAGGCGTTCCCAGGCCAGCGTGGAGATATAATCTCTCCACCTTGTCCTGGGTCTTCCCCGAGGCCTCCTCCCAGCTGGACGCGCCTGGAACACCTCCCTAGGGAGGCGCCCAGGAGGCATCCTTACCAGATGCCCAAACCACCTCAACTGGCTCCTTTCAACGCAAGCGAGCAGCTGCTCTACTCTGAGCTCCTCGCGAATGGTCGAACTTCTCACTCTATCTCTAAGGGAGACACCAGCCACCCGCCTGAGGAAACCCATTTCGCCGCTTGTACCGCTGATCTCATTCTTTCGGTCATGACCCAGCTTTCATGACCATAGGTGAGGGTAGGAACGAAAATTGATCGGTAGATCGAGAGCTTTGCCTTACGGCTCAGCTCTCTTTCGCTACAACGGTACGGTAAAGCGAGTGCAATACCGCCCCTGCTGCTCCGATTCTCCGGCCAATCTCCTGCTCCAGTCTTCCCTCACTCGTGAACAAGACCCCGAGGTACTTGAACTCCTTCACTTGGGGCAAGGACTCATTCCCTACCTGGAGTTGGCACTCCATCGGTTTCCTGCTGAGAACCATGGCCACAGATTTAGAGGTGCTAATCCTCATCCCAGCCGCCGCGACTCTGCTGCGTAACCGATCCAGTGAGAGCTGAAGGCTACGGACCGATGATGCCATCAGGACCACATCATCTGCAAAAGCAGTGACGAGATCCCAAGCCCACCGAACCGCAGCCCCTCCTCGCCACGGCTACCGATATCCTGTCCATGAATATCACAAACAGGATTGGTGACAAAGCGCAGCCCTGGCGAAGGCCAACCCCCACCTGGAAAGAGTCCGACTTACTGCCGAAGTACTCGGACACAGCTCGCTTTGGATGTACAAGGATTGGATAGCCCTAAGAAGGGCCCCCCTCACCCCATACTCCCAGAGCACCTCCCACAGTATCTCCCGAGGGACCCGGTCATATGCCTTCTCCAGATCTACAAAGCACATGTAGACTGGATGGGCATACCCCAAGCCCACTCCAGGATCCTTGTGAGAGTAAAGAGCTGGTCAGTTGTTCCACCGACCAGGACCGAAAACCGCATTGTTCCTCTTCGATCTGTGGTTCGACAATCGGCCGAACCCTCCGTTCCAGCACCCTGGCGTAGACTTTACCAGGGAGGCTGAGAAGTGTGATACCCCTCTTTTACATGAAATGAGACAATTAAATCTATATTAAGTGTTTGGCTGACGTGGAAGGAGACACCTGATTGAGTACAGATAATTAATTTCCTTTCAAATAAACATAACCATTTGTAAAACCTGCGCTGAGCTGAACTCAAAGATCTCAGACTTTCTCTATGTGCACAAACGGCCGATTTCTCTCAAATATTGTTGACAAATATGTAAAAATCTGTGTTTTTGAGCACATCTCCTTGAGAGCATAGGTGTGCCTTAGGCTGGCCACAATAAAAGGCCTTAGGCTGGCCACAATAAAAGGCCACTCAAATACAGTTTCACTGTATTTGGGCGGTCCAGAAACCAGTCAGGATCTGGTGTGACCACCATTTGCCTCACGCAGTGCAACACATCTCCTTCACACAGAGCTGATCAGGTTGTTGATTGCGGCCTGTGGACTGTTGGTCCGCTCCTCTTCAACGGCTGTGCGAAGTTGCTGTCAGGTCGAGACCCCGATGAGGACGACGAGCATGCAGATGAGCTTCCCTGAGACGGCTCCTGACAGGTTGTGCAGAAATTCTTTGGTTATGCAAACCGATTGTTGCAGCAGCTGTCCGGGTGGCTGGTCTCAGACCATCTTGGAGGTGAAGCTGCTGGATGTGGAGGTCCTGGGCTGGTGTGGTTACACGTGGTCTGCTGTTGTGAGGCCGGTTGGATGTACTGCCAATTTCTCTGAAACGCCTTTGGAGACGGCTTATGGTGGAGAAATGAACATTCAGTTCACAGGCAACAGCTCTGGTGGACATTCCTGCAGTCAGCATGCCAACTGCACGCTCCCTCAAAACATCTGTGGCATCGTGCTGTGTGATGGAACTGCACATTTTGGAGTGGCCTTTTAGTGTGGCCAGCCTAAGGCAGTGCAATAGCCATGCTGTCTGCATCTTGATATGCCACACTTGTGAGGTGGATGGATTATCTCGGTAAAGGAGAAGAGCTCACTGACACAGATTTTGACAGATTTGAGAGAAACAGGCCTTTTGTGTACATAGAGAAAGTCTTGAGTTCAGCTCAGGATGAATGGGGGCAAAAACAAAAGGGTTGCCTTTATAATTTTGTTCAGTGTAAATATAACAAAACCAAAAATGTTTTTGATGTTTAAATACATATATTTGTGGATTTCTCTTACATTTATTTAAAACAAGAAATATTTACGTGTGCATCACAAATACATTTGTGAACCTTTAGTTTTTGTTAATTTGTTTTACATTTATATACAACAATAAATATTTTTGTGTGCATTGAAAAACACATCTTTGGGAGAGAGTAATTTATACATAAAGCCCAAAATGCATTAGTGAATCCTTCTGTGTGCATTATTCATTAATATTGAGACTGATCTGACTCATCAAGTCACTAGATCTTCAACTCTTGGCGGAGATTTCCTGAGAGCCACAGATGGCAGAAAGGGTTTCACATTACGCCACTGATCGACTCACCATAGCACTGTCCAGGCAAGAGGCCGGAAAGAGGAACACTGCTTGTTGAAACATGAGCGTAAACAATGCAGGTTTCAAAATATACTTTAAAATTGGCTTTGCAGGGGTTTTATGAAGAATATATTATTCTACACATTTATTTTAGGCCTAACACGATGTGTTTTGGTGAGAAACCTACTAGTTTCTGCACCGTGGTCATTACATCTAAAGAAATACTGTTCGGTTCAATGTATGTGACACTTAATTAGCTCTTTACCTTACAATTAGTCTTTGTACACTTTGCAACACCTCCTCTCTGCCTGCAGATCCTTGTCGAGCAGTGAGAGTCTTTAAAGTGACACGTACATTGATCTATCAATAATAATTAGAACTCAGTAGTAGAACATACATTATTCTGAAATGGTTCATTTTGCATAATACGTACCTTTACTTTTTGTGCCGTAACTATATTTTAATTCAAAAACTTTTGTACTTTCACTTAGATAAAGTTTTGAATTCAGGACTTGCATATCGGTGCACCCCTACAGTTTACCTCGATATTTCTGGACACAATAGTCGTTGCATTAAATGTATTTGTATTCAGTACAATCCTGTGAACAAAGAACTGTGTAAAATGTGCATTACTAGCTTTCAGTGGCTCAGCTCATCAAACAGTCGACTCTGACGAAACTGGACTCACCTTCATTCTTCGCGACTCGATCCGGGACTTGTAGCAGAACTCGACCAGAGCCACGAGCATGGCCAGCCCCAGCCCGCCAATCAGGATGTAAAACACGCCCGCCACGTTGCTCAGACTGAGCGCGCTTGTCTTGTCCTGTCAGCGCAGAGAGGTGGTGTCAGGGACAACCGATCGTGGTGCAGATGCTCATGACATCAGTATAGTTGGAGAAACTAGAACTAGAACCAACCCTGAAGCTAAAAAACAACAAATATCTGTGACTGTGATAAAGAGGCAACATGTGACAATGACTAAGAACTGAAATAAATATTTATTTACATGAATACTTAAAGGGGCACTCCACTGATTTTACATGCCGAGATGAGTTTATTCATCAGCCTGCTTGCAAGAAAGGTTGTTTTGAAAGAGACAATCTTTACTGACTCACAATCAGAGCACTCCTTTGGCTTTGATCTGCATCAATTACTGCATAAGAAAATATCTGGGTCTTTGATTAAAAGTCAAAGATATAAGCTTGGGTAGATAATAAACTTCAGAGAGATTATTATGACTCCCAAGGTGCCTTTCAGCAAGAAACATCCTGTCACAGAGTTTTAACGTAATTTATTTGCTTTTGAATTTTGAGTTGGATTCACAAAATCAATCACAGGGTTTTGAAATTGGTATCCCTCTGATTCACACCTCTCACCGGCTTCTTCTCCTTAGCTGCAGTGGCCAAGGCTCATGGGTGTTGTAGTATTTTTAGAGCCGTCTGCCATGAAGTTTCTCAGAAACAAAGGTGAGACATAAATTGCAACTGGCAGTCATAAGATAACCCTATATGATGGTTACATTATTCAGGAGAGTCCTATGTTTCTATGTTAAGTAGCAAAATATCAAAATGTTTAAACTGGATATTCAAATCTAAATTGGAGTACAGAATGGGGACAAACAAATGCTATACAGGTGCTTTCTGGGAAATGTATTATCCAGCATGTTTGGACCCACACTACAGACTAAGAGTTGTATAAATTCTGATTTGATAATCTGATTATTGTCAGTCTCTCAACTTTATGGAAGAACAGTACCAAATTGGTGAAGTACCCCTTTAATTTTCATCGCTTACCAAGAGTAAAATTACCTTCTCCGTTACCTCAAATCACAGCCTTTGGCAATCCATATTTATATATCTGTCACATGCAACTTCATGCAAAAAAATGCAAACAGAATAAGGGAAAACTAAGGAAAAAATATGTATCTATACAGAAACACGTTGTTAATTCATTGACTTTAAAGCCCCAGACATACTTGCTTTTTTAAAAGTGCGCAGGCGTAGAAAGGTGTCAGCTGCGCAAACGGTATTATTCTACCTGGAGGATTAAACATGAATCCACTAGGGGCAGATCAGGGCCGCATCATCCCTCGCCGACAACCGAATTATCTCCCTTAACAACACCCGAATTTCCACAAACCAAACACAGCGACACTCGAGCAGGTTGTGACTTTAATGAGACATCAAACGATCTAACGTAATTGCGGGCTAGCTCCAGGAGCTTTATTGTAAACGCCGCATCATAAATCTCCTTTTTCTGTCTGCTTCTGATCTTCTTTTGTGTTTAATAGCGGTTGGCAAACCAACTGCACACCGCCACCACCTGGGCTGGTGTGTGGAACAGGAGTTTGACCTGCCGGTCAGATCGACACACGCGTAGCGCTAATTTTTAGAGACGTGCAAAACCTACGCTCCAAAGTAAAGCTTGATATGCGTGGCAAGTTTTTCCAGGGCTTTAAAGAAGTTCTTAATCTACCTAGTTCACATTTCAGCTTTGCTGTTTCACAAGTTCTCTAAACCACAGTAACTGTATATTCAGTATGGACAAAAGAAACAGAGATATCTCTGCTGTTCTTCACAGTCCAGTTTCAATTCTGTCTCCTCAAAACGTTTACTTTTTTAAATCCTTAAACATGTCATTAAAAAAGCAGAATTTCATTGGTTGTTCAGCACTTGTTTCTCATGACATAAGTTGTTGCGTGTTCTTCTGTCACATGCATCCCTCGGTTTTGGTGGGTGTGACTTATCTTTCACATCCAATAGCATGCAGTCTGTTAAAAACAAACAGAAGGAAAAAGCACTCAAAGTGGGGGGGGCCTCTCTTCAACAGGAAGTGTTGTGAATAGGGTGAGAGCCTATCAGGGGGCTTTTCTCTCCAAACGGTCATGTTAACCTCGGCTTCTGTGAAGTCAAACTAAAACGCATTTTAAAGTCAGACTGAAATCATGTTACACTCCTTAGTTTTAACTCAAAATCACTTTTTTGTAGTTTCCTAGTTTACTTGTCCGCACTGATGCTGATAACTTTGAAATTTTAATGTAGATTCTGTCCAGCTTATTATTTTATACACATGAACTCCGCATTTCTATTCCTCCACAATTCTTTGGAAAATAACACAATTGTGAATTAGAGACACCATGTGGGGAAGAGAAAGTTGGCACATCGCTCTGCCTGCTCTCAGCAGCATAAAACACTGATTTTAGTTCGTAGCTGCTAACTGATGCTTCAGGCCGTGTTTCCAATAGAAATGCTGCCATTTGTGAATTTGCTCCTGGGGGCGAAGCAAATCCTGGATAATTTTACACATTGATTTCAAATTTGTGGAATCTGATGCACAAATTTGTACCACTGACCAAAAAAAAGCTGTGTTGATAGTGCTGACCTTTGAGTGACAGGAGAGCTGGATTGGCAGTGGAGTAAGAACTCCGTCAAGTAAATGTCAGGGGGAGTAAACAGCCAAAGTACAGAGAAAGTAAAGAGGAGCTATTTTGACTGATTGCAGCTAAAATGTTCCTGGGTTGTTAGTTGTTTTTTTAAGTGTTTTTTAACCGCGACTTTTATTATACCCCCCAAACACTAAAAGACACAGAACTCGTCTTTTTCCCGCATTTTTTCAGCCGTGATCTGTTATGACGGCGCTTGTGGGCTTGTAAATGACACAGCCTGTCAAACAACCGAAACCAACATCTGTGTGTTCACTGCTGCTTTACCTGGTCCATGCTTGTAAAATATCCATCGCAATTTGTAACGTCAAAGGCTACCAACCAGTGAAGTAAGATGCATGCACGTAAGACGACCGCTACGCAGGTGAGCGTATATATATATATATTTTTTAAGATTTACAGTCGAATGACTTCAGATGTTTACCAAATCTTTGAAATGCTATTTTTTATGAGCTCAAGTTCGGATTAAAGCTTTGTCTGCATTTTTACAGTGCACGTGACTTGAACTCAGTTTTTCTCCAAAAATATATAGAGCAGAATTTCTTTAAATCTCAACAACAGAATGACTTTAAGTGAAGGACATTTGGCCCAGGATTACATTGGAAATGTCAACAAACCTTCTAAAATAAGTTAATCTGATTAGTGAAATAGCACAGTGCACTTACATGGCAATATCTGCTGCAACCTAACCATTTCCTCCCTGTGATCTGGTTTCTTCTGCAGAGGAGGTTTTGCTGGTGGCAAAGAGTAAATGGAAATTAGGGGAAACTGTATTTGCATTAGTGTGGCCATTCCCTAATATCTTTGTGGTTGTTTTGTACCAACGTACTCACCACTGACCAATGTTTTTCACATTACTGCAGTTTCAGTCTGACTTTAATTATTTTCTCCCCACTGACGACTGATGAACGTTTTCTCCCATTTGTTAGTCGCAGTCTGTCACACAGCGAGTTCAGAGGAAACAGGAGGTACATGACAGATTGGAGACAAAAACATCAGTGATTGTGTGTGTGTGTGCGAGAGGGCAGAGAGAGAGGAGGGGTGGTAAAGCTGTGGTCAGTAGCTTCAATTTCATCAGCTGTTGGTTAGCAGCCATAAACAGAAAGAGAGGGAGGTAGAGAATCATAAGGTGACTGAGAGAGAGAGAGAGAGAGAGAGACAGACAGACACAGGGAGAGAAAGAAACAGGAAAATATATTTTGCCATTTTGAAAATCTGACTTTTTACATCTGACATTTATATTTAAAAAATCTGGCTATATTAGCTTCTGCTCTGGGCCAAGATTTTGCATGTTGACGCAGAATTGCTTCTTCCACTTTTAGGACAAGAAGTTTGCCTAAAAAACTTGTCTTTTTTAAAACTCCGGGAAATTGCACAACCACCAAGATGGTCTAAAAATATACATGTAAATGTGGCAGCCAAAGGCAGTCAGGATTTGCGATTAAAAGTGATGTAAAAAGTCACATTATTCAGAGTCCCTCGTCTGTCTGTCTTTCTGTCTGCAGCTGCTTCCAGCGAACTGTGCTGACCACAGAATATTCTGGAGAACAGAAGGAAGGCTGAGCAGAGAAAAGCCTCTGAAGAAATCTACTGATCTGGAGACATGAAAACCCCTTATCTCCAAAAAGTCTACTTTGTCAGAATTGGCAAAAGCCCGGCTCATTTTCAAAAATCAATTTGCATAAATTTGTCTGACTATAGAGTTTGGAACAAGTTTTTTTTGGGAACTAAGTTTATAAAATATACTCAGCAGCACGTAAGCAACTGTGGACAGCCACCGAGTATAAACTGAAATCATGAGGTTTTCACGTGCCATACGAATACTTAAATGTGTTCGTGTTTGATTGACTTTATCCTCTAATTCTTCAGAATGGTCAGCTGAGCAGCAGCGTTACACTCTAAAAACAAAAAGCTCTTTAATAAACCAAAAGAAGTTCACTGACTGTGATCGCAAAGGCAGATATTTGCACTGAATTTGTTTTTCAAACTTTGACATTATGTTTTGAAGTTAAAGAAAAAGGAAAATATCTGATTTCTGGCTGAGAGTTAGATTAAACGATCAGTACCACTCATGTCTGTACTCTAAATATAAAGCCACAGCCGGCAGCCAGTTAGCTTAGCATAAAGACTGGAAACAGGGAAACAGCTGGCCTGGCTCTGTTCAAAAGAAACAAAATCCATCTGCCAGCATCTCTAAAGCTCACAGATTAACAGATTAAATCTTGTTTGTTTAATCCGACACTATCTGTCTGGGATCAGTAACTCCTTAAACTTTTTCTCCAAATGTGGTCACCTCAGGTTCCAAAAGGAAGATGGCAATGGCCAAAATGCCAAACTCAAGGGTTCAAAAAGCTGGTCCATAAACCAGTGGGGGGCGTGGGGGTTACAATGTCCCATTCTATGGTCTGTGATAAGAACTGCAACTTGTAGTTTTTGAATGGGTTAAACTGTGGCCCTCAGACCAACTGTTTAATAAACTAGAATATGGCTTGAGCTTATTTCTAAAAAAAAATGCACTGTCTGTACTTTGCACATCCTAATTTAAACACTAGATGTCGCTGTCATCTTGAACGACTACTTGACCCACAATCAAAAACACTTTCGTTACCTCTGGGTTAAACAATTTAAACATTTTGAGCTTTAGAAGTGCTGGTATACGGAAACTTAAAAAATGACGAACAAAGAAGAAAAACTTCCAATTAGCATTAATAGAAAAAAATATACATGCTTCTACAACCTGTTCTCACTCCCTGACTTGTCACATATGGACGCAGGGTCAAGACCCATCGGCGTCAGATTGTAACACACTTAGATTATAGCATCATAGCACAGTGGGGGAGCCCTGTAGCGTTACTTTGTGACGGTAATGGCGCAATGGATAAGATGCATGCCTTTGGGATATGAGAGACCCAGGTTCAATCCCTCAGTGTGACCTATCTACCAATGTGTCCCTGAGCAAGACACTTAACCCCTCGTTGCTCCAGAGGCGTGCGACCTCTGACATGTACAGCAATTGTAAGTCGCTTTGGATAAAAGTGTCAGCTAAATGAATAAATGTGAATATAAATGTAAATGTTAACAGAAAAGGCTGAGTAAGGAGGTGGATGGGGGTGGATGGAGGGCCAGAATCCCAACTTTGAACCAAGAGACCGGGGTTTGTGTCCCATGTGAAACAAAACGTCAACATTAAATATTTTTATTGAAGTTATGTAAATTGTACGTGACGTTAACGTTAGTTAACCTAAGCGTTAACTGATGTACGTAGTTATTTTAACCCAAATCACGATGTTTTCCAAACCTTAACCAAGTACTTTTTGTGCCTAAACCGGACCAAATTGCAACGTTTCACAACTTTGCCATCACAATGTGCCGTTTCAAAATGGCGATGTTTCGAAAGGCTAGCGTTTTATTTTAAAAAGTCGAACCGGAAGTTGCATATTTGTTGTTGCTAAGCGTCGCTAACTTGTCTGCGGAGCCCTAAACTTCTAAAAATGACGCTAAAGGGGCACCCAGGGCGTTAGAAAGCGACGCCAAAGGGCATTGACCAGGCGTCAATATGTGACGAGTCGGGAGTGAGAATGAGTTGGCTTCTACCGTACTTAGAGAAAGATCACATCTGCAAGAAACCTTTTATTTCTTTTCAGAGTGTACCTGCTGAATTGGGGTTTTGGGGTGTGGGTCTGATGGGGGTAAGGAGGGTGGGGTAAAGCAACACATGACCTCGGGACCAGGCCGAGCGACCTCAAGAACTGACCTTTCTGCCGGAGTCCTTGTGTCCACACTCCCCCTTGTCATACCACCACTTGTTTTTCAACTTGTCTAAGATGGCTTGTTCATTGAGCTTCAGTACTGCTAGGTTTACTGGGATTCTTCAAAGAACCATGTGAGGAAGGGAGGGGGAGGGGGGGTGGGAATAACATAAATAACATTATGCACCTCCATGTTATCTTATGTTATTGTTCAGCTGCATAGCAACAGGGCTGCGGTGGCTACAGCAGCAGCACCGATTTTAGCAAAACTGGCATTTGCAGTAAAGATGCTTTGGAACGCTACAGAGAACACCTCAACAACAACAGAAAGAAAAACAAACAAAAAACAGGTACAATCACACGTAAAAGTATTTTGGTAAATGTCAGCGTCAAAGTGATATGCATTAATACTCCATCTAGCTTGGCTTTTCCTGACTCCCTACGTGCGAGATGTGTATTACTATATCACTTTGGGTAACCGGCAAGAGCTGAAAACACTCTGGGATCTTTGGGTTTACTGAGTCTACTGTTCAAAAAACAAGTAAACATATTAACTATATTTTGCGTTGGAGAGAAGTTGGAGAATTGCTGTAGTTTAACATTTTTTGGGGGGCGGAGTCAAAATTGTCCGTCAACCAGGAATTGACTTCAGAGGCAAAATGACCAGAGGGGGTATTTTACTAAGCTGGCTAACTGGGTAATCCTGGTTTAGCTTGGCTATGTTTTTCATTTGCTGTACATGTGCCTGAGATATTGACTATATAAACTGGTTTATTTAAGTCAAACTGACATGATTAAGAGCAGAAAGGGCTCTACATTTAATACAAGTATGCTGTTTGTTTTGATCAGTGAATCAAATAAAGTGAGATGATCTCATATTGCAAATTTCACCTCACATGATGCAAATTTGGTGGAACCTGTCCCCGGTTGTAGATCTCTGAATCATCGTCCCCATCTTTAATTTATCCACAGACTCAAATAGGCCTGGTGGTGAAACCACTGATGGCTGTAACCCCTGAGTTGAGAAACAATCAAATATTGTTGACACCATCATCCTACTTAGCTGACTTGCTACCTAGCTATCTCTTCTATCTATTTCTTCCTGCCATGATCATTTTGAAAATAAACTGGATCTGTTCTTTAAGTCTTGTCTTGCTTCTTTGCTTTCTAGGCTTTGTTTTTGTAGAATACCCCCTGGATCAGAAGGCATCTGAGATGTCAGGTATTTTCCTCTAAGAGTGAATCATTCTGATGGATCTAATAACCTCCCATAGAACCAGTGTTCCTACAACTGCAAAAGACACCAAACACCAGGTTCCAGTATTTTTTCAGTGGTGCCACCCAGAGTGTTTAATGCTTGTTATTTAAGTTGTGGGTTGTTGCCGGTTACCCCCGTGTACCATTGCCTGTCGTTACCCGTTGGGGTTACGGTGATCTGACCTTGGAGTCCCCTCCCCCGGTGCCGCACTCTCCCTTGTCATACCACCATCTGTTTTTCAATTTGTCCAACAGGCCCTGCTCGTTCAGTTTTAACACTGCCAAGTTAACAGGGTTTCTACGGGAATGATAGTAATGAGGGATAAAAGGGAACTAGGTGTTAATGAGCAGAGGATTGCCATAGTGAAGATAGCAACATCATTACATGTATCTACTAATGACAGGCATACTTTTATATGGTGTTATCATAAAATGAATGGTTCTTTAGAGGACAGGCTACTTTTCAACCCAGACCTTGTTAGAATGTTGTTTCATACCATTTAGAGTTGTGCACATCACATCAACATACCTTTAGTGTAAAAGCTGCAGCCATTCAACTCTCTTTTTAAAAATTGCAAATGTTACTGACCATACTTGAATGTGTTCTAGAAAAGCAGTCACAAACCATGCTTCCATTCTTGCGTCCAGTCAAGATTGCAGCAAAAAGTAAGAAAGAAGATCCAAGTTTGCGAGCCTCTTCAAACGGTCTGACTGGTGACCGTCCACTGTGAGCTACCCCAAATTAAAAAAGAAGACCGGTCATATTCACCATTGTAAGAAACAGTTCACA
Source organism: Lepomis macrochirus (assembly GCA_024633595.2). NCBI lineage: Eukaryota > Metazoa > Chordata > Actinopteri > Centrarchiformes > Centrarchidae > Lepomis > Lepomis macrochirus. The sequence goes on from JALXJV020000021.1 coordinate 2,923,695, forward strand.
GACTAAGACTCTGATAAGCATCAGCTGCTTCGTTCTTTTCAAGCTTCGCTGTACAAGCATTTGCTATACATGGTCAGTTGTTTCAATGATACCAGTGTCAGGCTCCTGGAACAGGCTTGGGGTGGTGCTCAATGGTGAGTAGCTGAGGGTAATGCGACTCCCATAGTCAGAGAACAGCCTGAAAGAGCATCTTGGAACCATTACCATTACAAAAACAGGTAAGGGTTCAGTGTAATGCCTGTTGGCGGGATTTGGTTCATTCGGACCGTATGGACCTGGCAGTGATAGGTGGCTCTTGTTTGAGCCAGTTTATTGTTACCTTTCTCAGGGTGAAAATACATACTGAGTGAAGTTGAAAGGTAGATAATTGGCCCTCAGTACACCAAACCAAAGGACTTTGACTACCCAGACTCTTTTCAATATAGGGAATTGAGGACCTCAACTGGATCTCATTCATCATTCTCTACATTTGGGAGTAAGAGCCATGGCACTGGCTGCAAGTAATGCAGGCTTTGGACTCAGCTGTGGTGGTGAAGATGGCACTGAGCAATATAAAGCTTTCAATTTAAAATGTGATATTGGTTGGTCTGACCGAGGGGAAAAAATTACATTCAGGATCCAAGAAGCGAGGCTGAAGTGTGTCGGCAAGATGAGTGGAGGGCTTTGATGATTCTGGAGGACGTCTGAATTGAATCACGGGTACTTCACAGTCAGAGAAGCCATTTCAGAAGAATCCTAGAAAGAATCTCTCTTGGAAGTTTCAGGTCTCAAGCACGACAGACTGACAGGACATCCATGGGTAGAAACGTAGACATGCTGTGGAGTTCCCAGCTTGGTTAGGATCTAATCGGAATCCTCCAGGAGGAGCTGGATGGAGTTGTTTGGGACAAAAACAATGGGGCTTCTCTGCTTCACTGTGACATGTGAATGAATTGATGGATGTAGGTTTAGGTTCTCATAACCAAAGCTGTCTATGCCGTTTTCTAGTTAAGGATTGTAGTACCATTTTAGTATGGTCTGGGTTGAAAAGCAGCAAACTGACTACTGCGCAGCAAACCTCAACTTGCATTAATTAGCATCCATTACCTGATAAATAAAGGAGGAACAACAGTCAGGTGTTTGGACATTAATGCCTAGTGGAATATAAAATGCATGTTGGGATAACAAGTTGAGGCGTAGTGAAGGGAAAGCCAGTTGCCAAATTGTATTTTATACTTGTGTTAACTTCCTAATGTGCAGTATTTGCTTACAAAATACATGAATACCCACAAGTTGCCTGTTGTTCCCCTTTGCATACCATTGATGATCAAAACTATAGAGTAGCATACAGTAGCAGTGATGTTTTAAAATTAAAATGATCAGTGATGAGTCAACCAGTAGTACTTTGTTTGAAGGGACAACAGAATTAATGTCATGACAGCGACAGCAAAAGAAGAGTTTTGTTCTAAAGTGCATTATGTTTATAAAAATATACAATAAATAAAAATTCATACATGTAAAATATATGTAGAAAACATATATAATTTGAATAACTGTATAGTGTAAACATAAAATAGCCCAGTTCAAATTATTATATGAATCAAACTACATTGTGCAAAGACAATCACGAACAACGCTGTCCTACTGCTTATGAAAATGAAGCATGTGTCATTTTAAAATGAAAATACTATGGGTTTGTTTCTCCACACAATCAAAGTTGCCATTACATTTTGGTCCGAATAACGGTTGGCCATATTAGTGCAGTATTCCTTTCCTAGTTATTATCTCAGTCAGGTCTTTCGGTTCAGCATCAACGCTACAAAGCCATTTGCTGTCAATCAATGACCAATTACATGGCTTCTATTTCACCTGCTTCTGGTTTATCTCATATTTAAATGTTATTAAATGTTATAAAACCTTCATTAAAAATCATTTGTTGCACTCAATCAACCAAACACTTTGAAAAGATGTGAACTGAAACAATGTCATTTTGGAACAATACTCTTCAAACAGTTAACTTAAGTCTTCTGAATCGGCAGATACAGCAGCAACATGAGCAGAAATCAGACGCTAGTTGATGGATCTTGTAAACGATGAAATGAAGTAGCTGACTTGATGTTGTCAGCTGTAAGAAATGAAAGCCGGTCAACCCAGAGTCTGTTCAAAACCCCTGAGCTAATCGTTATGATGTGGAAAGGTGATTTTCCGATATGTTCAACGTTCAAGTGGTTTAACACAAGTACGTTGCTAGGCAACTGATAATGACACCTCCTTGTTCTTTTATCAAAATTGGTGAATGATTTTGTGCGTCCGCATCTACAGTTAAAGAAAGGCACACGAATATCCCTGGTGAATGACTTTCAAGTGTGGAGCTGTTAGACATGTTCACTTATTAATGTCCTTTACACAAACCTAAAAGCATTTTACTACGAAGGCAGAATGTCAAGCCAATTTGCGTAGCCCTGATATTGTTAGAGCATTCACACAAACACACACACACTTTTTTAGTGATTAATTTCACAACACACACATTATTACAATCAGCGTGCACTAATCTTATCTTTGGAGTAATTTCCTTTCTCCGACTCTGGGTTGTCTGTAAAATGCTGATGTGGAGCAGAAAGAATGAGAACAAGTAATGTGATGTAACAAGATGTTCTCTCACAGAACATCTGATAAGAACGTGGACAAAGTCCACTGATGTCTGAAACAAAGAGAGGGGAGATAAATGTGACTTTCAAATGCTGCTGTCAGGTAAAAATAAAATATTCATGTTTAACTGACTGTTGTTTTTATTGTTATTTTGGTTATTAGCTCTCAGAGACTGTTATCCTGGGCCCAGTGAAACAAAGCCAATACCGACAAGTGAAAACTTCATCTTCAGTAAACCAACAATTCATTCTTCCACTATGTGTTACATTTGGACATAAACTAATTTGATCGCAATAAAATAGTCAAACAACATTTGCAAAAATATATATTCATTCTTCCTCACAGGTCAGGATTTCTTAGACTTATCTCTTCTGGGTTGTTGCTAAGTCAGATGGTTTTTGGTCTTACAGCTGAGGCTTTTTTCAATTCACTGCAATGAGAGCGCCGCATTTACAACATGGTAAAAACGGCAGCAGCGTGACGAGGCACTGAGCGTCTATTGCATGCTGGGCGCTTAGCGTTATTTTTGGTTCAACGACAAGTTGAAAAATGTTCAACTTTCAGTGAAATCAAAGTCCTTATAGGCAAGTCACGCCACTCGGCAGCCATCTTGGCAACGCCTCCGGGCAGCTTTTTCAGACTTACAAGACCAGGGGCCGTATTACAGAAAGTTCCTATCTTAAGCCTTAAGTTCAGACAGGAAGAGTCTAGATAGGATTTTTCTCAATTTGGTATTATTGAAGCAAATCCTAACTAACTTTAGGAATCCTGTCTTATCTTACTTCATCCTGTCTTATCTCACTTCATCCTGTTTTATCTCAGGTTAGAAAATCCTAAATACTCAATCCAACATCGGTTATCAACTTTTATGGCTGTTACTTAGTAAAAATAAAAATGCCAAAAATAATAAGTCCATTTACAAGTGATATGAAGAGAAAGGCAACAGTTGTGTCCAAAGAGCAGAGGAAAGCGCGGGGCTTCCTCACTGACCCCGACAGAACCCCTTAGGTTACTCGGGAAAGTTAATAATGACGGTTAAAAAAAAGTCTAATAATAAAGGCTGCGAGCTGACGTCATCATGTTTTTCATGTATTTCTTTAATTTAACGATCTCCTTCTATCAAAGACCTGCATTAGGATCCTTTTGTTACATTAAGCTTTTACATTATGGCCCGACAGCCTTTCTACTAACGAGGGTTTGGTCATCAAACACATCGGTAGAATTAATTAAGTTCGGCCTGTTGACATTTTATTGATTTTGTAAAAGCAATTAAACAGCGACAATGTGGATTAAACGAGTTAGCAAACACTACGTGGTGAAAAAGTAAAAGTTAGGAGAGTTTATTTAAGATTTTACCAAGTTAGGATGCTTCTGTAAAACACTTTTCTGATCTAAAGATAGAAAAGGAACACTGACTGAGGAACTGTTAATCTGCAATGGCCTTATTCCTAAATCATTTCCTAACCCTTATTACCATGGTTACCAAGCAGTTAGGATAGGATTTGCCAGTTTGGGAGTTTCTGTAATACGGCCCCTGGCTCCTATCTGAATGAATGGGCAGAACTGCACTTTCACTGGGCACTGGGGGATTTCCTCCATGACTAGAATCAGCAGGAAGATCTGATAAAAATCGCTGAAAAAGTTTGACGACTTTGGCCCAAAATAAGGTTTGAAAAGTGCTTTTCCCGACTGGTTATACTTCAACTTTATGCTCAGTGGAAGTAAAACAGACCCTTGTGTCAGTGGAACCAGGCAATTGGCTGAAATATGTTTCCCGCTTTGGCTGTTAAAAGCAGATGATTGGCTTTCTAGCAGGAGGGGCGGGATAACCACCATCTTTGCCGCTACTCGTTGAGGGGTTTCCTCGGCCGCAAAACCTCCTGAACCCGCCTACGGCGAGTCCGTCCCCTCGCTTTACGTTTTTCAGCCTTCTCGTCATGCAGAGCGAGGGCCAGACCCAGCAGGCCTACTCTACTTTGTGTCGACATTTTTACATCCATTAAAATTAGGTAGCCTATTTGCAACACATAACTTCCATGGATATGATGTATCATAGCAACCAGAGCGCCTCACCCGACAAAAATGCTGGGCCGCCAAAGCGCACCCAGCTAGGCGTTTTTAGGCGTGCAAAAAACGCTTTGGTGGGCGCAAGCCGTCAGTGTTCTGAGCGGCTGGTGAAGGTGTGGCAGGTTGGTAAGCTATAGCAAATTATATCTGTCAGATAAATGTAGTGGAGTGCAATATTTCCCTCTGAAATGCAGAGGCGTAGAAGTGTAAAGTGGCATAATAATGGCGTCAAGTTCCTCAAAATTAGACTTCAGTACAGTACTTAAGTAAATGTACCAAGGGAGTTTTCACCACCAGACCTGTGTGGGCTCAGAGTGACCGCGAAGGTGCAGCTCATAGACGGTTTAGTGTGTTTCTTTATTGTTAGGGGTGTGCACTGTAGGCTCAACAGCAGGTCAGTTAAAGAAGTAATTATCATCATCTTATTTAATTCATCAAATTATTACATACGCTGAATTAAACTATCAACCGAACAAACGTGTGAATGAGGCTCACCAACATTTTGTTTTTATCTGACAGCAGATAGATAGATAGATAGATAGATAGATAGATAGATAGATAGATAGATAGATAGATAGATAGATAGATAGATAGATAGATAGATAGATAGATAGATAGATAGATAGATAGATAGATAGATAGATAGATAGATAGATAGATAGATAGATAGATAGATAGATAGATAGATAGAGTGGTGGTGATTGTAGAGCAGAGAGACAGGCAGGTAGGCAGTCAGACAGGCATAACACATGACATGACAACAGACAGGTAAGCAGGCCGACAGATCAGAACAGGCAGACAGGCTGAAACACTAAGACAGACAGACAGACACACATATTGACAAAGACAAACAAAAGAGGGAGAGAGACAAGACAGACAGAGAGACAGATTAAGAGACTGACAGTCGGACAGACAGACAGACTGATAGACAAACACAGACAGTAAACAAGTCTAAAACCCAAATCTGACACACTGTTCTGTGAGGGTCAGGTTAGTTTTCATGTATACAGATTTTTGGGAGTAAAAACAAATTACATGAAGTTTGTTGTCCTCTCTAAAACCTGGACGTACACCGCACAGTAGTGCTCTGATGTCCTCATCAAACAACTCCGGGTCGATTCATTGCTGCTGCAGAGGTGGGACCAAGTCATTGTTTTTTAAGTCTCTGGTTAAAGTCTTACTTCTTGACCAGATCAAGTCGTAACAAGTCATAATGTATTTACATACATTGCTATTTTAACATGTGGTCTAAGCACAGTTACAGTTCTTATTTTAACTACGTAAATCAAAACTGTTTCCACGTAATTATTTTCCCATGGTAATTCAATGGGTGCTACAGCCATTTACCAAAGTACCGTAGTCAGGATGAAACGATTACCGGTTTAATTTTTGTATTTTAGTTTTTATGAGAGCGCTGAGGGAAACATAAAGAAGAAAATGACCACAGTGAACGCAGGGTGAGTGGACTTTTAGCTTTGGTTTGTCTGTCTGACCTGTTAACAGCTTGTAAACTGAAGCTCTCAGTGTTGCTGCTCTTGTAAAAACACTACACGGTGTTCTGCTGTAGCACGGTGTGTCGTCTGTCTGCAGACTGTATTCGCCCACTGCACACAAATGGAAGCTTCCGGTCTGAGACCCCAATCCAATGCGTAAGTCCCTGAAACCTGCACTCTATTGAACGGCCAGCAGGGGGCGACTCTTCTAGTTGCAAAAAGAAGTGACTCCATTAGGAATAACAGTAAAATTCTCTCAGCTGATTTATTCCCCCAGTAAACACTTTCCTGATGAGTTTATGGTCTCAGTCGCTAGTTTCAAGTCTTCTTCAACACAGCATGCAGACGGCCGTTAGCTCCACCGTCTCGTCCAAATATGGTCACGTCCGGTGCCGCTGGTAGCAAAAACTCATCATGGCGGCCAAACTCGAGGCTTCAAAACAGCAGGCCACAAACCAACAGGTGACGTCACCATGACTACGTCCACTTGTTATATACAGTGTATGACTGCACAATTACACAGTTAAGTCAACCAACCAGCATGTCTTGTTCATTTAAAATCCAGCAGCTATCAAATTAATTATAAAAGTGTCAGAACAGGAGAGACGCGGCAGACCGCTCTGTATTTTTGCCAGTTGTTGGGCTCATTGCAGTTACTTTCACTGTCTTCCAAAGACTTATGTGTTTTCATGTAATTGCACATGGGGCCATTGCATTATCTATATAAAATGAAATATAAAATCTTGATATTGCACACTTAGATGGTTTTTCATGTTTACAAAAGGTATTGGCTGTTATTTTATTGTTTATGCAAACAAAATTAAATTTTATTTGTACTTTATAGGTCACTATAATCGTGATATAAAATGTGATATGAAATATTAAAGTTTCATCCCTAACTGTACTTTTACTGTACTTCAGTTTTGGAGGGGCCTGTCGTTCAGGTTGGGAACCAAACTGGAAAGTTTGCTCCACAGTGAGCAGCTACAACAGTCAAATGCTGCTTACGCATTAATGCATCCGTATTGCCGATAATAATCTCAGATATTTTCATCAGTCACAGGAGACAGTTTTCTACATACTGAATACTTTTACTTTTGATCCTTTTAGTAATTTTTTCTGATAATACTTAAGCGCATTTACTTGCAATGGAGTTTTTTATATTGTTGTTCTGGTACTTTTGCTTACCATTGGATTTTGATTTGGAGTTTTTCAAACAAGACTATCTCTGTAAAACATACTTTCATGAAAAATGAAATCCATCTATTTCCCACTAAATCAAATATTCTTTCATGCAAATAGTGTCAATGCAAGCTATGCACTAATTTTCTCTCTCTCTCTCTACAGATCCTACAACCCTAAAAAAAAATCCTGAATTCCGAATTTAGTCAAACCAAAACTGCCTTCTCTGTAAACCTCTAGATTCAGGCCTTTAAAGTGTTTTAAGGCTCAAGTCCACATTTAGTCAGAAGTTTGTTTTTGAGGTCAAAGTCCTTTTGATTTCATCAAGTTGAGTCTGAAGTCGTCAAAGCCAAGATTTGAGTCTGACTTGAGTCCCAACCTCCGCACTTCGGCGGCCACTATGATTAAATCTCCTCATGAAACTATTCATTTACCTTTTATTTAAAACCATGAAAACAAAATTCATAAAATAATATTTATCTTTAAAACATCATGTGAAATGTATCTATGACCTGGATCAACCGAATCGGTGGACACCGCTGGTGTAGAATTCATTTGATTTGTTCTTGGCTTGTCTGAACATCACACAAAAACAGACAAAACAGGACACCAACATCAACCCCACACTGACCCCAGTCCGGAGATTCAGAGTGTACCTGAGGGCCGATCCTTTGGGTGTGGCCACTCCGTAGCCTTTAGAGTCCAGGTTGCCTCCTACTTTCATAGTGTCGCAGGGTTTCCTCTGCTCAATGTACTCATTCATGGAGGATTCCAGCAGGTAGGCGTACTTCCCCTTAGACTTTCTGACTCTACTCACACCTTCATTAGTATTCTTGACAAACACTGAAGGGTCTGCGCTCCGCATGTACGACCACATCTTCTCAAAAACTGCTATCTTTGATCGCTAAACAAGGAACAGACAGTAAACACAAAAAAGATTATCAGGGTAAAATAAGTGAGCGTGCTATTGGGGATGTAGGACAACCTTTTAACTTGCAGCTGCCTTTGACTGCAACTTCTAGAACTGTATGTGACAATTATATATATAATTCAAAGATTTTGTGAAACAAAAGCAAAGAGCACAGGCCTGAAGAAATTCCAAGAATACAGCGCTTTTATTTTTATTTACAGAAACAGCAGGTTCTGGCGGACCAAAAATAACAAGAACAACGTGTCCTCACCCTGAAGAACTCTTTGGTGGAGCCTCCGTCCAGGGTACCGTAGGCAATCTCTGTTTGCTTGGCCAGGTCCTCTGCACTCTCTATGGGGGAGACCATTCTCTCCACTGTGAGGAAAGCTGCCAGGTTGGCTGTATAGGAGGAGATTATGATGAGGGTGAAAAACCACCAAACCCCTCCTACGATTCGACCTGAGAGGGACCTGTAGAGAACGAAGAGGGTGGGAAGGAGAAGACAGATGAAGCCCAAGCTCGATTTCTTTACTGTTCTTTACCCGTGATGGTCTCACTGAGAAACACCGTGTTCACACTCACACAGTTATGAAGCTACCCAGTACAATCTGATTTGTCGGCCGCTGAGAAGCTCCACAGGAGCACTTGGGGGTTAACAGCCTTGCTTCAGGGTACCTCAGAGGTGGTAATGAGGGAGGGCCGAGCGTCACTCAAATTTTCCGGGAAATGAACAAGCACCCTTCTGGCCACAAGCCACTCTCTGACCTGGAGGCTTTTAGGCATATTAACAATGTTCATGGTCTTTTCAACATGTGCTATTGCTTAAAAAATAGTTTTGTATATACACTTCCACTTGTCTGTAATATGCAGATGATACACAACTTTATATTCCACTGACTCCTGATAGCATTAACTACTTATACTCATTGTTCAACTGCTTTTAGAATATCGCCCTCTGGATGTCACAAAACCTCGAGGTCTGTCCTAACCTCTTACCACCAACGTTCACGGTTCAGCTTTATATTTATTATCAAGCAGGATGCTTCTGGTCTGAGACGTGAATCCAATGTGGAAGTCCCTGAAAGCTGCATTCTACTGAACGGCCAGCAGGGGCCGACTCCTCTGGGTGAAAAAAGAAGACCGGTTCCATTAGCAATAATGGTAAAATGAGGCTGCTTCTCAGCTTATTTATTACCTCAGTAACCACTTTGCTGATGCGTTTATGGTCTCAGTCACTACTTTCAAGTCTTCTTCAACACAGTATGATGTTCGTTCAATAAATTATGGTCCCATTTAGAGGAACATAGACCAAGAACCTGGTTACACCACTGTGTAAATGTAACCAGCGCCGTTGAAAAAGCTTATTATAGGAGTCGGTTAATCATTTTCTCTGGTGAGTACATTTAGTTTTAAGACTGTTGTTTTCTAGACAAACTTATTAGCCCTGTTAAAATGACAGTTAACGTGGGTTACAGTTGCACCTAGCTAAGCAAGCTAGCTAGCTCCACAAACGGCCGTTAGCTCAACCGTCTCTTCCAAATATGGTCACGTCCGGTGCCGCTGGTTGCAAACAAATAAACATATTTGCACCCTATCGGCCAAACTCGAGGCTTCAATACGGCAGTCCACAAACCAACGGGTGACATCACCATGACTACGTCTACTTCTTATATAAAGTCTATGATGATTATACAAACGGGATTACACAAAAAAATGCCTTTATACATTTTTAAATATACATTTATACATATATATTTATTTACAAATATATATAAATACTGAAATCCTTTAAATTATAACAGAATAAAACAATAAAATAAGCTACAAAATAGAATGGGTAGAGCGAGTTGCCCTCTAATCAGAAGATCTGCGGTTTGATACCAGAGCTCCTCCAGTCTGCATGTCAAAGTGTCAAAGTTGGGCAAGATAGTGGAACCCAAATTGCTCCTGATGGCTGTGCCATCGGTGTGTAAATGTTAATTTTAGTTTCTGATGAGCAGTTGGCCGTCAGTCAATTTGTGTAAATGGGTGAATGTGAAGTAGTGTAAAAACACTTTGAATTGTGGGAAGACTAGAAAGGCACTATATGTACAGACCATCTACCCTTTACCTTAACTAAAGAAAGAAATAAAAAACGGTAAACTAAACACAGTTACACGGCAACAATATATAAACAAAATCAATTTAATATATGCAAGTTCATGCAAAAACCTGAGGAAGGTTTAGGGAATAAAGGAGTGCAAATGCTTCTCGATAAACTCAAAATAAATCAGTCCATGATGGTATATTCCCATTTATTTATGGTACAGGAACTTACCATAAAGAAAGCGTCCTCATATTGTTTCAGTAGCCTTTCAATCATAATATTTCGGTGTCCATGTTGTTCCCAACGTTCATTGTAATTGCCATTTGACAGCTGCCATTTTTGGCTTTTTTTTATATATATATAAGACCAGGTCTATGCCATCCGATCTTAGGATTGCTAACATCATCAGTTAGGATCGTTCTGTAATAGCTTCATTCCTATCATAAAATATGTTTTTTTTAACTAAATGCAGTTGGGAAGCATATTTCTGTCATCCTAAACTGAGATAAGACAGGATGTTTCTCATGTGCTAAAACACTAAAAAAAACATCAGCTGAACAAAGTTCTCAGTTGCCTGAACTCATTTAGCTAATTGTACAGTCTGTCCCATACTTGGAAACACAAGTGGCAACAATCAAATAAAAATGGAGAACACGTGTCACTGATTAAACACAACCACTTGTTTCAAATCATGTGGCACAACCAATATAAGCCAGTTCAGAGACCAAACAGGTTGTTGAAGGTGGGACGGAGAAAGTATAAGAATGGATGGAAGAAACAAGGTGAGAGGACGAGTGGCTCTGAACATTGTGCTTTCCATTTGTTTACAGTCCTGACTGCTCTGGAGATTTTGACTGGTTGCAGGTTCATATCAACAGAGAACAAGAATTACAGTATCACAAAAACAAAGGACAAGTTTGTGAGATGCAGGGTACAGTACTGTAAAAATAGGAGGAGGAAGAACACAAAACATTGCAAGAGCAAAGCAGAGTATAATTTTCGGATCAATTTTGAGCTGATAGAACATTTGTTCATTCATCAAAAGACAATGAAGGAAAAATATGAAATTTGTTTTGAGATTAAAAATGTAATTCTCCCTGAGAACTATATGTTTTGAATGTGTTTTCTATTTTTTGGTGTATTTTTTACTGACTGCTTGACATTGTATATCACTTTGATCGCTTTGTTTATGGTTTGAGAGCAGTGTTTGGTTTTGAGCACAGGTGAAACTGTTTTGAGGCGAAAGTTTCATTTTGCACGAGGAGTGCTGAGGGCTTGAAGCTGAGGTTTTGTGTTTAATGTTTTCAGAAAATGGAGCAAGGTTTCAGAAATTGTGTTTTAGCAATTGAGAAAAACTGTAATAAGGCACCAGGTCTATAAAGCACTTTAGGCTTACTTCCATTTCATCAACCCGGCTCGTCCCTCAGGTCACAGGTTGGCCAGCATTCAGTGCTCATGGGCTGCCAGCTGATATGTGGTTTCCCTTTTGTTTTGTTTAGCTTTTAATTCGGTGTGTGTGTGTTGTCCGTCTTTATATATTACAAGTTGATTTCTACTGTTTTATAACCCTTCATCTCTTTGTCGCTGTTTCAAGGATTTACTCTGCATTTCATGGTCAAATGTTTAATTGAACTTTGATGAGACCCCGTACTGGCCAAAGCAAGGTAACGCTGTCTGACACTATGTGGATCAACAGCTACTCGTGAGATTACTGTCACTATAGTACAGATATTTATGGTCACAAGAGGATGATTCCTAAAGATAGTGGTGATGCTATGATCCTTTGTCTATCAATCGGTGAAGATTTCTCCTTGACAGGTACAGATGTTCAGTTTAACCTGGAACCACACAATGATTTTTTGTCATAACTTAATAAATAAACTTCAACAATGACTCTGTTATCGATATTTTTGTTGATACAATTTCTGACTATTGACTAACTGATAGTTTTTATAATGGATTTTCAGTAACTGTATTGTTACTGAATACAGTAACGATACTGTACTGACTATTTCAGCCCAAGTCTAAACAAACCAAAAGTATTCACAAGTACATTTTCATAGGAAATGAAAGATTCATTTTCAGTTATTTGAGAAAAAACAAGTTGTCTTTTGAAATTAGCTGTTCACAGACACTTTCCCCTGACTGCTGACCTCCAATATGGCCACCAGAAGACGCAACGCATCACCAGAGAGGATTCCGTTGCAACAGCTGCTCCCTGCTGAATCACCGGGCGTGTAATACATGTGTTATTCTTATTTTTATTTCCTACAGTAGGTGTGACAACTCGGGGTGAGCTGTTACTGAACTGTGAATAAAGAAGGAGAGATTGCTCTGCCTGCAGGGAGACTGCACACACAAACACAAGCATCCACAATACACCACACAGGCATTAAACACATCGACACATTCACACACGTCCCAACAAACACACAAACGCACAGACAAATACTGACTCTGATACTGTTCTGCCCTGCAGGCCTAACCAGCTCGTCTAAAGGTGACCCTGTGTGACACATACACTAACAGGGCTTGTGTCATGATGAACAGGGTTGAGACAGATAGACAGAGCGGGTATCTGTGCGTGTGCATGTGTGCATGTGCAACAAAATGTCCTCACAATAATAGTAAGAACTCCAGCGTGAGGACATTTTTTAACCTTCGCCACCAGGGCCAGATTTATAAGTGACAGACACAATGCAAACTAGAATCTAAATAATAAAACCATGTTTGTTTAGGTTGTTTTACCAATAACCACTGATGGTCAGAGCTGTTTTACAGTGTACATTAAAAGTAGCAGAAGGAAGTGTTGTGGTCAAGACCGCCCAAACCGAGACCAAGTCAAGACCAAGACCAGAGTTTATAGAGACCGAGACAAAACCAAGACTTTTAGGGGCTGAAACCAAGTCAAGACCAAGACTGAGGGAGGGCGAGACAGAGTCAAGACCAAGACTGAGGGAGGGCGAAACAGAGTCAAGACCAAGACTGAGGGAGGGCGAGACAGAGTCAAGACCAAGACTGAGGGAGGGTGAGACAGAGTCAAGACCAAGACCGAGGGAGGGCGAGACAGAGTCAAGACCAAGACCGAGGGATGGCGAGGCCGAGTCAAGACCAAGACCGAGGGATGGCAAGGCCGAGTCAAGACCAAGACCAAGGGAGGCCGATACAGAGTCAAGACCAAGACTGAGGGAGGGCGAGACAGAGTCAAGACCAAGACTGAGGGAGGGTGAGACAGAGTCAAGACCAAGACCGAAGGAGGGCGAGACAGAGTCAAGACCAAGACCGAGGGATGGCGAGGCCGAGTCAAGACCAAGACCGAGGGATGGCAAGGCCGAGTCAAGACCAAGACCAAGGGAGGCCGATACAGAGTCAAGACCAAGACTTTTAGGGGCTGAGACCGAGTCAAGACCAAGACCGAGGGAGGGCGAGGCCGAGTCAAGACCAAGACCGACGGAGGGCGAGGCCGAGTCAAGACCAAGACCGAGGGAGGGCGAGGCCGTGTCAAGACCAAGGTTATAATCGTCAACGAAAACGAACGAAATAACGAAAACTAGGTGTGAAAAAACATTGTCGTTAACTAAAATAAAAATAAAAACGACTGTTTAGAAAAAAACGATAACTAACTAACACGGTATTGTCAGTTTGCAAAACTAACTAAAATAAAATAAAATTATAGAGTAAATGTCCTTAGTTTTCGTCTTCTCAATTTATTTCATAGGTGGATATGAAATCTATCTTCCTATTTCTCAGAGTTGACATTTCCGACTGGAAAATTTCGACTTTCCGCAGCATTAGTGAACGCCTCTCTGCCCCTCGCCGGGGCACCACGGCGGCAGCGGCGCCACCGAAAGTTGGGAGAAAGCGGCAGAGTCCTATTTTGGATTACTTTGAATATGACTGTGTGTCAGATAAGATCAAGTGCCTTGTTGTGGAAGGTGATGAAATATGTGGAACATTTCTAAAGGGAAAAAACCCACGAATTTGAAAGTCCACTTAAAAAGTGCGCACAAGGAGGCCAACCTATAGCTTAATGTTACATTGACAAGGTTAGGGAGCACGCCAAGCCCCCCAACACGGACACAGAAGCTTTCGTTAACCCGAGTCCAGGGAGCATGAAAAAGCAAGAGACAACCGCAACGTTAAGCCAAAGAACGCTAATGCAGTGCTTCCACCGGCGACCCGATACCTGCTGGTTAGTAGCCTAATAAATACGTAGGAACAGCGCAAGCGGTGCTCACCTCGGTAAACAAACACACACGACCTTTTTTCACACTTGAAATCTTGAAAACAGCTGATTCATTCATGAAGGGACTTAATTATTATTTTGTACAATGTTGGACACAAGGCTATGTAATCTTAACATAGCAAAGCCCATCAGCTTCCAGCTGAGATGGAGCAGTATCTTGCCAGGCTTTCAGTGTACTATCAGGTTCAGTACATGTGCACTTAAAATGTTACAACATGTGAGGTAGTAATTAATTGCAATGATTTGCCATAGAGCTGCAGCACCTGCTACTAGTGCTGGGCAGTCCTATTCATTCATTAGTCTAGTTAATTTTGAGTTGGTTCATCTTAATAACTTGATCCTCTAGAGTTCACCCTCCTCTAGAGGGTTTGTTATTTTTATTTTTCCATGATGTTTTGCTCAGATTGAGCTTTCTGAGACTCCTGGCTTCTAAGTAATGTCATGTGTGTCTAATGAATGTGTTTAATACATGCTGTTCATGTATTTCTTTTTTAGTCTGTTGGCTATTTAGATCTTTTTCTGGGACACTACCTGCATCTCACTACAGAAGCAGAATTACACATATTTTGCACTTGCTGCATCTTGTGTAGACTGTTTACATATTGTGTCCATATGTACATTTTATGTACTGGGGTTGTTCAATACACTGAATATGAATGATGTTTTGTTGAGTCTTTATTACACAATATGTTTTCTAACCTTTTTGAAACTCGCTGCTGACAAAGACTAAAACTAACACTAAAACTAATAAAAACTAAACTAAAACTAACAAACTCACTTTAAAAACTAATTAAAACTAAACTGAAATTGAAATCAAAAAGTCAAAACGAAATAAAAATAAAAACTAATGAAAAATGCAAAACTATAATAACCTTGGTCAAGACCAAGACCAAGACCGAGGGAGGGCGAGACAGAGTCAAGACCAAGACCGAGGGAGGGCGAGGCGAAGTCAGGACCAAGTCAGAGGGATGGCGAGGCCGAGTCAAGACCAAGACCGAGGGAGGGCGATACAGAGAACACCAAGACTTTTAGGGGCTGAGACCAAGTTAAGACCAAGACCAAGGGAGGTTGAGACCGAGTCAAGACCAAGACTGAGGGATGCCGAGGCCGAGTCAAGACCAAGACCGAGGGAGGGCGATACAGAGAACACCAAGACTTTTAGGGGCTGAGACCAAGTCAAGACCCAGACCGAGGGAGGGCGAGACCGAGTCAAGACCAAGGCCAGTTCCCCACATTACATGACACACAGTGAAATGTGAAACGAGATCATAGGCACTTCTCAAATTGATCTGAAAGATCCACATTCACATTAAAACATCCACATACAAACACTGAGAGCTGAAAAGAACGTAAGCATCTTTATTCAACGCTCCTTTTCCTTGTTTACCATCGTGGGGAGGAGGGACAGTCAACATTTTTAATTATCGTTGTTGGTTGCATTTCAGCCAAAGTTATGATGTTAACAAATATATCAGACAATACAAAAGCAAGTTATTGATATTCCCAAAGTTATGGTCTTGAAATAAAATCCAGAGTCCTCAATGACCGAGACAAGACCAAGTACATACGTGGTTCGAGTCAGAGATGAGAAGCTTCTTGGGCTCGTCTTGCCTGTTCTTGTTTTAATGATATTAAATTGTTTGGTTCGATTGCTGTTGTTTTTGTGTGAACCCCAGGAACACTAGTGAGCACTTTGTGAAAGTTAACTGGGGATGCAAATTTAAAAAAAACAAAAAACTTCTTCTTGTGGCTCGTACTTTTAGCTTTATTGAGCTCTATTCCAGTTTTGAAAATGACACCACCTTGGCCTAAACTCTCTTCTTGAAAGGTCTGTTTGAGGGTTTAGATCTTGGCCCTGTTTCAGAAAGCGGGTTTAGTGAAAACTCTGAGTATGTTGAGCCCGAGATAAGGGAAACTCTGGGTTTTTCGGTTTCAGGAAGCGAGATCAGATAAACTCTAGGTCTGTAACCCCGGCGACTTACGCTGTAACCTAACCTGCTCGGGAGGAGTTTTAATTCAACTAACGCTGAGTTTTTCTCTGACTCCTGACTCACAGTGACTCTGTGGACATAAGGCAGCTGTCAGGTTGCACAGAAACACTTTCTGTGCGCTACATTACTGCAGTGATCATTGTTTAAACTAATCTGTATAAAACTGATCAATGAACAGTAACCTTTCATACTGAGCACTGATTGGAACATCCATATGGCAGTTATCATGTTGGATATGATGTGAGGATGACTGTGGTGCAGCTGAAACGAAGAAAAGTGAGTTTTTCATAACTAGCTGCTGAATGTGTTTTGACATAATTACATTGTGTGAATGTGTTTTGACATAATTTCATTAAATATAAAATGAGCCAAGATTTTATTATTGTAACATAGATGTCTAAAGCTTTCCAGTCAGTTTGAGCCTAGACACATTTTCCACTGCAAAAAATAACCATTAATAGGCATAGGGCTACTGAGTCGGACTGTGGCTTTACAATCACATGTCCATGAGCTGCCTAAACTGTGTCTAATCTGGTCAAATAATATTTTCATCTTCAGTTATTGCCACCGGCATTTAGTCCCGTCAGGTTACAGCTGAATAAACAGGCCAGTAGCCTATTTAAAATGAATGTAATGTCCTACAGTAGAATTCCAGCACTTCCTCGTTCATTAAGGAAATTCCAGTCTTGTAATTGATGTTTTTTTTCATCCCCACGCATGTGTTTCTATTAGGTTCAACATACTCAGAGTTGATCGAAGTGATCGGCTCTGATTCTGATGAGCTCAGAGTTTGTTTGCCAGCTTTCTGAAACAGGGGCCTGGCTGTAGGGTTACAGAGGTGGTACTATGCATTTTGGCATTTCTCTCCCTCCTTTGTTGAATTATACCTTTTTTGTGCATGTAAAAGTCCAGCCCAAAGGGAGTTCCCATCTCCCACAGAAAACTCTGCTCTGAACTGCCTGAAATCAGCTTTCATCCCTGTGACATCGCACGGATGAAAGCTAAACGCGTCTCATAACGCTCGGCGAGCGGCTGCTCGGACACGCCCTCAGAAACAGCGAGCTGCAGCACACAGCTCTCCTCTCCCTTCCAAACACTAGCTACCCTCCAGGCAGTCAGTGGACATAAAGTTGTTACTGTGATGTAGAGACAGAGCTCGGTTAAAACTTTATGGATGAAAGATCCTTTTGTTACAGATTAATAACTCACCGCTCTGAAACTCTTGCTCCAGTCCATGTTGCCAAGCTGGTCGGCAACATGTACAGCTGAACCCGAGCTGTTTACCGGCTTCTCGCTGACCCGCCCTACTCTGCTTCTGATTGGCTAGTAGTCCTTAGCTAGGAACTGAGCGTGTGCAACTCCATAGCTAAAATGAAGCCTTCAGCACAGGGTGAAAAGAGGAGCTGCAGCAATGTGCAGTATGACAAAAATATAACCATGTGAATCTGTTCTGGTACGACCTCTAAATAAGATTTTGAATCTGAAAATGAGCAGAATACCACCTCTTTAAGCATTCAAAGGGGCAGAGCTACATGGGGGCATAACTCATATAACTGTAATTGTGAGGCGCTGTCACCAGCATGTCCCTTGCCGGTCCAAAGCACTGAAACAGTGAAGAGAATATATTTAGAAGTGGCCTTCCTCTAAGATACATCTGTTAATGTGAGTCTGAACTCAAAGACCTGGAGTGTTTTGATTGGATTAACACTCTCTGTTAAATGTTTATTGCTAGTGACTGATGACAAATTACATGTTCCTATAATGTTAAACATGAATTACAACCAATACATCCTTTCACATGTTGACTACTACTGTAGGTCAGAGGAGCTGTAGTGGAGCAGCCTGAGAGGCAAGAGAGACAGGACGGAGAGAGGCAGAGATAACAAAGACACAGGGGGAAGAGATCAGGAAATTAGAGAAAGAGAAGGAGGGGAGAAGACCAGCGGAATATCAGGGATGAAGAACCAAGTGAGAAAGACGAGACAGAGGAAGAACGCGAGAGAAACTGAAACGAATGGAGGAAGAGATGAAGACAAAGACACAGATGGCCAAAAGCCTTCCACAAATCCAGCTGGACCTCATTGTACGTTTGCTGTCTGCAGTGGTGGAGGAAATAGTAAAAGTACTAACACTGCACTGTCAAATTACTCAGTTGCAAGTATAGTCAGAAGTAGGGCTGCAACTAACGACTATTTTAATAGTCGACTAGTCACCGACTATTGAAACGATTAGTCGACTAATCGGATAATTATTAAATTTTTCTAAAATTTAGCATGAGATTGCTTTAACTCTGTGGAACATGATAGTAAACAAGAAAGAAGGGGGTACTTCAATGAAAAATGCATATTTTATTGAACTTTGCTGCTGATAGGCCCATTCATACTAAAAGTAAATAAAAATGCCCTGTCTAAAAACAATTAGGCACAGTCGGGCATAATGTTAAATCCTTTATTTTTTCTTTTTTTTACCGAAAATACGCTTATAGAATGTACAATATACATCCAAAACAAAACGTATTGACTTCCATGTTATTTAAATCTTACCGAGGCGAGTCAAACTCCGTTTCATTCAACTGTCCGACGTGCTTTCTTTTTAAATGTTTGTGCATCACCGAGGTGCTGCCGTGATACGAAAGGACTGCTTTGCAAACCATGCAGGTAATCTTTTAATCGCCGTATCCAGGCTAAAATGCTCCCAAACTTTAGAAGTTTTGGTGCGCGCAGCTGCTGCGTTGGACACCGCCATTTCTGTATGTTATGTTACCGCTCAGCAGAGAAGGTAATGCGCATGTGCGACTTTCGGCAGAGGTTGTAATGAAGAGACATGCCTCGGTTGGAAAAAACATGTCTGGCGACGAATCGTTGCAGCCCTAGTCAGAAGTATTAAAAGTAAGTACTCATTGCCAGTGTTGGGCAAGTTACTGTAGCCTAATATCTTACTAGTTACTTATTACTCCTTAAAAGAGTAATAATATTATGTATTACTGGGTGATAAAAGTAACTAGTTACGTTACTCGTTATGTTACTATAACGACAGGTTTGTGCAGCGCCAAGATAAATCAATGCAGGCCTATGGGAAACCCCCAAACAAGGCAGCCTCTCCAGACTTTATTAACTAATATTCATAACAGCAGCAAGGAGTGTGATTCCACAAAGCTTATATCGTTTGTTAACGCCAATATGAAATAAGAAAATAAAGCAAATAAATCCCGACTTTGGAGCAGCTGTTTTTCTGCACATGTAGCCGGTTTATAAGAGCAGTATTCATTAATTGGTTATACTACTAGTTACTGGGAAAAGTAATAATATTAATGAGCAGTGAAGGGCCAGTAATGCGTTAGGCGTTTTATTCTGAGGGTTTGGTTTTGTATCTGCATGTTAGTTATGTCATCTGTTCTGTTTCGTTCTGAGTTCATTTATTTATCAGTTAGGTGTCTGTTAGTCTGTGCTTCGGTTCCATATCTTTGTTCCCTGTCGAGTGTTTATGTCAGTATTTACTCCTGGACTCTTGTACTTCAGCGTTGTTGTTTTGATCGGTCCAGTTCCTGGCCCTGTCTTGTCCTTTGTCCAGTATCTGTTAGTCTGTTGTGTTTTGGTATTTTCCTGATTTCAGTTCTGTCACAGTTTCATGTATTAGTTTCTTTACTATCATGCTTGAGTTCTGTCTGCTTGTCTTTTTATGTTCTCTGCCAGTTTCATTCATTAATCTGATTTTGGTCATTCTGCTTTTGTCTCTGTGTAGCCTTTATTATTATTAATCCACATCTTACTTAGTATCTGTCGTGTCTCATATCTTAGTTTTTAGTCCTGTACCTTAGTTCGTGTCCTGGTCTGTGTACTTCTGTGTTTTGCCCGTGTCTAATCTCTTTTCTGTTTTGCCTGTTATGTTTTATTTGGATTGTTTATTCTCTGGAAGATTCTCAGCCACTCTGTTAGTAAGTGTGCTCGCCTTTTGTTTCGCCACTATAAACCCTTTGAACTGCACCTCCTCTGCCTTGCGTCCTGCATTTGGGTCCACCGACCTACCTCACCACCGCAAACCTTGACACCAAACCTCAAAATGATTAACAATAAATTAAAATAATTAAAACAAAATCAGCCAATCACATTTCAGAAGCTGGAAGCATAAAAAACTTTTCCAACAAAAATGACTTAAATGACAAATCAAATTGATTTATCAGCTAATATCAGCTGTATTATGTCGATGAGGGCACAGGTATAGAAGCACAAATGTGTTTGTGAAAAAGCAAAAACGCAGAGTTGAAGAGATGATTGAGGTTGACCGGCAAATATAAAACAACACACACACACGACCTGAATGCTAAACATACCATATATAATGTATAAGGAGATTTTTGACTACAACATTACTTTAATGAGGTGAACAATACGTGAACACACAGTGACACACTCATACATGTATAAACACACACACAGACTGCAGTCGATCCAGAATAGAAACAGCCCCAGGCCTTTACACAGCACTAACATATAACTAAGCCGGCAGCACGTCACACAGGATTGTATGTGTTTCATGATTACGTACGTGTGTGTGATGATATGTCTACATTAATAAGCGTTGTACGTCACTGATGGCACGGTTAGGTATCTCATAACCTGTCCGTCTTTGAACTTCTGTGTCTGTCAGGACCGTCACAGTGAGGATTTCTAGCTATAGAGCTGAGGTTAGCGCAGTGGTAGACACTAAGGGCCCGACTTACTAACATCCTGAATAAAGACGACTAAATTGCGTGTGAGTTCTACAATATTTCACGTGTAATTGTAGTACCTGTTATGGGTGATTCACTAAGAATTATTGTGTAGATGACAACAGGAGCAAACAGAGCGGAGGTGGCCGTGTTTAAATGAGGGTTTCGCCTGTTTTAATGGTTTCTGCCATGGAGAGTCTGGAGGGAAAAAAGATGTTATTATGAATATGTTATTTAGAATAAATAAAATAAAATAATTGTATTTCTATATATTGGCTATAGAATAATATTATCTGATATTGTTAATTTCTCTGCATCTTCTTTCATTAAAAGAATGTTTGCGCCTTCCTTTCAAACGTATTAAATACAGATGCTGCTGCACTCACGTGAAATTGCTTGTAGGCTCGTTAGCTCACACTGCGTGCAGTAAATAAACGTATTTGCATGTTACCCTCCCGTAGACTTTGCACAATAAAAGTGAAACGCCCCAATCTGCAAATTCATTAAGGCAAAAGTAGTAAATGAACAACAGGCGCTATCTTGCACAGACGCCACTCTGCGTGCACACCGTTAGTAGATTTGCAAGTTTGCACACGTCTTCACTCACGCAGACCTTTAGTACATTTACTCAAGTACTGCACTTAAGTACATTTTTTGAGGTAACTGTACTTTACTTGAGTGTCTCCACTTTCTGCTCAATTATACCTCTACTCCACTACATTTAAGAAAAAATTCTGAACTTTATACTTCACCATTATTTCATTAGTTAATTAATAAATAAGACTTTATTGTTTTCATAATAATGTATATTATATTACTTGATTACAATTAGTGATGCATTAATGTAAACATCACTTTACAGCTACTACTTTATATACTGTGGGGTGGCTTAATCTATAAAAATACATTATAATGTATTTGTTGGTTATATTTTTGTATTATTCATCTGAATGTAAAGTCATTGTAAAGTAAGTGGTGAAGCTGTTAACCAGTAAAAAGTACAACATGTCCCTCTGAAATGTAGTGGAGTGGAATTTTAAAGCAGCAGATAATGGAAATACTTAGTACAAGTACAAGTACATCAAAAGTATGATATTTATATTTATATTTATCTACAGTACTTAGTTACTCTCCATCACTGTTTAACACACAGGTGCGTTTGTCCAGGTGTCCTACCTGGGGGAGATGTCGCAGCCCTGCTGCATGAAGGCCCCGAGTGAGAACCAAAGAGAATTAAAGATCCCAAAGTCATTGGTGTGTTCGGGGGTCTCTTTTTCTTTCTGCTGGTTCTGGTTCTGGACCTGAGACTGGGAGTACCCTGAGAAACAGTCAAATCAAACAGAAAACTGACTGGTTAAAATTATTTTTCATGTTACAGAGATGAAAAATAAACTGGACAAAAAGGAAGTTTCAAGCCTTGATGAAGAGGACGGCGGCGGCGGCGGGGTACCTGGAGACTGAGCGAGTTCGGAGGATGAAGTCGGCAGAGCTCGTCGAGATGACGGCAGAGTATCATCTTCATCGTCTGAGTCGTCGGCCTGCCATTCATAAGGACTGAAACGACTCACCTGAGACACAGACAGAGAGAGACATAAGCTTCATGTAGCCAACTGCTTTTAACTACTTTATGTACAGAGTTAGCTAGTTTAGTGCAGGCTCATTTCTTATGGGCAGCCTTTTGGATTTCATAACTTGGGACCTATATTTTAAATTTCTATTACATCAAGGATATATCTAACTTCATGAAAACATGTTGGTCGAGCTCAGGCACCTTTATTGTCTTAAATTTAGATATATTAACAACAAGTGTTTAAAAGTGTTTTCAAGGCTACTAAAGGGACATTTTTACAGAAATCACATGTCCCTCACTCTTATCAGATATTTGTTTTCCGATAAAATATTTTTTAAGCAGCATAGGCCAGGCCTATATTGACAAAAACAAGTGCACATTATGAAAAGGTGACCTATTTTTTCTCTAGAAAAGAAAATAATTACTCGTCTCTTGCCTGTGTAGTCAACCCCGTCCACATCGTTATGTAAATGCAAATTTACACTTAATATTTGGTCATTTCAATAAACTATTAAGGAAAAATACCAACGAAACAGGGTAGACAGAGGCCTAACAGGGTGGCCAGTAGAACAGCAGGGTGGACTTGTTCCAGTTCATGTTGCCAAGCTGGTCGGCAACACGTACAGCTGAACCCGAGCTGTTTACCGGCTTCTCGCTGACCCGCCCTACTCTGCTTCTGATTGGCTAGTAGTCCTTAACTAGGAACTGCGCATGTGCAACTCCCAACAAAGATCATTTAGAGACAAGACGTATCACTCCGTAGCTAAAACGAAGCCTTCAACACCGGGTGAAAAGAGGAGCTGCAGCAATGTGCAGTCTGACAGAAATATTTGTAAACCTGTTCTGGTGCAACCCCTGAATAAGATTATGAACCTGAAAATGAGCATAACACCACCCCTTTAAAGAACTCAACAGGGAGGACAGTGGGGCCACAACTTATTTTTGTTGTAGAAAAGTTAACGATTTTGATAGAAACAACATTCGATTAAATAGATTTTGAACAGGAAAATTAAATAATAATTAAACACTTGGAAAGTCATGTTTTTACAGGTTATTTTTTAGATCTAATTTAATTTAATTTCAATTTCAATTTGAATGATCAACACTGGGGACACGGAAAAATCCCATAGTCCCTCTTAAACCAAAGCTTTAAAATGTAAAAAAAAGAACTTAGAAGCCAATCTCATTGTAATCATAATCAATAATAATTGACCTTACATCTAAACTAAATGGAACTAGTATTTGTCCTAATTTAGACAAAATACAATGTAATATGTGCGGGTGACGCAAAAGGCACCGTGTAAAAAAAACTGACACTGCAGTGTTTCTCAACCTAGGGGCCGGGCCCCACCGAAGGGTCAGCAGATAAGTCTGAGGGGTAGTGAGATGATTAATGGTAGAGAAAAGAACCCCACGTCCTCACCAGGAAGAGCACCACGCTCACTCCGATGTAGGCAAAGACGATGCACATCCAGATCTCGTATGCCAGCGGGTCGAGGAAGGAGAAGACGCCCGGTTTGGACTTGGTGGGTTTCTTGATCATGATAGAGATTCCCAGAGACATGAAGGGTTTGGTGAAGTCGATCACCTGCTCTCGCACCAGGGTGATGGTCAGAGGGGCGACCGCCACGTCGGCCTTCTGCAGAGAGAGAGAGAGGAGCTGCTCAGATTCAACACAATAGGCATCCGTTTTTTTACAGCCTGTTTTTTTAGCCACAAACCTCGCTGACTGGCAGTAAAAATGTCTGCTGTAAGAAAAGACACCTGCATGTGTGTCTTACTTTCCTTCACAGCAGCCGTGCGTGTATTTCTAAGGGCATTCTGAAGTGTTAGAAAAAGTTGATGGAAAGGGTTGATTCTGTTGGGTCAAATGTTTGAGGACGGAGGTCTAATGTCTTTTCAGCAGCTTCAACATGAAATACCAAAGCCACCTTCTGACATGGAGCGTTTTTTTCTATCAGTAATAAAAGGGACTATAACTACTAAATATATCTCTCATTTTTTATAAAATATTACAAGGAGAAGCTACAGAGGATACAAAAGCTGTAAAGGAGAACTGGGAATTAGAAATTAATATAATAATTACAGATGAGGAATGGGAACAAATGTTTCAGGAGGGACATAACATATCAAGTAGTCCAACGCTGAGAGAATCTGAGTGGAAAACCAAGGTTTCGGACCCCTTTTATCATGTTTAAGTTTTGGTGGGACTTCAGACAAATGTTGGAGGGGTTGTGAACTTGTGGGAGATCATACTCATATATTTTGGGATTGTCCAAAATTATTAAACCATTGGAAAAACATACAAAGTGAAATTGATAAATGTTTGAGTATTAAGATCCCACTGGACTCCTCCTCTATTATTCTGGGAATTTTTGAGAATAAAATCAGGACTAATTGTCACTTTCATCTTTTAAAAATCCTGCTCGTACTTGCTAAGAAGATGATTACGGTCTCCTGTTTGAGGCCGCAGCCCCCCCACAGTGTCTCAATGGAGGAATAAGGTGAAGGAAATGTACTACATGGAACAAATTACAGCAAGACTGCAAATGAAAACTGATCTATTTATGGATAAGTGGTCCTCTATTCAAATGAATATTTAATGATATTTATGTTAAATATAAGCCTTGTTTATATTTATCTATTCTTTTTACTCTATGGATGAAACAAAGGCTGTATCCAGGATACCGCATTTGTATGTTGTGAATTGCACTGTTGGATTCACAATAGAAACAAGTTAAAAAAAAGAAACAGTTGATGGAAACAGCAACATTCAAAAAAACGGGATGGGATTAGATGTGAATTAGAGAAACATATAACAACACCGGCCTTATCCTTTCAGCAGACAGACATTTTTTAAATTTTTACAAAAAGTAAGGTTGGAGGTCTCAGCTGCAACTCTCAGACAACAACAACATGAATTTGACATAATAACAGTGATGGATTATCTTTCCCCTCTTTGTTTAAGTCCTGGTCACACTCACCCCGTACACCAGCTCTCCCACCATGCCGTTCCACATCTTTGAATCAACGTCTCTGGCGCCGTACTTGCCGTCACCCACCAGCTCGAGACGGTAGACGAAGCCGACGTGTTTGGCGATCTCTGCGGCCAGTTCGGCACAGTATCCCTCGTACTTATCATTTCCCTCAAACTGCTCGTGGTTCTTCTTCAGCATCATGTAGGGAGCTTCCTGCACAGAGACAGATCCCGGATTTGGAAGGACAGCTCCGTTATTGCCAAAACAAAACAACCACAGGAAGGTGAAGGTAAGTTGCGAACAGCGTCGCGTCTTCCCGGTCTTACCAGTATGGTGGTGACTATGTATGTTCTGTTCTGCAGGCCGTGGAACTCCTCCAACACCGGCTTGTAAACGGCTGTGTTCACGTAGCCTCTCTTCTCGTTCCAGTAGCCAATCTGAAGACACGGCAACAGCATTGCACCGTGAGTCTTAAATCTCTGTTCACTGTAATCTGACAGTGGTGTTCATTGTCTGTCAGTCTGTTTTGTTTCCTCTCAATTGACCCTTCGCTAAGCCACGCCTTAGTTACTGTTGCTAAGTCCGACAAACTGTCCGCGCTGCCACTGTCTATTACTGGACTCCTGGGAGAAATATTGTCATATTTGTTGGAAAAAGCGATCTCAGAAAGAAGCAGACAGTTTTGCAGTTGCATTACACATTTTCAGGTTGTATTCAGGCTGTCAGACTGACTCAAACTGACTCAAACTGGCTCAAACTGACTCAAACTGGCTCAAACTAACTCAGACTGACGTTAAAAACAAAGACTAAGCTTAAACCTACCGATCACACAGTATAAGTGAGCCACCGCATCCCCCCACAACTGGGACAAAAGACAACAATAAAGGATCAACACTGTTCCTGTACAGCTGGGTCGGCCTCTATTCATTATTTATTTTATATATTACAGTCATTGAAAAGCAGAACAGTACTGACATAACATTAGGAACGATCCACAGCCGACATTTCTCCGCGTTTATTTTAGGTTTTGGAAAGAGAATAAATCGTACTTCTTTCAACCTCTCTGGGTAGCTGCTGTAACTATTACAAGATGCCCCAGGAACAGCTTTTGACCAGATCTTAGAAAAATACGTCAGAAGAAAGCTAGAACATGACTCTTTTTACATTAGAGTCAATGGAGCGCAGCCATGGAAGTGATGGACCCAAGCGGGAAGCTTCCAGTCAGCGAATGGACAACTCATTTAAACCTGCATTCTGTCGAACGGCCAGCAGGGGGCGACTCTTCTGGTTGCAAAAAAGAAGTCCGGCTCCATTAGAAATAATGGGAAAATGTTTCTCCTTCTCAGCTGAATAATTACCCCAGTAAACACTTTCCTGATGAGTTTATGGTCTCAGTCGCTAGTTTCAAGTCTTCTTAAACACAGCATGATGTTCATTTAGTAAATTATGGTCCCATTTATTTCAAAATAGACCACAAAGCAGAGTTTCGTGTTTCAGGGCGGGATTATCTATGATTGACAAGTCGTTACCATGGCAACCTGTCAATTAGGCCAGAGCCGACTCGTACCCTCAGCCGTTGAAAAGCTTATTAGGAGTCGGCTGTTCACTTTCTCTGGTGAGAACATTTAGTTTTCAGACTGTTGTTCTCTGGACAAACTTATCAGCCTGTTAAAATGACAGTTAACCTGAGTTACAGACCTAGCTTAGCAAGCTAGCTAGCTCCACAAATGCCCATTAGCTCCACCGACTCGTCCAAACATGGTCACGCGCAGTGCCGCTGGTTGTGAAAACTCAACATGGCGGCGCCCTATCAGCCAAACTCAAGGCTTCAAAACGGCGGTCCGCAGACCGACGGGTGACGTCACCATGACTACGTCCATTTCTTTTATACAGTCTATGGTTGGAACTCAGTTCATATACTGCGCTGTGATTGGCCAGCTGTGTATTCGGGGCCTGGTTTAGCGAAGGGTCAATTGAAGAAAAAGAGGAATAAACCAGCATCCTTAATAAAGAGATGAGGACAAGAGAGGTGGAAATTCAATGTAAGTGTGGCCTTTATAACCAGAGTTATAAAATCTCTGTCTACATGAAAACGCAAAAACACGCTATCCAGTGCTGCCAAGAGCACGCCAAACCATCAGGTGGCGATATGACCCTAACCGTAAAGCCATGTTAGCCAATAAGAGCCTAATAACATCGCTACACAAAACAGGCAGCACACGACAACACTGCAACCCACGTCTCTTAAAATCCTCATTCTGGCAGGGATTTTCAAAAATGTTCGGTTTCAGTGACCTGACCGTTTCCGTGTGGACGGACCCTGTAGAAAAAGTCAGGTTTTGAAAATGTAGACAGGGCCTCAGGTGTTAGTTCCTGAGTTTAGCTCCCGCGGCTTCATAGTGCCTGGAACTATTTTGGTTGAACAGTGAGCTGTACTGGTGGCTGCTTGGTTGCCCCACCTTAAATCCACCAAGGCTCTGCTCCCTTTGCCCAAAAAAGGAATTTCTGGTTCCACTAGTAACAAAGAATTCAGCAAACATTAAACCTGAATCTGAGGCTTAAAAAAAGTCACATTTGAGGAGGACTGTGTGTGAAGTCTCATAAACTACAAAGCAAGCACAATTATGTACGTTATTACAATGATAACTCAAAATGTAATGCTGCGGTGTCTGATGGAGTTTAAAAGAAAGCTGAGTCTGCTGTTTTTTTAATACCAAACAAGCGCTGCAGCAGCTGATTTCACTGATGATCACACCTCTAATCAGAGAAGAGGGAGCTAATTATTGAAATGAGCTGATGTAGTGAAAACCTGCCAAGTCTGGACTCTCTGAGTGCGACTCCACACCAAACTTCTGTCAGAATCAAACCCGTTTAACACACACACAAAAAGCAGCAGACGCAGCACCTTCCTGGGTCCGAGGTGGCTGAGCTCCATGACTGTGAGAGTGAAGTTGGTGCGATGTCCCCGCTCATCAAACTGAACTTGACCCGTCAGCCCCTCCAGACGCACCTGCAAACACACACATCGTCTCTAAATGCTTCCGTGGCAACGTGAAACGGTGTCATCATGTGTATTAATACGTGGATGATGCATGTTCGTGTGCTTTTATTTGCCTGTTGCAGTGCTCTTTGTATGTCGATGCCCTGCCCCCACGGTGCGGGAGGGTTTGCCAGACACTCCCCCGCGTTGCCCCGGCGAGAGATGTCGATCCGCTGCCGCCGCAGGTTCTGAAAAGCCGTCGCCATGACACTGACGCCATCGTAGGTCAGAGCTCCTGTGTACTGAGCAGTCAGAGACAACGATGACAATGAGGTTCAGTATAGTGTTTTTTTTTTAGCAAATTAAAATTTAGTTATTACATCTCTATTTGTTATTATGTCATTGTTAGTGGTGGAGTCAATTCAATTAAAATCACCTTTATTGGCATGAACGTATAACAACATTATTGCCAAAGCTACAAATAAATTACATAAGAACAATTAATTTCATACATTTCATTCATTAACACAGCAGTTGTGGCCCAAAGGTTAGAGAATCCAGCTTTTGACCGGAGGGTCGCAAATTCAATCCCCCGACTAAGGATAAAATCTGGGTGTGGAGAGTAAACAGAGTGCTTGCCCTCCCTCATTTAACCACCGCTGAGGTGGCCTTGAGAAAGGCCCATAACCCCACCAGCTGCGGTTGTACTGGGCAGCTTCCAGGTGTGACTGTGATCAGGGTCCCGCGAATGCACCAGGGTTCATTTTGACAGAACCAAACAGGATAGGTGGGAAAGCACCCATGGTTTGAATTACAGAGGGCACTGGGGGGGGTCTGACCCCCCTAATTAAGGAGTGAACCCTCCAGAAGAGGCAAAAACAAAAGTTCAGGCGGATCTTTTATACCTGTAATGGTAAATTTTACAATATATTTCCCGTACTCATGCCCTATATTCAAGAGTGTTGAAATACGATTTCAGACAGCCCTAAAATGGACCGTACCACTTCTTAACTCTGATGTTAATCGAACGTCTTGTCTGCCCACATCACTCAAAGTGGCAGCTGCTCCAAGTCCAGCCCACCACACGCTGGTGGAGACACTGTAAGTCAATGTCAGCAGTTAGCTATCTAGCTTCTTTAATACACTTAACTTTCCTACCTTCAGAGTTTCGTAAGTAGCGTTTATTTTACTTTATTTTACTTTAAATGAGCTATCTGTTGTTAGTTAGCTGCCCACCCTGTCATTTCATCACTATATCCATATTTTATGTAATTGTCAGCCAACACTGGTGCTCAGGCATGAGCAGAGAAATAGAGGATTAGTGTTTGTAGAGATACATTTTGACATCAATATAGATTTATTTATTTGTTGAGTCTTTATACAATAAGCATGATGTTTGTTTTCACTCTGGAATTCAGGAGGTTTACCTGCCCAGGTAAATGTTCCGGTTTGTTATTTGAAACGTATGCAGTTTCAGTTTTATTTATATAGCGCTAATTCGTTGAAAAAGTCATCTTATTCTCCTTTTCATATAGAGCAGGGAAATCCAATGATTCCCAGTTCCCCAACAATGTCTGACTACTGCTTTATTGAACCCAGATTACATCATTCACAGCCAACATGAGCAAGAGGAAAGGAGATATTTGTTGAAACAGAAATGATAAGAATTAGGAATTAGAGATGATAATGCAGACTGTATTTTATGATAGTGTCTTTGGTTCTGGTTCAGCACTGTGTGGGTCTGTAAATATGATTTAAAGGAGACCTATTATACTGCTTTCCCAGTCCTGTATTGTAGTTCTGTGACTCCTGTAAGGCAGCTTTGCACGATTAAAAGTTCAGAAAAAATATTTTATTTTCTTATACTGACACTTCATGTAGGCCTTCATTTCAGCCTCTGTCTGAAACAAGCTGTAGATGCTCCTGTCTCTTTAAGCCCCCCCCCCTCAAAGCTCACTGTCTTCTGATTGGATGAAGCATGTTACCAGGCTGTTGTTGTTGCTGGGCGGAACAGGCAGACTGAGCCGTTGCTGCGCCGTTGCTATGGAAGCACATGACCATATATGGAACACCGGCGGAGCCGTTGGTAGAAAAAGCATTTGAAAGCAGAGCCTTCAGAACAGGAGGAAACTTGAGGTTTTTGCTCACAGTGATTTCTTCTGAATGCTTTAACCTCATTTTTTAAACTTTGGCCATGTTTAACATGAACATCCAACATTATAACATTGTACATTAGTCATAAAAATTTTTCACCTGCACTGTACTGGGTTTCCTTTATGACCTGGGCCCTGTTTTTAGAAAGCAGGTTCAACAAACTCTAAACTTCTCCCTGAGCTCTGAGCTGACTGAGCCCGAGTTTTCGGTTTCAGAAAGGCCGATCAGAAAAAGTTCAGTCAACTCTGAGTATGTTGAGGCTGCTGGAAACGCGTGCCTGGGGATGAAAAATGGCACATCAACGGAGCTCCGATACTACGATTCACCATGGCAACAGGTAAATAAAGGCAGAGCTTCCATTTTAATCGGGTGGAGCTACAAATATGAATTTTGCCAACGAGGACCGTGATAGGCTCTAAAACGCAGGAGTGGAGGATCGATACGATAACAATATCACATTTCATTCAGCATTGCTCGTCCATCATTTACCAGACTGGACTTTCCTTAATGAATGAGGAAGTGCTGGAATTCTCCTACAGTCCGCTGCAATAATTTCAAATAGGAAGGCTGTATTTAATGAGCTGTAAACTAACTATGAAAATATTAATCGACACAGTTTAGGCTGCTCATGGACCTGTGATTGTAAAGTCACAGTCCAACTCAGTAGTCCTATGCCTATTAATGATTATTTTTTGCAGTGGAAAATGTGTCTAGGGTCAAAGTGACTGGAAAGTTTTAGACGTCTATGTTACATTAGGAAGGGACGCTGGGTACACTGTTAAGCCCTGTGGAGACGTTGTGGGCTTCAATTAGAGAAACCTGATGACCCCGGCGACATTTTCACCACTCCACACCGACTGTTACTGTCAAGAGTTTCCTACTAAAGAGATTCAAACAGTTCTATTTGTTTTACTTGGGCCTGATAAAATCTTGCTCAGTCCGTGTTTCATGAAATGCTGTTAAAACACGTTCTGAGTATCAGCAGCTAATTATGAAAAACTTACTTTTAAAATGATGTATATTTGTTTCAGCTGCACCACAGTCATCCTCACCTCACATACAGATCAGCTTAAACAGTGATTAGCCTACTGGAGCACTTTAGCGCACAGTGAGTGTTTTTGTGCAACTGTTGCCAGCCTGACAGCCGTCTTAATGTCCACAGAGTCACTGTGTTATGAAGAAGGACAGTCTAGCTCCGCCCTCGTTGCCGGGGTTACAGACCTAGAGCTTATCTGATCTCGCTCTCTAAACTGAAAACCCAGAGTTTTCCCTCATTTTTCACTAAACCCGCTTTCTGAAGCAGGGCACTCTGAAAGCACCCACTCAGAACAGAGAGAGGCTTTGTGCTGTAGCAGAAAATACAGAAAAGCAGAAAAAATAAAATAACAGTCAGTTAATCTTGAGGTCAAGTTTGGGTAAGACTTAATGTGATGTCCTCACAAATATAGCAGCACGGGTTTAAGTGTGTCTGTGTGTACCTTAAGCATCCTGCGGGCCAGCTTCAGGTCTTTGCTGTCGAAGTCCAGCCATTCCTGATTGATCTTCTCCACAGCGGGATCGGACCAGTTCACCAGCTGGAAGCCCGTCACGTTCGGCCCCAGCTTCTGAAACTCCGTCATGTTGAGGTCCATGAAGCCCTGAATCACACGCACATCAAAGTGTGACTGACTGAGCGAGATCTGCACATCCTGTATTCATGTTTCTCTGGTTCCTTCAAGTAAAACTCAAGACAGACTCACCAGATTGGCCAGGATGTACTGGTAGTTCTTCAAGTTTCTCTTCTGAGCAACAATCTGAGCAAGAGGAAAGTCAGAGTAAATGATATGCTAATTACATTTTTCTGATGTTTCTAATGATGATAAAAAGCATCCATTACACATTCATCACACCCATCTGCGTGCGCGTCCTCTCAAACAGCTGCTAATTGGAAGACTTGATTCGTCTTTGAGAAATTAATTGCCCGTCTTCACCATCAGGAAGAGATGGGAAGAAAAAGAGAGGAGGAAAAGGCAGAGAGAGGAGACGGAAGAAGGAGAGGAAAGGAGGAGAAAATGGAGGAGGAAAGTAGAAGAGAGGTTATAAAGATCAGGAAGAGAAGGAGGAGGAGGCAGCAGGTGTTGGCTCTCGTCTCAGGTCCAGCTCTTAATGAGCATCAGTCAGTGAACTTTCACTAACACAGCCGGTCTGCAGCGCTGGACGCTACTCACTGTTTGAACAGTACTCCCCCCTCAATCCCTCCATCCTCTCCTTCTTCTACAGCCTCCTTAGTTACTTCTTCTTGTTGGGGTTTAACGGCCAAAGCTGCTGCAATTCATCCAGAGGCAAGTCATCGCAAACCATCCACTAATTAAACAACTTATAGTTTTGTTTCACCAACAGTTGAGTCGTCTCGCTCTGGACTGACCTCCATCACCAGCAGATGTTACCACCATCCATCGCTGAAAACCAAAAACGCACTTCTCGGTTTCCTTAACTGTGGTCCTTGATTTTACAAAGATATCGGATCAAGCAAACTTTTTTTTAATTTTAAATCCTTTTGGTGTAATGTGCTTAATCGGACTTGTTAGCAATGCTAGCTGAGTGCCTCTTTTGGCAATCAATTGACCCTTCGCTAAGCCACGCCCCCAATATGCAGCTGGCCAATCACAGCCCAGCATAGGACTCGCTTTAACTGAGGTTCGACACATTCATGGCTGCGCTCCATTGACTCGTACGCAAAAGGAGTCATTTTCTAGTTTTTCTTTGCAGTATTTCTCAAAGATCTGGTCGAACGCTGTTATTGAGACACCTGTAATAGTTACTGTCGCTACCCAGAGAGGTTATAAGCAGAAGTAAGATGCGTTTTAATGACTGTAATAGTGAACAGAGGCCTGCCCAGCTGTACAGGAACAGTGCTCCTTATAATATAACGTTACATTCAGTAGGAAGTTCCACATTAGGAACAACCCACAGCCGCCATTTTTCTGGATTTGTTTTAGGTTTTGCAAAGAGAATAAATTGTATTTTCCTTTCAGCCTCTCTGGGTAGCTGCTGGAACTATTACAAGGTGGCTCAGGAACAGCGTTTGACCAAATCCTGGAGAAATACAGCAAAAAAAGCTAGAAAACGACTCTTTTTCAGTCAATTGTCGGACCTCAGTTAGACTCCTATACTGAGTTGTGATTGGCCATCTCAACAACTATTGGATGGATTGTCATGAAATTTGGTTCAGACATTTATGTTCCCATGATGTTGAATTGTAATGGTGCTGTTGTTTAGCCATTTTATAACTTTTAATCTAGTGCCATCATCAAGTCAAAATGTGTCCAATATGTTTGTTAGACCTGCCAAACTACTGAGATTCCCCCAGCCCAAAGCACCGCTGTGCCTACGTACATGCTCTCACAGAGCTGCTGGTGTGGCTGCAGTGTTAAAGTGGTCGCCTTATGCTAATTTTCAGATTTAGAATTTTATTTAGGGGTTGTACCAGAAAAGGTTTACATGGCACCGAAGGAAAAGCTGGACTTTAATCAGGCTGTTTTCAGGCAGTTTGGGAGCAAAGTTTTCCGTGGGAGATGAAGGGGAACCACCGCTTTGGGCTTTTTCACTCTGCAAACCTTTTACATCCACAAAAATATGTATAACACGTTAAAGGAAAGTGGAAAGCCATAAGACCTCTTTAGCCTTCACTGGGTACAAGAGTTCATAAGTTTTGACCAACCCCTTTTTACTGAAGTTGGTATTTATTGTCCTCCACTTTTTTATCATTCATTGTCATGCATTTAAATAATCACAGCGTGGATCCAAAGCTCCACCTGACTCTTCATTCACATTCAACTAAACTAAATAAACCAAATAAAGTCAAACTACAGTCAAGCTGAACAACACCTGACTTTTTCAACCAGGCCACGTGAAACTTAACTAAACATAAAATAAATTCAGCTGAAGCCAGCAGCTTCAGTTCACTGATCCAAAACACCACCTGATACTCTGATCTCTGTTAGCCAGCTGGAGTTCAGCAGGAAGAGGAGTTTCCCAAATGACGGCTGGTTTCTGGCCGGAGTTCACACTGTGCAGCTTTTGGCTTCCTAAAAAGGTACATGCTTTCTTTCTCTGCCCTCTCTCTCTCTCTCTCTCTCTCTCTCCCTTTTGGTTCTTACAAACGGATAATATTTCAGAACATCCTTTTCCCTGCAAAAATATCTTTCTGAACCATTTCCTCTGTGCATGCACACTCTCTCTCTGTTCGCTCTCCTGCCAGTCAATTATCAATGAAGCTGACATCAAAGTGTTTAGTATTAAAAATCAAAACACTGTGAAAGCAGCTGCAACTGAAGAGCTAAAATATTCGCCAGCATATCCTGCTGCTCAGTGGGCAGAGAGTGTAACCGAAAAAAAAAAAAGCGACAGATACACACACAAATGAACTCAAATTGGATCAAAGTTTGTCTGGTTAGGGGATGCTGGTGCATGGTGAGATGCGTGGGTGGAGGAGACTGTGTTGCTTTGAGTGTGAAGACCTGCTGGACTCCACGAAACAAACAAGACTCAACTGAACTTTGCAGATTTAAAAGATTTTGCACTTCACTTGCAATACAAGGGCCCATTGCTCAGGTCCTATCATCCACATGTACGTATTCAAAAGAGCCTTGTATCCTGTTTCCGTGCCAACGTAATCTACCTGGACATCTGTGACGCACTCGTGTTGCAAAATGGTAAAAACACGCGGCAAAATTTAAACACAGCTACAACACAGCTGTCATGTTTTACACACAGCGACTCATACTTCTGCACACGTGATGTGATCAAACCAAAATGTGGTCAGGTCCCCGGCCAGCGTGGGGGCAATGTCACACTGAGCGAGCTATAAGTCAGGGAGGGTCCCTCTAACCCGGGTCGTTCAACCTTGGGGGTAGGGATGCAACCATTACAGATTTTGTTGGTACAATTATTGTCAGAGAAATAATCACGGTTTCACGATTATTATGCATGAATTAATTTCACAACACTAGTGTGGGCTAATGACTTAAGTTGGTTTTTAATATTTAATTACATAAGTTATATTTCTATAAAATGTAAGTATAATCAACAAGAGGAATATTAACTTTTTGCTTAGCACAAAAGTTCAACTTCTGGCCGTGCACTGCACGTTGCCCGACGCAGCAACAAACCACCCCGGCGTGTCGCAAGCCATTGAGAACAATGGGCCTGGCAGCGGGGCTGTGGCTGCGGAGGGTCTGAAAGGTTACAGCTGCTCTGTTTGTTTACGTTGCACTGAAAACTCGAGTCTCACCGCTACGGCATCGACTGTTATTGTTATTTATTATAATGTATTTGATCTTCCTTTACCTGGGCGTGCAAAGCTGGGCGGTGATCCCGCAGGTGCTGCATCACGCTGAATGTAGCCTGGTTATTCGCTCCTTTAGCAGGAATCTTTTAAAGGCAAGTTTTTGAACAGGTAATCCATCATCTTCAGTCAGACTCGGTGCACCCGAAATGCTCCCACACCGCCGGCTTCAGACGTTTCTTAGGTGGAAATACAGCTTCACAGTTTGATCCCCCTGCCGCAGTTTAGCCGCTGTGCAGCGGCCTCTGATGAGCACGACGCTTAAGCTGGCGCACCGCTCCTGTAACTGTTTTCGTTCCGTGCAACAGAAACACTCGGTGCAGCGGAGCCTTTACAATTAATTCACCGTGACGTTTTAAAGCGCGGTTAATGGTGCAACATCAACCGGTGATTCATAAATGTTTACCTTCACCCTTAAGCCCTTACTTCAATCCAACAGAAGATTTTTTCTCTGCCTGATGGTGGAAGATCTATGACTGAAATTAATTTACTACGGAAAATCCCTTAATGGATTTTGGCCTGCGGTGGGACAGGGGTGGAGGGTTGTTACAGTAATGGTTGAGTCCTGCACTCCTGAGGGTTTCCTCCTCTGCTTGGTTAAGAGACAAGGTTGCATGTGATGTGGATGAAGTCTCTTACTGTACTGACTTTGATTTTGCAGTTGCACAACACTGTTGAGTGTAATGTGCGTTTCCTTTCTTCTTTGGCCGTCCTGTATTTGGATATACAGATAGTCAATACTGTATTTCTTGCAGTATTTACAGTTGTGATTATGATACCTTTTCAAGTGGGATTGATTTTTTCTGTAACTACATGCCCGGGACGCTTTTTGCTGTAGTGTCTGAAGACATCTCTGTGGTATCTTATATATCGACTGGCTGTGTTTGTGTTTTGAAAGCATTGTTTGATTTTGAGCACAGATCACATGGTTTGGAGGCAAGAAGTGTTTGTGCCAGAAGAGTCAGGGGCTTTGTGGATGTACTTTAAAGACTGGGGCTTGTGTTTTGACAATATGGGTGAATTGTGAGAGACTGTGAAATGATAAAAAAATGAAAGCACATTATACTTCTTATACTACAAATATGTCAGCGCTGTATGAAATTGAGTGGCCTGTGTCCACTGTGATAACCACGTCATTTACGTACATCAGACTAATGTGATTAGTGATTTATCACCATAGGGATCGGCGCGTGTTTTACCAGGTTGAGGATGGAGTTGAGTCGTTCCAGCTCACAGTCGATGATGATCTGAAAGTCCTTCTTATAGTCCAGGTCGGTCAGCAGCTTGACGAAGGCGGTTTCTGTCAGAGTGTCCAAGTTAACGGAGGTGACCTGCCAAGTCCGCTCCGCCGCCGTGTCCAAGATCCTCTGCAGCACCGACAGACCTGAGAGGGAAGTAACATGTCAGTCGACGCAGGTTTTAGCTACTTTTTATTTAAATGCATTCACAAGGACAAGAAGATGTAATTAATGGAGATATTATTTATTTTATTAGTTCATTTGTCTTATGGTTTTAATCAGATAGGTCTGTTACGCTGGAACTAAAAATGTTTGTTAGTGGAGCCACGTTAAATTAAAAAGAACGTTTTGTGACCTAACAAGATCAAATCATATCAATATACAAACACCCCAAATCCAAACATACCTAAATTATAACGTATACTTGTTGGAAAGAAGGACAGTCAAGGCTTTCTGTCTTATTATAACTACATTATTTGTATATTACCTTGGTACAAAGATAATTTCTTTATTAATAAATAAAAAAATAAAAAGCAGAAAAATCTAACGTGAGATTTAAAAAAGTATTGCTGATAAATGATGTGGATTATTTAAATAAATGGCAAATAATTTCCTGATAACCAGAGCAGAAATTGAGAGAAGTAAAAATAGCACTAAACTATGTAAAAATCCTGCATTCAAAATCCTACTTAAGTAAAGTGGTCTAAGCAAAACATATTTAGACAAATAACCTCCGTGTGTTTTTTTCATTGTTATAAAGTACATTATTAAACTGTTGTTACAGATGCAGGCACGCAGAAGTAGAATTTAGTTGGTCAAGCTAAAGCCGATATGGTTGGAAAGTTGAATCTTTTGCAATGCGCCGTATTTGATTAGCTCAATCAGCAAAGTAGCTCAAGTTAACAGAAAACCAGTACAATATTTCAATAAAGTGACATAAAATGGAAGCACAAAGACCGAAAGCGGGAAATCGTTAGC
The DNA here is from genome assembly GCA_024633595.2 of Lepomis macrochirus. Lineage (NCBI taxonomy): Eukaryota > Metazoa > Chordata > Actinopteri > Centrarchiformes > Centrarchidae > Lepomis > Lepomis macrochirus. The sequence goes on from JALXJV020000021.1 coordinate 2,962,233, forward strand.
CTCGCTCGCGTCAAAAGAGAAGAAACTGACCTCAACACCAGCAGCTACAGCGTGATTTACATGTTGTGTATAGCTAAGCTATTCTCCAGTGCAACCTGCAGTCAGCTGGGTTTAGTTGACAGAGTGAGGACAGAGTGAGGACAGAGCTCAAACCTGAGGACAATGCTAAATGCTAACTGCTGCTAAAACCACAATGTCTCCGTTTCAAACTTCTGTCCCATAAACAACATGTAAATCAGACGTGTTTGGAGTTTTCTGTTTCATCTTGCTGCTGACTGATGACTTTTCAAAGCAACTTCCCTTCACGCCGTCTGCCTTGTTGCTCATAGCTGGCGAGCACAAACCCAACACAGACATTTTTCATGAGAAATACTCAGGGGTGGATTTGAAGAGGCAGTGGCTTCCCAAACTGAATGTCAAGCAGTGGACTCAAACTCCTGTGATGTGTGCTGTCTGCCTCAGGCTGGACTTGGCCTGGGTTTAACTTCAAAAAGCTGGTTCACACGGAGACGCCGCGGACGTGTGGTGATTTATTTTTTTGCTTAAATAACCAGATTTGAATAAGATACAATATACATATTGGTGATGATGATGGATTTTCTGAGATGAGATTTATCTGAGAAGCTTTTCAGGGCAAACTTGAGTCTTTCATCTTTCCAAGCTGCCTCCTCTCCTGAGCTGTAATCCATTATTTAAGCAGAAGAAACTTGACCTTGCACAGTCAGACCGTCAGCAGAAACGTGATACACCGACTTGGCCTCATCATCAAACCTGGAAGACCTGATCTGGGTAAAAACAAGACCACGACTCTACACTGCACTTTGGTACAGTTGTGCTTTGAGCTAAACGGTCACGGTACAACGAACACCAACCAAAATGTGAACCTCATGGTGGCGCCAGAGGAAATATCAGGCGATCACCAAACTAGGATTCATCCTCTGGACACCACCGGTGTTTGTAAAAAAAATAAATAAAAATTCATGGCAATCTATCAAATAATTGCTGAGATATTTCAGTCTTGACCAAAAGAAAACTACTAACTTCCAGATAACTGTGACTCGGCACACAGATGACTCATTTTAAAAATCTGTTCAAACACGTTAAAGCTCCACATATGATAATCTGAGTGAAGGCTACTTAATTCTCTTTTTGCCAGATACGGTGCAGCGAAGTGTCTGTTATGATAACCCAGCCTCTTTTTTTTTAATCTCCAGAGTTAACGCAGATTTTTTGACAGAGGTTACCAACACCTCTGCTGCTTTCTGCTCAATTTTACAAAGTATAATTCTGTATGTGTTACTAAAATTAAAGAAAAAAATAGTTTACATAGTTGTTTAGTTCAGTGGGATGAGAAAAGCAGAAGTGGCATCGGTTGCTGGGTAACAGACACGGAAAAACTGATAAACCGATGTTGAATTGCGTATTTAGGATTTCCTTAAAGATTCTTAAAGTTAGTTACCAAATTGAGAAAAATCCTATCTTAGACTCTATTTTAATTTAAGACGTTTCTGTAACACGGCCCATCACTGTAAACAGGATTTTTTCCCCTTGTTAATGATGGTGAGCTGTTTAAAATCTCTGCCATAAAAAAAGTGTTGTTCAGTGTTCATCTACATTGTGAAGCGCAAAGTGCATTTTCTGTTCTGAGACCAACCATGAAGATTAAACAATCCTAACATGGGTTTTAAAAAGTGTTTTTCATTGTAATGAATGGACCCAAATGAGACACGCAGAAGGAAAACAGGACACTGAAATGAACAAATCTCTTTTCTCCAGGTGTTTCGTAATCACTTCAGTAAAAATCAGCTATTGAACCAAATACATATTGCAGTTTTGTTTCTCTAACCCTGCACACACTTTTGGGGGCCAAAAACTATGACTAAAAGGTCTCTAAAGGTTTGCGATTAGCTGGTGAAGAAAGTGGACAGCTAACGAGTCGGATGAGGAGGCTGTGCAGATGAAGGGTGTAAATACTGGACTTAGATTCATCGGATGGACACAAACACAGCTCCGATGGACTGATCATGTTTTCCTGGTGGATGTGTAAGTAAGAAACTGTTTGCAAATACATATAACATATTAGACATATCACACAGCCACCAGTCAGGTCAGGAAATATCTGTGAAACGGCGTTTGAACTGAGATAAGGACGAATTACTTGCTGGATGAACTGTGTGTTTTGAGCTGCTTAACAGACTGTGGTGAACTTGAGTTTTTCTCGTGTTTTGTACTTAAGGCGACATGATGATATTATATCATTATTTAATGTCATGACTTGACTCCAATTATCTTTCCCATTTTATAATTTGATATTTCTTCTCCACCATTGCTCATAATAATAATAATAATAATAATTAATGTACATCGTCTTATTTCACCACAACACCGGCCTGCAAGAAAGAACAGTGTGTGTTTAATCTATCTAATGTTGTGTTGGTCAGACTATACTCTGATTTACTGCTTGTCCGTTTTGAATAAGCTTAATCGCATATTAAATTTGAATTAAAATTAAAATTGAATTTATGCCATTTGTAGTGAACAAATGTGCTGAACTCCAGCTACAAGATTCAGTGAGTTATGGAAAGTGTTAGAACCAATCTCTCCTAGTTCTTCTCCAGCGGGCCACAAAAAAATCCTCATCGATTAATGCATCCTAAAAATGTGATTCCTTTCTAAAACATAACAGGCAGTGTTTTAAAATCCTATCACATCAGCATTTTACATTATAACACACACCATAATCAAAAGACAAGTCAGCAAAATTCAGATTGACTTCAAAGAGTGGAGAGATGAACAGGGAGACAACGCGAAAAAAGGAACTTCAAAGATCCTTTCTGACACTCACACATACAGACGACACACACAGCGACACCTCCTCCGGGGTTATTACCTCTGCGTGTCTCAAAGTCAGAGCAGGAAGAGACTTCGTGTGTGTGCGGACTTCCTTTTCTCCGACTCGCAGAAGCCAATTATCCGACACGCTGCAACTGTGCTTCGAGTACGGTGCACATTTACGCTCAAACTAAACAACAAGAAGCACATTGTTTTTTGACTCTTAACACTTTTATTGCGCTTAATAGAAACAGGAGAGAAACTCAGAAAAGCTCCAGCAGCTGCTCTCTGATCAGACTCTCACCTGTTAATATTAAACTTCAATGTCCACATTTGGTCTGTATCATCTGCCGAAACATGGTCGCCATCAGAGTGCAGTGCACGCTGTCTTTTGTCATGATTTTAACAGAGGTGTGTGATCAAAATTTAGTAAAGCAGCCAAAATCAAGATTTTTTATGATAACGTATTAAATAATAATGTGAAAAAAGTGACCACGACTGTGTCTCTGATCGTGAGGAACCTACAGAGGAGCCTGACTCTGCAGCTCCTCTCGGCTTTACAGAGACGTTTGGATCGTCGTTTATCCGTCCAGGCAGCTACTTTCACGTTCTGGTTCACTTTCGCTGCGCTCACAGCTGCGTTTTTGTACCAGCACCAAACAGGAGACAAACACAGTTAGAGGCTGGCTGGTTTCCAGGTATTTCCCCTCAGGAGCTCGTGCAGACCACAAACAGAGCCAAAAGAGAGTGAATATTAAACTTACCAAACACGACTCCAAAAGAATGATCATGTGACTGCGCTGTGACTGCTGGATGTGTAAATAAACAGCTGTTTGTTAATAAAGTTTGCCTTATCAACCCGTCTCTTATGGCAGGTTTGAGATAAAGGTCGTCGTTTTTGATTTGTCATTGCTGAGGTAATAAATAAATTTATTGTCCAAAAGTATTTGTCTGTTATTTAGCATAGGGCTGGGCGATACGGGCAAAATGTTATCACGATAAAATCATTTCACATTCGTTCGATATCGATAAATATCACGATATTTGTGAAATCATTTTTTATTTCAAGTTTAAAGGCTGATTTTTGCTCCTGAGAGAAAATTGAAGAAACCAGGCGGATAATTATGTGGTTTAACTTTTCTTTATGGGCAGAATGCGACAAACACTTGATGCCAAACAGTGGATCGCTTCAAAAATCTGAGGGGAGAACATTCAAAACTATTGGGAACCAAAAAACAAATCTGATTAGTGTTGGGAATTATTGTTGTGAGCCAGGTTCAGGTGTGAAGAAGTTTCGGAGACTGATGAAGACTTACTTAAAGACAAAAAAGGGACCACAAGATGTTATCCTTCAGATTTGGTGTTGGCATTTGACGTGTTCACATGTTGTATGCTGGCACTGTGTCTCCTCGGCCGGGCTCAATAAACTATGCTATGTTAAGTCTTCATCAGTCTCCGAAACTTCTTCACACCTGAACCTAGTTAGTTCTTGTAAACATTCTTGTATGGCTCAACCTTGTTAGATTCCCAGAGAACACTCATATCTGCTGGCCTGACGCATGAGCTACTGTCTCTAGCTAATCCGTCTATTGTTGTCTTCTTGACGAGGACAAGTACATATGAGAAATACCTAAAGCTATAATGTCAAATATTTATGGAGTCAGCTATATTACTCTAAGCTAGACCTGTCTTACCTTTCACTGTTACATCAATTAAGACACCTAAGAAATATTTCCAACAATTAGTAAATCTTTTTTCAGTCCCTTTTCCTAAACAAAATAAATATTCTAATTGAAAAATTAAGTGCTAATTTGTGATTCAAATGAATTAAAGCAAATATTTATTGACGAAAATGTATTATATTGTGATAATTATGATTATTATTTTAGTGCCCAGCCCTAATTTAGCATTGCAATTATCAATTATTTTCTTTGCTGATTAATCAGTTGATTCTTCTATCGATCTATCAGTACAGAAATAATGCATAGACACGCAAAGTTTGATGTGCAAAGGGTATTAGTCAACACTTACGTTGGATTTAAAAACAGCTCCTGCTGCTCCGTAAAGAAATAGTTTTCCCAGTTTGGTGTGGAACACCTTGGCTGGCCTGCACAGAGCACTGACTCAAGGTCTGTACCTGATCCACAAAACACACCCAAACCATGACGTTGCGTAGACCTGCGCTTTAATCAGACCTGATCCAAAACGCGGCCCACCTGAGCAGAGCGAGAACGCCTGCAGCACGATGATCTATCAATTACCAAGCAGCGGCGGCGTAAGAGCGGAAATATAATAATAATAATGTCATAAGGATGAATGTAAAGTCATGGAAAGTAATTCCAAATATAATCTTTTACTTTGGCTATTGACTAAAATATTTTCTGCTGCGGTGATTATGGCGGGCCGAACGATTAGAGCTGATCCTGAGTCGGCTTTGATCCTCGCTGATGCTCTCACGGAAACAAATCTGGTGTAAAGACTGACACCAGAAGAGGGGAGGCTGTTCACATCTCTGCGTCCTCCTGGTGACAGCAGAGGTAGAGGGGGGAGTATAATGGACACCGAGTACACTTAATAATTGCAGCTATATGACAGCGACTCCGTGAACCTCTGATAGGTAACTGCTCATTAGCAACTACACAGTGGAAGTGTTTACAGCTGCCTCAGCTCTCCACATGCAAACACTGAGCAAAACAAGTTAAGTGTGTGTTAATAATAATGTATAACCTTCAATTAGAGATACAGCAGAACAAGACTCCCACACGGACACAGGGAGGTGTATGAGTGAGAGACATAGATGGAGAGAAAGAGAGAGAGAGAGAGAGGGGAGTTTTATAAATATAGACACTAATCTGCTCTCCGTTCTGCATCTAATTTCCATAAACATCCTGCATGCATGTCATTTACTATTAATGCACAAGGAGAGGAGATGAGAGGAGAGGAAATTAGAGGAGAGGAGGTATATGAGAGGAGAGGAGACGAAGTGGAGACGAGAGGAAACAAAAGAGGAAAGGAGACGAGACAAGTGGGGAGGAGATTATATCAGAGGAGAGGAGACGAAGTGGAGACGAGAGGAAACAAAAGAGGAAAGGAGAGAATATGAGAGGAGTGGAGATTATATGAGAAGAGACAAGAGGGGGGACGAGAGGGGATGAGTGAGGCGGAGCTGATATGAGAGGAGAGAGGAGACGAGTGGAGTGGAGATAAGAGGAAACAAGATAGGACAGAAGGAGGAAAAACTGAAAAATGGACATGGGGTCAAATCAGGGCCAGCCAAGTTTCCCCGGTTGCACGTTATCGGTCAGCCATTCGGTCAGTCCAGACCGAAATATCTCAACAAGTCCGATGGACTGGATGCGTTTTGTACAGACAGTCATGGTCCCCGAAGAATCTTTGGGTGATTGCCTGACTCCATGTGTCATCATGAGGTTCACATTAGAGCCCGACAGATATGGGTGTTTGGGGGCCGATGCAGATATTACAGTGAAAAAGAGCCGATTCATGAGCCGATATTTAGATTTAGAGAATGATTTGGTTAGCAGACCCCTTTACTGAATAAACTGCACTTAGAACAGGCCGATACTGAAAGCTGGTACGTATGTGGGCTTTAAAACCTTTTCCTTAAATGGATTATAGTTAATAAAACATATTACAGTCTCAAAAGTGAACATGGAAACAATTGCACATCAATAAAATGCTGGAAGGTGCAACTTTTTCCGCCATCTGTAAACAGAGAGAGAATAAACGAGCATTTCACTTTACTCATCCCTTTAGCAGCACCGTTTAATTCTAACCAAAGCAACGAGAAACCATTTAACCTCCATCGGTATAAATCACGCCGTCTATGATCCAGTGAGCTGCTGTTCAATGCGTCTAATGCAACATGACTCTCTACAAAAACAACCTGCAGCTTTGACATTTCATTTAACTAACTTTAAATCTACAACCAGAGCTGTTACGGCTCAGACTGCAGCGTTTCACATCCACAACGTCACAAAGAGCCTGAGCTGCAGGAAGCCGAGTTATTTTCTTGTTCGGCTCACGTTTATTTACACGTCCGCTCTGGTTTAATCATTTCAGACATGCAGACTAACTGCAGACAGGCGGCTGCAGATATATTTAGAAAACGTCAGAAACTGTAGTTTAACGGCTCATTAACGTCAGCGCTCCTCCATGATAAACACAGCATTAGCTTTGTGGCTAATTTAGCAACGGGCAGCGTTAGCTGCTGGATTGTTATGTGATTTTAGAGAATATTTAGAAGTGATGAACTAGGGACAAATGTGGACCGTTCGCTAGAACAGCCACTGTTTCAGAATAAATCTACAGTTACGAAGGGCTGGACAATAAACAGACACAGACACAGGAGGGTTAGCAAGTCATGAATGTTTTCAGGAGAGGAGAAGTAACTCCACCTGTTTTTATCATCACTCCGGTCAGCTGATTGTTTTCTTCTGTGGTTTTTGTGGTGATGCAGTGTTGTTAACAGGGGAGCTGCAGCTGGTCGCCCTCTGGTGGGCAAACTATGCAACACCCATGACCTGAGTGAAGGATCTGACTCTAGGTTTCTTTTTTAAGAGTCATATCTGCAGTTATAAAAGTCAGATGCCGATTAAATTCAATTAGCTCAAAACGGCCGATAAATCGGTCGGGCTCTCGTTCATATTTGTGTTTGTGTGTTTTTTTATACCTTTAATACTGAAGAGATGAAACAAGGGAGGGAGAAAGAGATGCAGCAGCCAGACCAGAACTGAACCAGGGATGCTAACACACATGATCATACTAGCTTTGTCTTTGAGTCAAGAGAAGGTGTTTTAAGTCTAATAGTGATTTCAACCTCTCATAAGAACCACCGAGGCGTCAAAGGGAACGTAAAGTCATCAAAACAAACACAGAAAGTGACAGCTCCCTGCTCAATTTGAGAAAAGGGATAAAAAAACTGCCTCTCCTTTCGTCTTACCCCTAACAGACCCTGTGTGTGCTGCTGCACGAATGTGTGGATAACAGTGTGCGCGCACACGCACGTTAGCGTGCATGCTGCATGTCTAACGGTGTGTTAACGAAACATCAGACTAGTGATGCAGCAGCAGTTATGTCACACACACACAAAATCAGTTTCATGTTCAATTACACATGGGCTCTGTTCATGCGAGCTGATGCTTCCCTCTCCCTGCTTTATTTTCTTAGCAGCAGCAGCTGTCTGTCTGTCTGTCTGTCTGTCTGTCTGTCTGTCTGTCTGTCTGTCTGTCTGTCTGTCCTCCTGTCCAGTGTCCGTTTTGTTTTATAATCAATGACTGAGCACTATGTTGTCCAGTTCAGCCACGTCGACCGCTGGAGATTTAACTCCCTGCTCAAGGGAACCTTCGTGGCAGGCAAGAAGACAACAAAAAGGGCAAAATGAAAGGTTGCAGCAGAGGAAAGAAAGGAACATGTAAAAGCTTTCTCAGCCCTCTGGACAGTTCAGAGAACAGAAGAGGATGAGGAGGAGAACAAAGAGGCGCTCTAGGAGGAAGGACGGTAGATTGTATTTTATTGTCACAGTGGTCAGAACTCTCTGGAATACGGGGTTTAAATGTCAGCGAGACTTTTACACAGTAAAATGAAGGAAAAACTGAAAAGGAAAAATGGACATGTGGCCAAATCAGGGCCGACCGAGTTTGTCAGGTTATCGGTCAGCCGTTCAGTCAGTCCAGACCGAAATAAATGAAACTGACTTGACTATTGTTAAGGAAGATAATCCGGTGTCGGCGAGGGATGATCCGGTCCTGGTCTGCCCCCAAGTGGATTCAGGTTTAATCCTCCAACGTATGCAGGCAAGTATGTGAACAATGCCCGTTTGGATCGCCGACGCCTGTCTACGCCTACGCGTTGTTAAAAAGCACGTATATCGATCGCGGATCATGTGGAGCATCAGACTTCATCCAGCTGGAGGGAACGATCACCTGACCGCACGCAGCGGGCCGGTCGCTCCGTGATGTGACCTGGTCCGCCCCGCTCCCTCTCGTGTCGCCAGTACGACCGCCGCGCTGTGAACGGTTCGTGATCGTTCCCTCTGGCTGGATGAACATTACCCATCATCCACGTCGGCCTGCTCCTGCAGCTGGAGGCTCCCCGCAGCGCCACGCAACTTTTCTAAATCCTTCCCTCTCACGGAGAAAAGAAAGGTCAGGTCGCAAAATATAGCAAAATATGATAAAAATATAATAAGACAAACACGCTGCAGCTGTTAATGATTCAGCAGTAAGAATCATTAAAGGCGAGAGAATAAAATGAGGAGGAGGAGTAAAGCGACAAGAAGAGGAAGGTTCAGGAAAAAGGGCTGAAAACACTCTACTGTACTTCACTGTAACTACTGTATCCAGCAGTCAGACATTTTACTCTCAGGGCTGTATCCATGGCAACAAGACCGAACGACAATTATGGGATGAGTCAGGGTCGATATTTTCTTTATCTATGTGTGTGTGTGTGTGTGTTCGCTGAATAAAGCTTAAAGACGGCTTGTAAGTCCATAAATGTAATAAATGACGATCTTGTCCACACACACACAGAAACACACAGACGCATGTTAAAAGGCCTTAGAGAGTCTGTTGCAGTGACTTATATACCAGCAACCAAGCAGAAAACAGGCACTCGACAGCACTCAGCTACGTTTACTGAGAGGCCTGTAGTGAGGAGAGGAAACAAGGAAACATATAGGGCCTTTCTAGTCTCCCCACCAATCAGAGCGCTTTCAGACTACGTCACATTCACCCGTTCGTACACTGATGGCAGAGGCCAACTGCTCATCAGAAACAGAAATTAGCACTCTGCAGGATGGAGCAGCCGGGGGTTAGAGGGCAACCCGCTCTACCTCCTGAGCCACAGACGCCCCAAGACGACGAGAGGCGAACAGAGAAAAACTAAATGGGGACACAAGAGGAGAGAATTTAAGTGGAAAGCACCAAAGAAAACTTTACTTCTTGCTAGTTCAGTACAGAAGCTCCCAACTGGGGGGTCGCGAGTCTCCAAAGGATAAATTTGAGGGGTCGTGAAGTGATTAACGGGAGCGAAAAGAAGAAAAATCTTTGTTCATATGATGCAGTATTTCTCAAAACGATCGTGAGAAGTTCAGAGTGGGTGAAGTGTCTCTTTGGTGAGACTCACTTACAGACATCTGAAACACGACACGGTGACACAGTGGTTTTAAAAAAAGAGGCCACAAGCCCAGACGAGAGGAAAACACTACTTTAAAAATGTGCTGTTTTATAAAATGTATGTTTCATAACTGCAAAGCTAGTAACTATACAGTTCTGGAAAAAATGAGAGCACTCCATATTTGTCTTAAATCAGTATCTCTACATGTGTGGCAGCCATTTTATTCCAGTGGTTGCTAAATTCCAACACAGGCACACCTCATTCTACCTAATGAGGTGCTGATGAAGTGATCACCTGAGCCAAATCTTATTAAAAACCACTGCTGTGGTCATCCACTATCGTGTTGCAACAGGACCAGCTGGACGGCACAAACAGTGTAATCTGAACAAATAAGAAACAAAAGAGCCAAAAGAGTTGAAGAGAAAGATTTAAGAACTGGACCGTAGAGGACCTGAGTGAGGTCTTCTTCTCTGATGAGTCCAATTTTTAACTTTTTTAATGGTTAGACGGAGACCTGGAGAGGCCTACAAGCCACAGTGTGCGGCCCCCACTGTGATGATGTGGGGGTGCTTCAGCAAAGGCTGGAATTTGTCTTTGTGAAGGACGAATCAATCAAGCACTGTACAAGGTTATCCTGGAAGAAAACCTGACGCCCTCTGCTCTGACAGTGTTCCTCAACTCTGAGGATTTTCCCCAGCAGGACAACGCTCCACGCCACACAGCCAGGTCGATCAAGGTGTGGATGAAGGACCTCCAGATCAAGACCCTGTCATGGCCAGCCCGATCTCTAGACCTGAACCCTATTGCAAACCTCTGGAATTTGATCAGGCGGAAGACGGATGGTCACGAGCCATCCAACAAAGCTGAGCCGCTTGAATTTTTGCATCAGGGGCGGCATAACGTGACCTAACGGCATTGTGACGCCAAGACGCATGAAAGCTGTTCAATAAAAAAAAATCAGGGTGACTCCACCAAATATTGATTTCTGAACTCTTCCTAAGTTAAAATATTAGTATTGTGCTGTTGAAATGATTGTGAACCTGTTTTCTTTGCATTTTGGGGGGTTTAGAAAAAAAATCATCTTTTTATTTATTTATTTTGACCACTTGGCATTTTCTTAAAATAATTACCATAAAACCTCAATTAATAGCCGAGTCCCAAATAGCCGCCTATCTCCTTTACTGGCCTGGTGTGGGAACACATTTTGACAAATAAACGCAGGTCTCAATTAAACGCCTGGTCTGGTTTTTATAGAAGTTTTTTGGATGTATAAAACCTCTTAAACCCCGCAGGGTCGCCTGCTTTAGCTGCTTAGATCGTTAATACAAATTAAACGTATGATCAATATGTCAGTATGGACGTGTTGAACATCGTCAGATTCTCCACAATACCACTGTTAAGTTCAATTAACAGAAACAACGAGCCCCAAAGTTTAATTCTTCTAGATTTACCGGTGCAACCTGCCTGGTACAACAGAGGAACAGGGGAAAAGGTGCCGACTCACGCTAACTTTGAAGCTCTCGTTATGTCCGAATGTGTCCGTTCCTGATTATTAATCTTCCTTCAGTCTGTAAGGTTCCACCGATCAAAAGACTCAAAACAGCTTTTCATAAAAATGAATCCAAGTTGTGAATCCTGTCATGTGAAGTCCGTCGCTCTCTGTCTGCTAACTTCTCTCATCCTGCAGCCTGTTGTTGTTTTCCTTACGTTGCTACCTTCAAAATAAAAGCACGTAAGCTGTCTGTCCGAGCTGGATCAAATGAATGACGTGTATTTGATTTTATTGGATAATTTTTACTTTTAATTTTAAGTATTATTTTGTTTGAAATAAACAAACTGTTTGATAGTAGTTTCAGTTTTGTGCAAAAAGAATTAAAGGCCTGTCCCATGTGGACGCCTGTTCCAAATAAAGGCAGAGTCAATGCAGTGACTTTAGCAAATAAAAGCCCGGGCTGTTATTCAAAGTTTTACGATAATCTGACATGATGACAACATTTTTATTTGGAATTTGGAAGAAATGTTGTCAGAACGTTTGTAGAATAAAATCAAAAATGTTTAAAACTTATAAATAGTAAAACCAGAGAGAAATGATTTTGCAGTGATATCTTAGTTTTTTCCAGCGCTGCATCTACGGAGTAGCATAAAAGCCATCTCCTCGACCGTTTTCCTTCCGTAACTAATTCCTCTCAAAGCACACTGTATGTGTGGCATGCTTTCTTTTGTATAAAATATAGTTCCCAAACACACAAGAGCATAAATCTTTCCCCTTAGATTAGGTTTTAGATGATGAGCGTAAGAGTGTTTGAGTGTTTATTGATCATTCTTTGGCATCACCACAGGGGGCGCTGTGTGCAGAGGACATAAACCAAAGCAGCGTTGGAGGCTCTCGGCCTCAGGAAAGCTCCTCTGCCTCCAACAAATATCTAATGTCTCCTCGGCAGATGTTGAGAAGCAATAACATTAGACAGACTGCACCGCTGGGGCAGACAGTTATGCGCCATTACGCTAGATAGACTTTCACCGATGGTTCCTGGGCAAATGTAAGAGGCGATAAGATTCGACAGAGAGTCTGCCACCAACTGTCAAATGGACTATAACGTCAGATCACAGGCCGCGGGGAGACACTAGACCCGCCTGAGAGGTGGGGAAATAGAAGGCGCTAATTCCCCAAGATTGTTTGTTTGTTTGCCTCAAAGAGCTGAAGGTGAAGTTGGATTCACCTTCATGAAGCTGATGAAGTGCACAGTTGAGTCTGTAAATGATGTGAGGTTCACAGCAGGTGGGGAAGCTTCTGGCTGACCAGCAGCCCCCCCCCCCCCGGAAAGACGTTTGGAAAATCTCCAGCGCCAAAATGCTAACAAAAAAACAGCATTTCAAATCCTCAATTTATCAATCAACTGTGGAGCCAGCAGAATATAAACTTAAATACGACGGCTGACTTTCACCTCTCCTCCTGTCCACAGTTTATTTTACACAGCAGCTGGGGCTGGATTTATCAACCAGCTGCTGCGTCGGTTTGGCTGCGCCTGAACGCTCCGCTACGAAGGGAGCTCTAGTGGGAGACATAACTCTGCAGCCCTCGCACTAAGCAGAGCGCTTCCACAAGGTGAGAAAGTGTCTGGCAACAAACTCCTGCTGTGTGCTACATATATGAAAGGACAACTGGTATCTGTTACTGCTAGAGAGCCTTCGAACCGGATCACCTGTGTGCAGTGCTTGAATTGGACCGATAGGCTACGCAGTATTACATTTTACTCTTTGGTCTTTATACCGGGACTTTTCACAAGCTGCCGCTACTCCTCGCTGCCCTCTGCAGATCAGGTTCTCTTTCTGCTATCTCTGTCTACGGAGACAGTCGAGGGAGAAGCTCGGTGCCTTTCACGCGGCCGTGTGCATAAAGTAGGTTGTCAATGTCACTTTTCGTGAACTGGCTCATATAGTAGTCTATGCTATGATCTGAAATTACAATATACACACTAACATTAACCCTAATGAAGCCTAACCAAAGTGGTGCAATATCAAAAAACTGTTTTATTTGTGAAACAGTTGAATTCTAACTAGTAAGCTGTTACAAATACTGTATAAACTATAGACTGGACAGACTATACAAATAAAGTGTAACCTGTTAATATAATAAAATGGCCAGAAATAACAAGAAAATACATAGATTTTCATCATAAGGTAACTCACTGCATTTACTTTACCTGTACCGACCATTAGGGATGGGGATCGCTACTCGATGCCTTTATGGTATCAGCCGAAACAGTAGAACAGTAGAATTGAAACGTCTCCAGTCAAACCAGGAGTTTAATCGATACTTTTTTTTTAGCCAGAACACGGCAAAAAAATGCTGTTTGTGTGGTTCTGCTTGCATCCAAACACTCTGCAACACACTGAAAGAAAGAGAGGAGGACTCCTTTTCCCCTGATGCGCCTGCACTGTAATCTGTATTGTTTTTTTTTAAAGGCCTGCAGGTGCCGTGTCCATGTGTGATCTTAACAGCCGCTCACCTTCGGCTGCGGCCTCAGGCATGTTTGTCACTGTTGCAAGCTTATCGCTACAAGCTTGGCTTTCCATTGGTTTCATCTACTGGATGAAATCTACTGATAGTAGATGGAAACAGATGAAATCCATCATCTACCTTCAGCACACATAATAAATCACGTATTAAATTTGTTTCCCACAACTTATTTGGTCACTAAAGTATTTCACTAAAAACACTGACCATCATTATGGTCATGACATCAGTCACTTTCTATGCATGTCTATAATCAGTTGTTTACTACCTATTTGTCAACGGGTTGGAGCTGCACATAAAAATGAACCTGCTTTCTCAGTCCCTTGGAACAGCCTTGCTTCTTACATGTGCAAAAACACCGCAGCTACAGAGTTAGCTTTCATCCTTTCCAGGTAAACTAACTTTACTGTAAAGCATGTGAAATATATTGTGATGTTGTGCTTTAGTTGGCTAAGTTGCTATCATTATCTGCTGCAAAATGTAATGTTATTGCTATCCTGTGTACCAAGGTATTATGTCAAAGTTGATTTAAGCCTGCAAGAAATGACGGTTTGTTATACAAGCCTATAGTGATGCAAGGTCAGGAGCTAACATTAGCACACTTCCACCATGGGTTGCTCCGTAATATTCATTTAGATAATGTCGATTTACCGACACTCAGGTTCACAGCTTCTCCACGGTCTCAGTCGCTGTAACTTTGTGACCCACATGATATAGAATAATGCATCGTAACAGCACAGGACAACACCACAGTAGAAGAGCCATTCACTACTGTTACTTACTGCGGTGTAACTGTTACAACGTGGGCACCAATCTTATTTATAATATTCAGTCTAGCTCACTAACTGGCACATTATCATCCAATACAGATAGCTGTTGAAAAGCTGGCAGGCAAGCTAACGGCGGCGTATGCTGGCTGTGTTCGAAACGGAAGGCAGTTTCTTCGCTTCCTCGATACCGTAACAGCCAGCTGCCTCAGAAGGCGTCGCTTTCAAGTGAAGGCAGCTCTGATTACATTAGTTTGGAACAGCCTTCTAAGGCAGCGCTTATGGCAACGTGTGATGTCAGCACGCCGTCTTGCGTCTCTTCTGGCTGTCAAAAGAGACGCTAGCCTTAGCATTAGCTAACTAGCTATTGAAAAGCCAAACGGCTAACAGACGCGTCAGAAATCATACTGAACAAACTTGATTGGTTTCAGTCACAATAGTTCAGTGTTTAGTTCTCGCTAGATTTTCAAAAATCGAAACGAGAAAACTTCTTTAAAATCTTTTAAAACGTATATTTGTGTACAAATTCGGCTTGTTTGCCCGCCATCTTTACCAGTTTCTTGAACTGCTTTTTCTACCAACGGCTCCGTTCTACGTAAAACAGAGCCAGACGAGCCGGTGTTCCATATATGGGCATGTGCTCCCATAGCAACGGCCCAGCAACGGCTCAGTCTGACTGTTCCGACCAGCAATAACAACAGTCTGGTAATAGCCATGCTTCAGGTCTTGGCCAATCAGAAGGGGGTGGGGGCATCTACAGCCTGTTTCAGACAGAAGCTGAAATGGAGGCCTACATGAAGAGCCAGTGTAAGAAAATATTTTTTTCAACATTTTATCATGCAAAGTTGCCATACATGAGTCATAGAACTGCAATATAGGACTGGAAAGCAGTTTAATAGATCTCCTTTAAGTATTATAAAGTGTTTAAGTTACTGTATTCCTCAATTTTTTTTGTTTACTCTAGGCCACTCTCTGTTTAACACTAGTAGAATTTTTAGTCAGGAATAATTTTAGTCAGTTTTATGCAGCCCGTCGTTTGGCAGCCCCAGGTTCGGGCCCTCTCTTGTTCTTTATATTTTGCTGTGTTTTGTCCCTTTAATCCAGGTAATTGGTGGGTGGAGCTGATACCTGGTGTAGGATGCAACACACCTGACCAGGCGGGGCTCAGGTGGCTATAAAGGATCCTGCTTGATGATTTGTCTTCCTGTTCTCCTGGCCTGCCGACTGATTCTGTTCTGTTCATTTCTTTGTGTTTTACACCCAGACACTCACTTCACACAGACACTGCATACATACTGATCTAACAGAAATATACAATTGTATATTTTGCTTAATTTACTTATTAAAATATAAAGTGTTATTTCAAACTGCTTTTGTCACTTACTGTTGAGCCAGTAAGCACTTCTATGTGCTCAGTATTTGTTTTTACCCAGCTTTTATTAGCAAAAAGCATTTATTTGTTTCAGGTATTATTGGAAAAATTTCTGGTATGGGACTACAACTACTTTGGACAGGCAAGATAACATGTATCGTGTGTCCTCACCTGAGTCGGCGCTGTACATGTAGACGAACCTGGTCCAGTCGAAGTGCTCCAGCAGGGCCATGAGGGGCTCCTGCAGCTGGGGCCGCAGCTGCAGGACGAACTGGTTGTTGGTGTGAACGGGGAAGGACGGCGTGACGAAGCAGACGTGCAGAGAGCCACAGAAAGACATCAGCATGTTGACTGTCCGTCGGTCGTACAGGCCCATGATGGCGTACACGCCCTTTGAGAACTGGGAGCAGACTGGGACAGATGGAGGAACAAAGGCAGGGAAAAGAGAGGTTTATTGAAACACAGGTCATTGTTTCATCACTTCAAACGAGGCTTAAGAGGAAGGAGCCGAACTGATACAGGTTTTGAGAATGTCGTCCCAGTTTCAAGCAAAGTCACTTGGAGCACTCGTTGTTTGCAGTGTTTTGCTGTGATTGACCGTGTCCTGCAAGGGTGAAGACCACATCATTGTCAACGGTGTGTTTAAAGTCTAGAAACCAAATTTCCGTTGGGATAATAATAAAGTTTGTTTTTTCATTAGCCTGGCATTTAGACAGCAAAATAATTCCCTGATGTGATTTTCAGTCCACAGTGCCTAACATGCTTCGTCTGAACCTTTTTACCCCCTCATCCACACTCCGCCATCTTGGTGAGGTCGGCTGAGCCGATGTTTCGTTTCTGTCGTCAGATTGAAGTAGAGAAGAAGAGTTTGCTTTGGCGGAGGCGGATTTTATCGCCCTCTGCTGGCGACTCGTAGGGGCTACATAGACACGCAGGGCATCAATTGATTCATCTCTTCAATACAAAGAGAAAGAGCCCACTTACAGGTCTGTAAGATGTTCTGTTCTCAAGCTGTTGCCTCTAAAGCATAGAAGTGCTTTTGGTCATTTATAATGACTGTTCTTATCAATATTGCAATGTTTTGGAAGCTTTAAGTTATTTGGAACGTGGTTGTATGGACAGAAATAATGTTTTGAAGATAACTCCCAATAAAAGTGAACATATAAACAGTAAATATGGCCAACACACGGACATGGTATATTTCTGAGTGCGGATGAGAGGGTAAATAACTGTTGAATATCAGTTTCTTTTCATCAAATTTACAGTCAATCTACAGGCCTGTAAAGCGTGGAGTGCTTTTGGTGACGGAAATGTAGATGAATATTCACTGTTTTTTATCAATATTTCAATGTTATGTCAGTTGGAACTTGGTCGTGTGAACAGAAAAAGTGTTTTAAAGATATCTATCAATAAAAGTCAACATATAAACAGTAAATAATGCCAAAATATGGACATTTGCCTGGTATATTTTGAAAATATTGTGTGATAACTGTTGTATTTTAGTTAATTTGCATCAAATGTACAGTTACAGTTGTGTTCCAGGTGTATAAGAAGATATTCAGGTGCATTATAATCCACCGTATGATGGTTTATTTCAGTAAAATATAGCTTTTTTACCAGGCGCGGATGAAAATATATTTTTTTCTGTATTGCATCTCCATGTAGTAATGGTTACCAATGGTAATGGTTTTGTTAAACTAACATGACTTCTGTATGTATTTTATACACCGTGTTTTCATGTTGACCTAATCAAGTAGGTCTCACGGTAGGGATGTGTGATATTGACAGAAAAGGATATCTTCATATTTTCTGGGACTTTGTCGTAATCAGACGATATTTGGATATTTGACAATGGTATCGGCTGAGCAGAGACCACCAGGTCAGCAATAAGCCCTTAGTTTAGCAGGAATGTACAGTGTTCAAGTTTCAGGTAAATAAAGAGTGCAGACCCTCAAGACTAGTTGGTGGTCCAGCTCCATGCAAATGAGGTTGATCATCATCTAGCAATTCAATTTAATGACGTGACCTTATTTTATGTTAAGTTCGGAATTTTTCAGCGATAATGATTGTTTAACTCTAGCACATGTGTACTGCATGCATGACACAGCTAAATGAGTGACGTAGCACAGTTGTTAATGTGCTTTTTTTGTTTTTTTATACCATAAAACTTCGACTTTATTTGCTAAACTCACTGAAGTGACCCTGCCTTTATCTGGGACAGATTCCTCTCGCACAAAATAAACTACTATGAAACAGTTTATTTATTTCAAACAGAATATTCTTTGTATAAAAGTTATCCAATAATATCAAATAGACGTCATTCATGGGATCTAGCTCAGAGCACTTTTTTTTCTTGTACCATACCAAGGTAAATCTATAAGAATTGGACTTTGAGGCCTCGTTGTTTCCGTTAAATGAACCGAACGACTGAATTGTGGAGAATCTAACCGATCTAATGATGTGCAGCGTGTCCATACTGACATACTGATCACACGTTTAAACATTAATATTTGTATTAACGATCTGAGCAGCTTAGAAGCAGCTAAAGCAGCGACCCCGCAGGGTTTAAGAGGTTTTAAACATCTAAAGAACTTCTATAAAAAACAGACCAGGCGTTTAATGGAGACCTGCGTTTATTTGTCCAAACGTGTTCCCACACCAGGCCAGTAAAGGGGGCGGGCGGCTGTTTGGGCTAATAACTGTATTATGTAATAAAGTATTTCTGCTATTATTTTTATTGATTATTATTATTATTATTATTATTATTATTATTATTATTGACTTATGTTGATTGCTGTTTTTATATATTTTATATGCTTTTATCTTCTCATCAGTGAACATATACACATCCTAACTCAAACCTCTACTTAGGATAAGTGATGTCATGCGGCTATGTTTTTTTTTGTTGTTGTTGTTTTGAAACAGTCTACAGTTGCTGTTTGAAATGTGCCATTTTTAAATAAATTGACATGACAGGCAAAACTGATATTTTCCAATTAAAATCAACAGTTAATGACACAGTAATATGGTGCAAATTCAACCTAATTCATGTCTGTATCTTGTCACTGGACTGTTAAATGTCTCTGTTTGTAAAGGACAATATCAGGAGAGCAAAGTTAAGTTTGAACCTAAAAGGAAAAACAAGAATAAAACACAGTCCATGTGAGATGAGGTGCAGGGCAAATCCAAAACCTTCACAATGAATTACACATCCACGATCAGCGCGATGGAGTGAGTAATAATCCATAATCCAAGCTGGCGAACACAGAAACCTGCATCCTGCCTGGCTCGCCACGACACCTTGGTGAAAGCGCACTGATACTCCATTACACTGATCCTGGAGTTTCCATGACAACCTTTAATGGTGTGCTCGAATTCAGGAGGGTCGTTTGGGTTCAAAGCGGCGGCCGCAAAACGCAGTCGTGCAAATCTTGCACCGCCACCCTGCCCTCGCGATGCCTGCTGGTTGATGCACTGCCATCCTGGTGTCTGATAACACGTGTTCGCACACTGAAGGCCAAACACTCACGTCTCCTTCATTTTGTCAAATATCTCGGTCTTTTGAATTTTAATAAACTCAGCTTCATCACGCACGCCTCCCTGCAAAGCCTATGACCGTTGAGAGTGCTAAACCCTGTCATTTGTCACGCACATTCACTGTTGTATCTGCTTTTTGGCTATTTTTTATTCTGCACGCAACATGTAAGAGCCAAATCTCAGTTTTGAAGCAAGCTACGAGATTATAAAGTGTCGTTATCTTCATGGTAGACAGACATAATTGCAGCTGCTTTCTTATCTGCTGCTGTGTAGATGATGAAGTTTTCTGTTTCACACAAAAGGCCTCCACATGGTAAATCCCTGTACACACAACGGCTCTAATCAAATTACTCTTCATGCAGGGCTCCTTCACAGTGAGGGATTAAGTCTTAAGACAAAATAATACTGCTGAGACACCACAAGTCATTCAGTGAATCACTGTCTTATTTTATGGTCTTCTGGGCACAATCCGCTTTAGACTGTACAAAAACATGCCCGTATTATCTGTGTCATCACCCGGAAAATGTTCATTTAGACAAAAAGGGGGTGAAGCCTGCGTGGAAGTGAGGAGAAACACAGTAAGGAAGTGGCTTCCAGCTAAGGAGGCAATCATATCAATAAACACCCCGGAACACACTCCTCTTTAATGCTTAATGTCCTCTTGATTAAAATTAACAAAAGTCTGAACATCATCACAGCTGCAGTGCCGTTCTATATTCATATAATCAGATATTATGTAAAAAAAAGAAAAAGAAAAGTAAAGTTGGTCCTGGGGGTGGTGCCACAAGTAAGGTCAAAATGTCATTAAATATTAAGAAATTAAAAATTGGATGCCCTACAAGTTCCTGCAGTTGAATGGCTCCAAATCAGAAATAATTATAATTACTCCGTCTGGCCTTTCAGCACTAGTAGAATTAGCAATCCTTCGTCGAGTCCGGGTGCCTTAACAGATAATGTCAAAAAAAAAAAAGAGACAGTAACCTCAGTTTACTTTCTGACCCCGAGTGAACTTTTGGTGTTCGTGTGACTGAAGTGTTGCTGTCCTGCTGTCGCTGCTGCAAAGTCAAACATTTTGGGATAACAGTGTAACATGAACAGCAACTAGAAATTAAAATAACTCATGTCTAACGCATGTAACGCATGTCTATGTATCTCCAACGGGTCGGCCACAAAATGGCGAAAAAGACCGTGTGTTCCAAAGCAGCACGTTATTGAGTAACCATCACGATGGCGTCCGCTGAGACTACGAGCAACAAATTAGGCGGTTTTTTGGACTTAAAATGGTGAATATTAAAAAATTCAGTCAGCGGTTTGACCTCAGTCCGGCATCACACATCGAACAAGCCACCAATTAAAAATAAAAAGCACCGCTTCATTACCAGGTTACTAATAACGCTGTAGTCAAGACCGCCCAAACCGAGACCAAGTCAAGACCAAGACCAGAGTTTATCGAGACCGAGACAAGACCAAGCCTTTCAGGGGCTGAGACCAAGACCGAGTCAAGACCAAGACCAGTTCCCTGCATTGCATGGTGCGCAATAAAATGTGGAAGGAGATCACAGGTACCTGCTCAAAGTGATCTGAAAGATCCACCTTCCCATTAAAACACTCACATACAAACATCAAGAGCTGAAATCAGTGTAAGCATCGCAGGGAGGGGGGGCAGTCGTTAATCAGGATTATTGGTTGCATTTGAAGCAACATGTCTGACGACCAATCAAAGTTGGGATGTTCACAAATCAGACAATGCAAAAGCAATTTATTGATATTCCCAAAGTTACGGTTGCGACTGGTCTTGAAATAAAATCCCGAGTCGTCAATGTCCGAGACCGAGACAAGACAGAGTACAAATGCTGACCAAGACCAAGACCATCAATATGTGGTCTTAAGATCAAGACTAGTCTCGAGTACTACAACACAAGTTACTAACATTACTAGTGAAGCTAACTAATGAGAAAACATGCTAGCGGCTGAACTAGCGATTTTTTTGAAGAAAATCCCGATATAACGTTGAAATGACATTAAACTAAGAATAACCACGGTAATCATAAATTATACAAAGAAAACACTTTTATTCTGGGAATTTCTTGTAGCCCTTTGTTTGGAGTCTGCTTCTGAAAAATCTCTGTTTCGAGGGCTGTGAAGCCGCTTCGCTCTGCGTGAACCCGCAAAACGGGGGGGTGCCAATTTGTGAAATGTGACTCTGCGAAATCTGCGAAACGTATGTGCGTTTTCGTCCACTACTGAACATCCACCTGCTTCTTGTGCTGCGAGTTGGTTAATCAAGATAAACTGTGTTAAACAGGGTGGAAATATGTAAATGAAATGTCACTTACAGATCTGATGTTTTCGACACTTCAGCGGACGTTTAAGTGAAACGCTTCATCGACGTCATGGTGAATTTACTAAATCTGTTTCAGTTGCATTTTGCTTTTATCTATCTAAAAAGCGCCCAAGAACAGATAGATGGAAACCAACCTATTGGCAGTTACAGTGGATAGAAAAAGTCCACACCCCCCTGTTAAAATGCCAGGTTCTTAAGATGTAAAAATAATGAGACAAAGATAAATAATGTCAAAACTTTTTGCACCTTTAATGTGACCTATAACGTGAACAATTCAATAGAAAAACAAACTGAAATCTTTGAGACTTTTTCTATCCACTGTATATTTCATTTGTATTTGAAGTTTCTGTTTCGAATGTCTGCCTAACCTCTAACCCCTCAAACAAAACCCTCTGAATGTGATCTGAGTGATTCATCAGATTAAATTAGTCTTTTATTGTTGAATAAAGGCAGAATGTGTAGGATTTGTTGGTTGCTGTTCAAGGTCGGCTCCATGCAGAGAGGAAGAAGAGGAATAAGAGGAAGGGCGGCGACTCAGAGAAATAGAACAGAAACAATCTTAACGAATTGGAAATTGTATAATCCTAATAATATTAGTGCAGCCAATTGTTTATCTGCAACTGTGCAGAAATACCAGTGTTTAAACAGTTCTATGTTGGATTTAGCTAGAATATAATGTTTTAATGTCTGAACACAACACAGTTATGGCAGAACTGTGGCAGAACCACCGGTTAGAAATATCTTAATATAAAAAAGTCTACTTCCACTGACATCTCATATCCGACATTCTAAAAATATAAAACATTTCAAATATCTTATCAATAACCTTGAGGGAAAAGAATTGCAGGAAAACATTATAGAAAATAACATTTCGTTGTATGTGTACAGCCCCTAATGCTTCTACATACCTCTAGTTTAATGGTTTAAAGTAAAAAGTCACATAAGAACAAACACACTCTTTAAAGTAGAACCGTTCAAACCCTAATTAAATCAAATGCACAGCAAATCAAATACCTATAAATCAGTATTAGTTCAGCCACATATGCGCTGACAGACGTCCTTGGTGCAGCCTCCGACCCCCCCCCCCCCCCCCCCCCCCCGTGGCCTGCACTAACATGCTACCACCAAGCCCGGCCCCTCTGAGCAGGCTAGCCCTGGAAATAACTGTAGCCTCTGGGGCCATGCTATCATGCTAACAATAGACATTCGCCCTCAGGCGAATGCTATCATGCTAACGAGGTATCTGTCTCTTAACATTAGGCGCTGCTGTCCTGCTGGGACGACAGACCGGTCCTTCATCAAAGAGGGTCAGGCAGCAGAGAGGCGACAGATGCTGTAAGCTTTGGAAATCCTGGTAGTTATTTGTGTTTTTCAACAGCATCGCCATTATGTGGGCTGAGACGTACAACCTATGGGAGCAACGGAGGTTCAATTTACATAATAAATATATAAACCGCTGAGCTCAGTCGGCTCTGGTCTCATTACTGTTTTGCTGCAGAAAACTTCGATACGCCTCTTCTAAATTCCTGTTGGTGTCTGTTTCTTGTCTTTGTGATTGTTTGACTTGATTGTGTTTTCACGACTGATATTTTATTCTTTTTACTCGTCCTCTTTGCTCCACACGGCCCTCGGTAAATCGCTTTACCATCCGGGTCCAATTGACCACTATGAGTGGACGATTTATTTTTAAAAATTGACATTTCTTTATTTATTACATGAATGCTAAATAATGAAACCGACAGCCTTGCTATTTACTGGATATTATTGACTGTTTCTACATTCAAACACTTCTGAAATTACTGTAGTTCAAATTATAATTAGGCTACAGCCTAAAACAGTATTGTGCTGTTTACAAATATAGTGATGTTAGTAGTGTGAAAAAGCTACTAAGCTACAGCTCGGCGGTATTTTCAGGGCATTTCTAAATTTTTAACTGTAGGCATGAATGCCAAAACAGGAGCAGAGTTTGAAAACAAACATAAACATATTCAGATTTTTTTTTTATGTTATCATTCATGAAAAAACCCAGAAAGGATGATTTGATTGCTATAAATAAATTATTTAAACAGCATTTGTATAGAAATTATTTTGTCCCACGCTTTTTGATCACTATAAGCTGTTTTCAATGTATTGTCATATTTAAAGAACTAAATCAAAATAGTGTCAAAAGCAGAATATGAATAAGTTGTTTTTTGTCCAAATTGCCACAGAAGAAGAATCCAAGCCAAAGTATATATATTAAAAAAAAGGTTTTTTAATATACTTTTATACTTCTGTTTTTGCACAGATTAAAGAAACAACATATTATGGACCCGATTTCCTGACATCCTGAATAAAAAGTACTAAATTGCGTGCGCTTTGTAAAATATTGCATGTGTAATTTTAGTACCTGTAATGGGCGATTTACTAAGAATTATTGCGCAGATGACAGCAGGAGCAAACAGAACGGAGGTGGCCGTATTAAAATGAGGGTTTTGCCTGTTTTAATGGTTTCCGCCACGGAGAGTCTGGAGGGAAAGCAGCCGCTGCGAAAAAACCTTGGTTTGTTTCGTTCAGTGGAAATTGTCTGTACCTGCCCGTCCTGCCTGAGGCTGCACCAAGATTATTATCGTAAACGAAGATGAACAAAATAACGAAAACTAGATGTAAAAACATTGTCGTTAACTGAAATAAAAATAACAACGAGGCTTCACTAAAATACGATAACTAAAACTGTATTGTAGGTGTGCAAAACTAAGTAAAAGTAACTAAAAATATAGCCGCAAGCGGCGAATCGCGGGTTCATACCTTTTTATTTTTTTTTATTTATTTTTTTTTTTTACCAATAACGCCACCAAAACACACATACGAAACACATTCTGCAAGTTTTGTAATGACTGGACAAGCATTTTCTGATCTACAGCTCGATTTGTTTCATTCTGCGTCCAATTATTATGCTTTTATAGCGCCTCCTAGTGGTCGGTTTGAATGAGACTTTCAGGATCTGTGTGAGGTGCTTATGTAGACATATCCTGCAGGTTTTGTGTTGATTGGACAAACAATTTGTTTTTTGTATCCTGTTTTGTGTTTTATCCCCTGCAGTTTGTTTGCATTTATAGCGCCTCCTAGTGGTCAATTTGAATGAAACTTTCAGGGCATGTTTCACTTACTTATGAAGACATATCCTGAGAAATTTGTGATGATTGGAGAATGAATATGGGATTTATAGTGTAATTTGTGTAATGCTAAGCACCTTCCTTGCGCTTGTAGCGCCCCCTAGGGACGTATGTACATCAAACGGTCCAGGTATATCCGAGGCACCTATCTGAACATATCCTGTGAGTTTTATGATGTTCAGCCCTACGGTTGCTATTTTTCTGTTGCTCTTATCCTTGCTCAGGCACACAAACATTATGTCCCCTTTCTTAATCCTCCCTACAGACTTCTGATTGTTGAATCAAACCATCAAACAAATCGGAGATTAAGGCAATTTAAAGTTTTGGAACCAGGCTAGACTGCTGGAAAGTGTTGTTTCATTCACTACAGGTGGACCAACACAATCAGTCTTTGTGCTAAAATGGATTAAAACTGATATACTCGACAGTTAACAAGAGGGTTTCCCAAAATGTCGACCCACTACTGAGTGGCGCAGATGAGAATGAGCTCACCACGTGGTTCACTCAGCGGCTGCTCTGGAGCTTTTAAACAAATCTTCCTCAGCAAATTGAGTTTGCTTTTTAAATTTCCATTTTTATGAGAAGTTTATAAACTTGTCATCCTTGACCTTAAAATTAGCAAGTTACAAAATAGAAATCTGAACATTCACAGGAAAAAGAGTCCACACGCTCCAGAACGGCTCAGTAATGAGCTTTTAGCCACAGACTCACACCTAAAATCATTTGTTTGATACTAAACAATAAAATATATTAAAAAAATTGTCTTTTGTTTTATTCTACAAAAGGAGAGCATGCTGTTAGCATTACTGTTTAAACCTGATGACTGACAGCAGCAACACATCACCCCCTTTAACAATTAATATCAGCGAGGACAAATGTTCAACAAGGACACGTCGTGGTAACGTGGCAGAGACCGAGCTGACCTCGCCTTGTACCCACCGAGGGTCCTCGAGTCAGACATCTCGCTCCCGCCACCTGAGGCTTTTAGACAGAGCTTTATTTAAACACAGCCCAGAGACGACAACAAGCGCCAAGGGGCCCACAGCTGAGACCGCGTCTACCCACAGAGCTGTTCGTCCTCCTGACGCATCCGTCCATATTTCCACACTGCAGATACGTCTGCCTGTAATAAATAATAATCACTCGGATGTTTGGAAAGAGAAAGAAAAGAAATCAGCTGAAGGGTATCGGCGGGCAATTGCGAGGACGTCCGTTAACTAGAGGCTTTCACCGTCACCATCCTCCGCCGCCTCCTTTCACGACAGCCCGTGGCTCCGCTGTTTCGCTTCTCTGCTGAAAAGACGAGACAGGACGGCCCGGAGACACACATCCAACGATCAGGTCACTGTTTCACTCCGTCGTTCTGTATTCCCGTCACTTAGCCGACACTTTTCGCTGTCGCTTTCCCAGAATGGCATCCAGTGAGGTCTGAAACAGAATGAGCTGGAAACTCCAGCACCGAACACTTTGATGGTGACATTTGTATTTGCTGTTTGTTTAATCTGAAGGGGCTTAACGCTGCGGTGCGGCGGTAGATTTAGCTTGAAGTCTGTGAGCGCTGGCATCACAAGCAGCCAACAGTCAAAGGTCACAGACTGCAGACGATCCAGCTGTGAAGAGGACGGAGCCTCTGCTTCTTGTTAATTCTCATTTTAAGAGTTTCTTTCTCAGGCGTCGTGCCGGCCTAAGAGTTTAAGACCCTGATTATGTCACCCACCCTCTCTACCATCCTGTCAGCTCGGCACTCTTCAGACCGATCTGGGTTGTAGGTGGAAGTGAAAAAGCTGCCAACACTGCAGTGACATGTTTGTAAAGGACTTTTTAAATCACTTTTCACGAGAAATCTGTCAAAAAGAGCCTTTAGTACCTGTAATAATTTGAAAATATGGTAATTAAATGCCATTAAAGTAATGGTTATGATCCATAAAGCTTAACTTTTCACAAAGTTCAGTCCAGTGGATGTCTTTTCTTTGTACTGTGAACATTTGCAGATTCTTCGGTCAATATTTCAGTCAATACTTTGGACTTTGGCTATTATCTATTCTACTTTATGATTGCTTGACTCTTGCACCTGTTTTTCTCTTACTTTGTATATTTTGACTATTATGCACCACAACACCAGGGCAAAAAAAAATCTACCTTCTGTAATCAGCTGCTCCAACAAAAACAGAGAGAGTCAAACACACAAGCCTCTGCTCTACAAAATTAATTTAGCTTATCCTTCATCTATTAAATCCCCATGTTTTGATCACATTCTGAGTGGTGAGCTGACCCACCAGGAACAACTAAAAACCAAGCGGTCTGCCTCCAGAAGATGAGCCTCACAAATTGGAAAAACTGTCTCCTAGAAATGATATTTTTACTAAATTTGACCTCCTGATTACTTTGTGATGGAAAACGTTATTGTGGTTTAGGTTACGGTATTATCTGTATTTTTGTCATGTCTTTGTTTGGTTCACATCCAAAGTGCAGGGCACACCGGAGACCAGCGTGCAGGTCCTGCACGCTATTAGATTTAGGCAACAAAGTCCCTTTGGCTAATGTTGGGAAAGAAGAAGGAGATGTTTGCCAATGATAACAAAGTAAACTTCTCCTGCTTCGTGCTTCAAGGGAAGGCAAGTTTATCTGTATGGCTCATTTCAACAACAAGGCAATTCAAAGTGCTTTACATCAAACATAAAAGCAGCAGGGAAACAGAAAAAAACACAATCATATATATTTTTTAAAAGAAATAAATTTAAGTTAATAATAAATAAAAACAGGTTAAACAGGACGGTAAAAGTCACAGTGCAGTGTACGATGTTGATCCACAGCCTTACATGTGATTTAATTAAAGGTAGTGGTAAAAAGTCTTCAGTCTTAATTTAAAAGAGCTGACAGTTTCAGCAGACCTGCAGTTTTCTGGGAGTTTGTTCCAGATATACGGAGCATAATAACTGAACGCTGCTTCTCCTTGTTTAGTTTTGACTCTGGGGACAGAAAGCAGATGTGATCCAGACGACCTGAGAGGTCTGGATGGTTCATAAAGAAGCAGAAGATCAGAAATGTATTTTGGCCCTAAACCATTTAGTGCTTTATAAACCAACAGCAGGAAGCCGATGTAAAGACCTCAGACCTGGAGCGATGTGATCCACCTTTTTTGGTCTTAGTGAGGACTCGAGCAGCAGCGTTCTGAATCAGCTGCAGCTGTCTGATGGATTTCTTATTGAGACATGTAAAGACACCGTTACAGTAGTCGAGTAAACTGAAGAGAAATGCATGGATAAGTTTTTCCAGGTCCTGCTGAGACATAAGGCCTCTAATCCTTGATATATTCTTCAGCTGACTTTGTAATTGTCTTTGTAATCCATCCATCGTCAGCTGCTTATCCTGCACACAGGGTTTCTGTGATAGACTGAAGTTGATCTTTTAATTCATCCATCTATCGTCAGACGGGCAGCAGGGGGGCTGGAGCCAATCCCAGCTCACATCGGGCACCCTGGACAGGTCACCAGACCATCACAGGGCCACACATAGACAAACAAACATGCACACTCGCACCTAAGGACAATTTAGGGTCAACAATTAACCTAGTCCGCATGTCTTTGGATGGTGGGAGGAAGTCGGAGCACCCGGAGAGAACCCACGGGGGAGAACAGAACATGCAAACTCTACACAGAAAGGTCAGGCAACCGGGGTTTGAACCCGCGACCTTCTTACTGTAAGGCGACAGCACCAAGATTTCTGGCTTGGTTTGTGGTTTTTAACATAACTGACTTTCAATCGTTCCTCTCTGGCTCCAAAAACAACAACTTCAGTTTTATCTTTGTTTAATTGAAGAAAATTCTGGCACATCCAGTTGTTAATTTGTTCAATACAGATACTCAGCGTTTGTCTGGGATCATAGTCCCCTGGTGGTATGATTATGTAAATCTGTGTGTCATCTGCATAATTATGAGATCAGATTTTGTTGTTTTTCATGTCACTGTTGAGTTTTTAAATATTTAACTATGATTTTTCCAGAACCTTAACTAAGTGCTTTGGGAGCCCAAACACAGCCATAAAACAGGTCTAGTATTGCTGTAGTTGCTATGATATGATCTTCAAAGCAACCGTGTCCAGGATATGTACTTAGTGGAGTATTTTACAGTGTAAAAATAAACCTGTCAGTGCACGCTGGTGGAAACGCTGCTCCTGAATAACCTCAAACATATCTGATGCTGAGAGATAAG
This sequence comes from Lepomis macrochirus, assembly GCA_024633595.2. Taxonomy (NCBI): domain Eukaryota; kingdom Metazoa; phylum Chordata; class Actinopteri; order Centrarchiformes; family Centrarchidae; genus Lepomis; species Lepomis macrochirus. The sequence continues at coordinate 2,991,603 of JALXJV020000021.1, forward strand.
GTCTGGCTCACAGTTGGTGTTCCAGTTTATAACAAAGGTGTTGGATGGGGTTGAGATCAGAGCTCTTCACAGTTCTTCCAGCCCAAACTAGGAAAGCCATTTCTTTATGGAGTTGGCTTTGTGCATTTTGTGTTGATACAAACACAAACTGCTGACACAAGGTTGGAAGAACAGTGTTGTTTAGAACATCATTAGTGGAACAAAGAGGTCCAACCAGGACCAAAAAACACCAAGTATGCAAACAAGCCTGTCCACATACTTTACAGCAGATAACTTAGCTACTGTGCTAATCGGGCAGATCAACAAAGCAATGTGTGTCCACATAATCAGCTGTGCTAGAACAGGCGAACAGAAAATTAATCAGGATGGATCAGTTTATCAGCACACAGCAACTGCTCGGGTTTTCAGATTTTATACCTTTTATGTTTAGGAAGTCTAGACTCACAGAGAGATTCTGTATGTTCAGCTTTACAAGTCAGAGGGGTGACAGTTGGACCGTCAGGTCAAACAAACAGAGGAGATGTGAGGTTTTCATCTACAGTCCCAGTGAGCTGAATGGCGCCGTGCACACATCTCAACCTCAGGCTCTAATTAATGTGTTTAGTAGCAATGCTGAATAATAGATTAAATGGCTGCCTTCCTCCGGGTGACACACACACACACACAATAAAACCTAATGCAGTGCACACATCCACATGCTGATTCACACAGTACAGTACACTGGAACACACATCGAGTCTAAAGTCATTTAGGCAACTGCTGCCTTCCAGGCATCAATGCAATAATCTCGTGCTGAGAATGCAGCTCTGACACACACACACAGAGAAATGGAGGCTCCCTACAAGCGTTTTCCTCACTCAACAGTCGCAGGTTCAAATCCCATCTGTCTGCTCAGAGTCTGAACCGGGTCTCTGTTGCCTCCGTGTCTACATTTACATTTCAGCTGAGAGACTTGCTCACAATTCACTCCAGAGGCAACAAATCAGCAGTGTGTAAGAGCTGAACCACATCGACCACGGCTTCTGTAACGAGTTCAAGCAAAGCCAGCTGCCGAAGATGGTTTAGTAGCTTTCTGAAATGAAACGGCAGCTGAGCGGAGCGGAGAGGACAAAATGTCTTCAGAATAAATGCCACCAAAACTATGGGTCTGTTCAGTGGACTTTTATCTGGGGCCGCCGACACATCGGCTCCAAGCCAGAAGTAAAAAGGAAGAAAACTGAGGTTCAAGCTCTTGTTTATATTTATTTTTTCCTCCTTTGAAGATTAATATGCCAATATAGTAAAACTCTGGCTCAATCTGTGAATCATGTCGTTTTGTAAAATGAAAAGATATAAAAGCTTGACTAAGCGTATGAAACTGCTGCTTCCTAAAGGTGCGTTCACACCGACAGTGAATGCAGCGTTTTGGGCGGCTTGATTACAAACAAAGTCAATGCAAAGACGCAAATTCCTGCAAATTCGCTCCGGGCGCTGTGGATGAAACGTTTGTAGCGCAATTCCCTGGTTCGCGCGAGTTAAAATTTCTCAACTTGGGCGAGAAATGCATCTGATACATGTTTAAACTAATGGATCTGTTAATGAAACATCACTTCATGGATCACTGAACCACCACGCCCCCCCCAACGCAGCCCCTGCACTATTTGAATGCTGTTTTCAGTTTGAATGGCTGCTAAGGCTAGACAATATGATGAATATACTGAATGACCAACATTTCTTTCCCTGACCTACATTCACCATGTATGATGTGTAAAGAGAACTGGATACAGCGTCGGAGGAGGAAAGTTGCTCAGTGGCACACGGAGCCAAGAAAGACACTTATGGCTGTAAAGAAATTACTCGGATGAATTCATGGGCACCAGAGACTTCAGGGTTAGCCCTCTGCTAACTTGAATGGGGATAAAATGACTTGAAGAGGTGGTGTTTGGCTTCCTTCTCTCCTTTATTGAGTTAAAAACCTTTTTTGTGCTGTAACAGGTTTGCAAAGTGAAAAAGCCCAAAGTTAGTTCCCATCTCCCACAGAAAACTCTGTTCTGAACTGAAAACAGCTCATTTGTAGTCCGGCCTTTACTTCCCTTTCTTGTTAGGTCACAAGAAAATACGAGTCATAACGTTCGCCGAGCGGCTACTCCGACACGCCCTCAGAAACAGCGAGCTGCAGCACACAGCTCTCCTCTCCCTTCCAAACACTAGCTACCCTCCAGGCAGTCAGTGGACATAAAGTTGTTACTGTGATGTAGAGACAGAGCTCGGTTAAAACTTTATGGATGAAAGATCCTTTTGTTACAGATTAATAACTCACCGCTCTGAAACTCTTGCTCCAGTCCATGTTGCCAAGCTGGTCGGCAACATGTACAGCTGAACCCGAGCTGTTTACCGGCTTCTCGCTGACCCGCCCTACTCTGCTTCTGATTGGCTAGTAGTCCTTAGCTAGGAACTGAGCGTGTGCAACTCCCAACAAAGATCATTTAGAGACAAGATGTATCACTCCATAGCTAAAACGAAGCCTTCAACACAGGGTGAAAAGAGGAGCTGCAGCCATGTGCAGTATGACAAAAATATAACCATGGAAACCTGTTCTGGTACGACCTCTAAATAAGGTGAGGAACCTGAAAATTAGCAGAATACCACCTCTTTAATTGCACGGTTCTTCTAGACTTTCCAAATGAAGTAGATAACTTAAGCTTAAGGTCTGTATCTGACCTGCTGAAATGTCTTTGAGCGAGACCCTGAAATCTTACCAGCTGACCTTACAGCTAGACAAACTCACAGGACTCAAGATTCAATTTAACAGCTGCTGAAATCCAACATCTGCCATTTGTTTCATGTGTTTTAAACATATACTTTCCCAAATTGTTTCTCAGTTGGCTTGGGGAAAAAACGACTCAAAAAAGAAACAAACCCTGCGGTTTATTTCCTCTATTTTCTTTTGTTACCTTAAATGTTCTCTGTGAATAAACGCCATCTCTCCTGACTGTAACTCTGGCATCTGATGTTGCTTCTGTTTTGTCTGACATGAAATTTAGCTTTAAGACGATTAATTAAAGATAATCCCCTTCTCTGTGCTGCGAGCCCTCGTATCCGAACACCGGCTCTTCCATTTTGTCATTATTTGCCAAATTGTGTTGTTGAAGATCTTTCCAGGCGTCACATGCAGCGCTGCACTCTATCCTCATTTCAGGCATTCAACTGAGCGTGTAACTGCAAGTGAGTCCTCAAGGGCGAAATGTCACCAGCAAACCGAATCATCTCTCTCTCTCTCTCTCTGCCTGTTTCTCTCTCTCTCCTCTTTCCACCGGGCTTCCTGCCTAAATGTCTCCAACACAATGCATTCTTTATTTTTTATTTTGTACACCAATAAACAATAAATAACAAAAACTACGGGGAGCGGGGCATTCGTGTACTATCCTTCTGTCTTCTCAATCTGTAGGCTCCTGATAAGGGAAGTCCTGGCAGCAAAACAGAGGAGAAACACCACTTAATTTCCCCTCCATCTCCCTCCCTCTTCCTCCTCCTCTTCCCATCTTCATCTGAACCTCTGGGAGGGCGGTGAGTTAAAATGTTGGTTAGCTGGCTCTAATGGAACTGCTGCTTAGCAGATAGAGAACAAACTTAAAAGGACCGACAATACAGAGGAGGATTTCTTAATGTTGAACCCTCGCTGGTCTACTAAGGAATGCGACCAAGTTGTATTTTCTTTGTGTCCACTGCTACGCTGCTCTTTGTATCAGTTTATAGGTGCGTTTGAGTCCGTGCAGCACAGCGCTGACGTATCGTGATGCATGCTGTCCATTGCTGTCAACATGTTTCCATCTGTCGCGCGAATTTTAAGCGTATTTTTGAAATTTCGCCCATGAAAAGAAATGAAATGAAATTGCGAAATATTTCCGTTTCAAGCGCAGAGTTGTTACGTCGGTAGTTGACGTTCCACATGGCTGAGTGGGTTCCAAACCAGAAAAAAAAAACAGTCGCATGGACCTGAGGGCCACTGGTCCTCAGGAATGTGTTTACAGCAGGCAAACCGCTACCAGCCATGTCTCCGCACGTTATGGGAATATCCGGTGTTATGCAGAGTTCTACACGCCTCCTGGGAACTGCATGCACCTCTTTTCTCAGCGCAAGAGAGCGCTACCGGCCGCGAGGTGCGTGAAATTCTCGGCAGGCGTGTAGAACTCGGCAAAACTGGGCAAAACGCTGGCAGCAGAAACAGCTGATTAGTCGCTAGTCAGAACTTATTCGCCAAAAGTGTTTCCATCTCCCACTTAGCGCATTTACTCTTTTTCGACAAAAAACACCTCAAGCGGGCGTAAAAAAGGGCGTAAAAACTTTTTTTGCAAAATTAAGAATTTTCCCCCTGAATTTTGCCGTTTCCATCGACCCTTTCTAATGCGAAGAAAGTGAAAAGTGTTGGCGACTTAAGGGCTTAGACTGGGTGTGTGAACGTATGTTTGGTGACATGAGACCAAGACGAGAGAGTATTTTAACATTATTATGAAGAAATATGTGATGGTGAAATGTGTCAGTGGGAGGTGTGGGGATACGCCCCCAGAAGATTTTGAGCATTAAACTCTTAAATTGCTGCATTCTGACATTTTCTGCACCGATTTATGGTGGAAAAGTCTTTATATTATATGAAGGGAAGCAAAATTCACATGTGAGGTGACAATACATATATATAAAATATAATTGAATACAATCCAGCAATCAGCAGGCTGTTTTTCTGTAGCTTAAGTTACTTTTTTTGAACAGTGCACATTTGTTTCTTTTATATATAAACTGCACTGCAAGTTTTCTTAATGTGCAAATAAACCTTTCTCATTTTCATTTGTCATCTATTTATCGTTCCTTTTTTAAAAGAATAATGTGCTTTCAAAAAGAAATGGAGACATTCTGAATCTGAAACAACACCAATGGCTGTCAACCTTTTTTTTTAAAACTCATTCTGAGGGGAACGTGAACGTCTGAAGCAAATGCCGATCTGTTGTGTTGATGTATTTCACAGAATAAGCAGACATTTTAGAAATTGCTCAGTCTGCCTAATTTTCTGCATGAAATTGTTTTCTACTGCCATTCATACAAATATCTATGTCGCATCTATAAGGCCACAAATTACTCAAAACAGTATATTGATATATCTGAATTATTCAAATAACATATGATTTGTACTAAAAAAACAAATAAAACCTGTCTGAAATAAAGTTGTGGTACTGTTCTATGTTGAAATTACACCATTAAAAACAAATAGAACAAACAGTGAAAATTCGGCCGTATTGCATTATTATTATTATTATTATTGTGTTGGTATATAATGGCAGGATGCCCAGAAGAAAATATAGCTGGTCTAAAATGTAAAAAGAAAATTGTAAATAAAATTAAAAAATGACAAAGCTACTGACAAAAATAATACATCTGTAACACTGTTGTTCAGTTGATCCACCACTTTGGTGCAAACTGAAACATCCCAACAAATATTTAATGTCATGAGATTTTGTACAGACAGACATTCGCTAAATATGCATCCAAGTTTGCTGTAAATTTGGTTTCCAGAAAACGCAAATTACTGCTTAATTCCATTTACTACTGTCAATTTTAGCTCATTGGTTGATGGAGATTAACGGCTGGTGAAGCTAATTCTCCAGTCAGGTGACCATTAAACCATCACAGAAGAAGAGGAGACGTGACGTCAGTCAAAGCTCAAACACTGGAAGTGATGTGGATGTGAAAAATCTGCCCCATTTGCTTGCACTTCTCGAAATGGTCACTGCTGTCAGTTTCCTACTGAAGTTGCACAATGTTCCTCGCTTCAATATCAGATCATGATCAATCTTCACCCTGCGCTGCACAACTCACCTAGTGAACCACAGCAAATGTCTGAATATTGAACTGAAACTTCATGCATTTTCATTAACCAATAGTTAAGTCAGCACTACAGTTTAAGTTTTTACTTTTCTAGCGGGATATTAGTTATGTGAAACAATAATTCATGGAACAGTTTAAACAGACGCGAGCCGGCTCTCGACCAGCGAGTCCCCACAGCCTCGTTCAGGTTAGCATATCAAACGCCAGTCAATGCAGTGCCATGTAACTGTGACGTAACTGACTGCTGGACTTGTCAGAAACGGCAAAACAACTAATCTAATTTACAGCAACGGAGAAACTTCACATTTTGAATTTATCCAAAGTTCTGTGCGTTTGCAGCAGCAAGGACTTCTCCTTCTAGACAACTTTGTTTAATTCTACAGTCCTGAAGGTGAACACTGTAACGGAGCGATTTAACAGTGCAAAAAATTACCTGAACACAAAAAAACTTTCATTTTCTCTGCTCTGAGGACTTTTCCTTCATTTCACTCGTCTCTGCTGATGATGGATTTTCTGCCGCTGAGCCCAAACCCATTTCTTCAGACTAAAGAAAAAGCTATATTTTTTCATGAAAAAGTGCCATCCTGGCTTTTTAATGTGCAGTAGGGTGTGAGTTCATGAAGCCATCAGCGGAGCCTGAGTCTGTGTTAACATGGGGTCACACTCAGGTTAGAGCTCCATTCAAAACCCTGTTACATGCTCTATTAGACTGAGATGCTCGCTCCACCGCCCTGTCTCTCTTTCTGCCTCTGCCGATTCAATTCATTTCCCTTCTATTCAGTCCATCTCCATTCAATTCAGTCTGATTCGCTGGCGTGAATGCAACATGGTGTCATATTGCCCGAATGTCTGACTCCATTTGGTTTCCTTGATAACAGGATGTGTTTATTGTTACAGCAACACGTTCATTAGCATCTTCTCTCTCGGTTCCCCCCTCTCCTCTGATGGCCTACGTGTCTCTAAAGGTCATCACCTCTGTCCTTGTATCTCTGTGGCTGTGTTCGAGATCGCATCTTAATGCGACTGCCACGAGATCTCGAGATTGCGACGATATTTTTCCTCGGGTAAAAAGCTGTCTCGCGAGACAACATTCATTTTCGCCCGCAGTGAAATACAAATGTATAACATGTGTGCGGATTTGCAGTGAGATTTCTGTCTGATCAAAAGTGTTTCATTTACTTTCGGTTTCACATGCAGCCCCAAACTGCATCAGTCGAAACGGTCTGAAGGGGATAACGTTACTTGCATCTGATCGATAACATCCTGCACAGCAGAGTAAAGGGGAAGTAGACTTCTCATCAAATTAGTCTGGTAATATTCTGCCTCTTTTTTTGAACCTGTCAGAAAACACAGATCTGTGGGAGGGATTTTAAATGTGCAGCAAGTTTTGAACATGAGCAGAAAATCTGCTGAAACACAGGAGCTATTAAAGTCCAGGAGTTTCTGACTGAATTAAAATATAATTATTCATCATTGATGTGACTAAATCAGGACTCAGCAGGGATATTACATGAGAAGAGCTGATCTGAGGGAGAAACAGGTCTGAAAGCAGCACACAGAGTTGCACTGGATTATATTCAGTTATAGGCTATAGAGTTTGAATTGTCTCCTGACACCTGGATTTTCTTTACATAAATTTCACCACAAACTGGTGCAGAAAAATTCATCATAATGCAGAAAATAAAGTGTTAAATGCTCAATATTTTAATATAATTAAGCATTAAAGACTTTTTAAAAATAGCGTTTCCAATACTCCAATAAGTATGAGCGTCAAATTAAGAATGTAGTGTGTTCCAACTGCATAGTATGTGGACTCTGTGTAGTGATAATGCCCGCATGTATACTAGATTAGCAAGAATTTCTGAGTACGAGGCATGAGTGAAATAATAATAATAAGTATTATTATTTTACAATTTAAATTTATCACGCCTTTCATGAAACCCTGTGACACTTTAAGGAACTGACTATGCAAGGACACAACAACAAATGTTTTCAGACAGAATTCTCGTTAATCAGCGCTAAGAGCGTTTCCAGGCTGTATTACTCAGCTTCTTTGCTTTGCTAGCACCACTCTAGTTTTATTTTCACAATTTTCAAACACTTTTTATCACTAAATTCACTTCTGAGAACTTTGAAGGAAAATATCGACATTGTACATTTTGAATATTTGCATTTTTATGACAAAACTACGGCAAACCGAAAATGTGCTCCGTTGTCGACTTCAGCAACCTCCTGAAGCACGGCGGTAGGTAAACTTTACAAGATAATGCTCGCAGCCAGCACCTCCTCAAAAATGTAACTACACGTCGAGTTGACGCGGACCGTAAGCTCTGTGATTGGTCGGCTGGGTGGCCTCACAACGCCTCTGAGCCGACAGGAAGTGCCCGTGCTTTGAAGTAACGTTTAGTAGCGGCCAAAACTGTGGCTGTAACACGGTGAATCGATATATTTGAGTGTCACAACCCGAGAGAAATGCCGTCAGAATGTGATCTCGGTTGATAACATTTTACACCACCGCATGTTTCATTACCGCATTGGCGGAGGGCTAAACAGGAAGTTAGCCTGCTCGGCGGCAAAAGTCAACACAGTGGACGCTGTAGCGCTACCGCAGACTAGCGTTTGAGGGTGTAGTTGTAGACTGACGGACGCAAAATTATAAATGCATGGCTACATGCGTAGCCTACGGCGTAGCTATGCACGTAGACCCTACGCAGGAGGATAAAGCAAGCTTCAGATAGCTCAACGCTGCTTCATCCTCCTCCGCATCCTGATACGGCTCAGCAGCCTCCTTTTATCTTAATTTTACCTTAATTCTGTATATCAACCACAAACCTAGGCTAAATGAAAATCGCCTAACAAACTTATTTGTAGGACACGGGATGAAAACAGCAGTGTCCTGTGTCCTTGTGTGCGTATCCAACCACATTGTCTTTGACTTCACTACCAGGGAGGATAGTAATCATCTGTAGAACCACATGATGGGGCTTCTCAGGTAAACAAACATGGGCTGTTTAAAGCAATTTAAAGAAATCACTAATGCAGCTGTTTATCTGGTGAAGGCAGACTCTTAATAAGTGATGTGTCTCAGCTCCCACAACGCTCACAGAGGCAGAGAAAAATACAAACTGAAAATGTAAGATAATAAACAACAGCAGTGGCACTTAATAAGCATAAATAAAGCAGAGAAAAATAAACAGCATGAATGCAGGGTCTGCAAAATATTAACGGGAGAAAACCCTGAGTAAAAGAAACGGCAATATCAAAAGCATGAAATATATGCAAATGAGAATAATCTTGTGAACAAATGTGACGACCTAAGCAGAGTGGAACAGTTCGTAAAAATGAGGAAACGAAGAGATGAGAAATAAAAAAAGAGAGAGACAGAAGACGGTCCAGTCCTCCAATAACAACACAAACAGTCTGACAGGTGTGAGACTCATCACAGGTGAGTCAGCGACTGTCTGTGTGTCTGATGGTGACGGCTGAGGCAGCCAGCTGGCTCTGCATTATGTGTGCGCGTGTCATTCTATATAACGGAGATGACTGCGTGACACAAAGCGCCAGAACAAGAGCAGAAAGTCTCCGGAGTGCTGACGTTGACCGTGCACTCTCTTTTGCACTTAGTAAACGTACCTCGTTACATGTTGTTCCAACAGAAAACGGCGCCAGGTGTTCGCTGACAGACGCTGACATCAGTCATACTGAAAAATTTCCAGAAACAAAAGACGTTTTTGTTTTGCTTTGTCAAATCGGTCGACCACACACCACTGTTATGTGACGATTAATCCATTGTAGGCCACTATAACTACTTCTGTTGGAAGATATATTGCCCCGGCAACAATTATGATTTACAATTTTATAGTTTTTTTTAAGATCATTTGCATTAAGCACTGGGGTTGTGTCGGTTGATGCAAGGGGGAGATGAGGTAGATAGAGATAATCACATACTCACTACAGATTATATATTTGAATAATGTTTAAAAGATTGAAAAAATATATTTAAATGTTTCCTATACGTTCATTAATTTGCGGTGGCCCACCACAATAAGACGATAAGATATAACTTTATTAGTCCCCCGTAGAGGAAATTTCAGTCAACATAGCAGCACAAAGGGATATAAAAGAAAAGATGCAGTAGCCTATTATAGAAGTTTCATACTCTATGCAATCGATATGAATTATTTACAACCAGATAGATGTCTGAAATGAAGTGAAATCAGGAATAGTCTCTCAGTTCTGCGCCGTGGAGCCTGATGGCTGACGGCACAAATGAGCCTCCGAAGCGCTTTGAGGCTCGGGGCCGGATGAGTCTGCGGCTGAAGGAGCTCCTGATCGTCAGCTTTTGGCCGCCGCGTATTGATTTCTGTACATTTTTCACCATTTAAATCCTCTTCCACTGTAGAGCTGTGGCTCTCAGCTCACAGCGACGGTGGTATAGAGGGAATAAGGACGGGGATCGTTAATTTTTATTGATATTGCTACCCGTATTGAGACCGCTTAATGATCCGATTCTTTATTGATACTTTCTATTATTTGGTGACGGTTATTTGGTCAAGACCAGACCCAACAGGCACGAGGTAGGCCTGCACGGTGTGAGGAAAACATTCCGTATGCGATAATGTTGTTGACTATTGAGATGACATATGATATTGAAGGGTGCATATTAGCTGCCTGGTTCTTTTTAATTTAATATTTTAAATACAGCTAAATGTTGTTTCTAGAGCAGCAACATTATTTGCAAAGGTTTTATTGCACGTACTCACAGTAACGAGTGTAGCTTACTGTTCACCTGGCTGGTCAGGTGCAGCTAATAAATATCTGTTTAAGCTACAGATAGCTCAAAATAAAGCTGCAAGACTCGCGCTGGTCTGTGCATGGGGTATGAGGCTGAGGTGTGCACACCAGTCTCTCATGGCTTAGAGTGGAAGAGAGGTTGGCAATGCAACCTTGGGAATTTCTTTAGGAATATCTGTTTTAGGAAACAACCGGAATTGTCTGTGCTCACAAATAAAGTATGTGAGAAACTAACATATTTATAGTATTCGGCACGCTGCAAAGGGTCGTCTAGTTTTGACTGATCTGCGGTGTGCAGATCTGTAATGTGTAGAGCCATCAAACCGTGGAATACTCTACCAATTTGTATTGTTGAAGCTCCCAGCAAGGCCGGCTTTACAAGCCTAGTAAAAAATAGTTGAATAATAACTCAAACCTTGATGAGCTTAGGTGAACGGTTTGGTGTATAATTGCCACTAATGTGCCGCTAATGTGGCAGCTAATGGGGATCCGAGTAAACGAATAAACTTCACCGTCCCCGCCGCGGCGTCTCGCTCTGCTGCTGCCGCTGTTTGTGCGTAGGAGCCGACAGAGAGCAGCAGAGGCTGCAGCCTGATCATAAACAGTTCTGGGCCCGTTTGATACGGCGCTTCAGCTCCATCAGTAGAAACATTAGTTTTCTTATTTCAAGTTAATCAGATTTGACGCTCGAGTCGTACCGTTACATCGTAGGACCCGCTAGTCTCAATAGCAGTAACGATTAGCTCCGACCTTATTGATTTTGGGGTTTTGCGAAATTTTGGAACCGGGTCCTTTTAGAACCGGGTCTCGATCCCCATCCCTAGTGGTGAACATAGCTGCCTTCCAAGCAGTTGACCCGGGTTCGATTCTCTGCCATCGCAGGTCTTTACTTGTTTCACCTCACTCTGCAGACTCTCCTGAGCTCCCTTTAAAAGCAGGTGGTGATAAGACGCACGCCTTTGGTGTTAGAGTCCCGGGTTCAACTCCCCACTGTGACACGTCCACCAATGTGTCCCTGAGCAAGACTCTTAGCCCCTCGTTGCTCCAAAAGCCGTGCGACCTCTGACACAGAGAAGCGTCAGCTAAATGAATAAATGTGTTTCATGGTTCACCATCACAGAACAGAGCACGTATTTTGTTCTCTAACTAAATTCTCAGCTCACTAGCTGAACTGAACGTTTTGCTTTTCCCGGTCACTAAATGGGACTTGGCAGTCGCAGCTCTTCCGCTCTGTTAATATGTTGTACCTGCTTTGTTTAGCTGCTCTTGCTGCTTCACAGTGCTTGGTGATTTATGCTGCTTTGCCTAACACAGCACGTATCGACCGCCCCGACCCACGTCCGTGTGCACGTGCACCACTAAGCAGCAGTAGGTAGCACATACCAACAGAATACAGGCGCAGCGATTTCACAGTCCCACCCCCCCGCTGACCTGAAGGCATGGCTGTAGCTAATGAAGCAAAAGATGTGAGAGAGCTGCCGACACAAAGGCTGTGGAGGAGCCAGCCAGGGCGCAGCCGACAGGTGAGACAGGTGAGACTGACAGCAGACCCTGACCCTGGATGGAAGCAGGGCAGGTCGGGAAAGAAGATTTCTCAGAAGTCATCTCTGTTCCTGAACTGACTTCAACATTGAGAATTTCAAATCTAATTTAAAGACCTACCTTTTTTCTCCGGCTTTTACCTGATTCTGTCCCTTATTTTATTTTATTTATTTATTTTAATCCATTTTAATTTGACATTGTTCTTACTGACTTCTTTTTAGCGTCTTTGAATTTTATCTCTACCAAGTTCTCCATATTCCTTTTATTAATGTGTATTGGTGCACTAGTGTTTCATTGTGTAGTTGGATTCACAATGATAGATACGCTTTGTTCTTTTGTTTGTTTATACTTGTATTTGGGTGTGTTGTGTTCTCGGAAAGCACTTCGTGTCAGCTCCTGTTGTTTTTAAATGTGCTATATAAATAAAGCTGACTTGACTTATACCTGGTTATTAGTTTGACACATGAAGGAGCTGTCGCCTGCATTTTGTTCAGTTGTTTATTTCCCAAAAAGTACTTTGCTATTAAACTATATGCACTGGAGCACCTTATGTGCAGAGTGGTTTTTAGAATTGGTTTAAGAAAGTGAGGATGACACCACAATGATTATTGTCTAAATTATTATGCCACTTATTGGGCTAATTGGGCTTAAACCCTGAAGGTTTTGCCAAAAAGCCCCAGATCTTTTAGGTGTTTAAAAGAAGCTTTGTTTCATTTCCTGCCAGTCTTTCACAGAGTGAAAGCTCTTCTACCGTGGCGGCGGCAATGCATCTTTCAGCCGGTTTGCCGACCGCTAATAAACACTAAAGAAGAAGAAAAATCGAACTCTTCTTCTCTGCCGTTGTGATAGGAGACTGTTGTCTCTGTTGATTCACTGGCGCCCCCTCAGTGAGTGAGCGTGCCGTCTAACCAGCTGTAACACTCGAGTTCAGTGACTGTATTTCTGGCTAGTTAGATGTTATTAGGTGATATTATGTCGTTATTGTTTCGCTATTAGAGAAGCTCGGCTGATTCTGAGGCTCGTTTCCCTCCTGCGAAGCTCGCAGTTTCAATGCACTGGGCCTGAGCTTGTATCAAACGATCATCTCGGGGCGTTTTACAGCTGATCTCAGCACATCAGTGGAATAAGAAGAGAGAATAATGAGTGAGAAATATAGCGATAAAGATTAGAAAGACATTTACATTTAGCTGACGCTTTTATCCAAAGCGACTTACAATTGCTATTCATGTCAGAGGTCACACGCCTCTGGAGCAACGAGGGGTTAAGTGTCTTACTCAAGGACACAATGGTGGATGGGTCACAGTGGGGGATTGAACCCGGGTCTCTCACACCAAAGTCTTATCCACTGCTCCATCACCACCCCATGAGAGAGAGAGAGAGAGAGAGACATGAGAGAGTTTGAGAAACAGCATGAGGACATTTCCTCCTGATGACAAATATATCAAGTAGCCTATTGGTGCGTCTACTGGAAAATAATTTAATATCGTGGGAAAGTTTATTTTCTTCCATAATTTAATTCAATAATATAATCTTATAAATATTTCAAGCATTTTTTTCATTTAATCTTGATGATGAGGGTTTGCAGCTCATAGATTCAAAACTCTAGTATCCCAAAGAATTTCAGAATAAATGATTTATTATACAGAAATGTCGACCTGAGAAGAGCTCTAATCAGCTAATTAACTCAAAACACCTGCAAAAGATTCCTTAGAGTCTTAATCTCTGTCTGGTTCTGCTGCTCACGATTAACTTTTCCACCATTTTCAAATTTGCTTTCAGATTTTAGATGCTCCTGTACTAACAACAGCAATAATAGGCTAATTTAATGAATATCACTGTCCAATCACGTCACATCTCTGAATCTCATAAATACCAAACTGACTTTTATTGCACACAGAAGACTAAAATTATTAGTATCAGCGAGTTCTGGAGGCGTTTCGGTCCCAGTTTGAAAGTGCTGCTTTAAGTTTTACCAGATGCAGCTGGATTAACTGCAAACTGGTGATCGAGGGACTCCAGAAGAAATGAAATGTGAAAGCAGGTGAAACAGAAGACGGACAAGAAGAGATGAAAATGCATTTAGAAGAAAGGAGTGAATAGAAGAGGAGTAAAGGGAGCACAGACAAGTAAATGTAAGATAATAAGATATGCATTTAAACTTTTTGCATCTTTATGATGATATAAGTTTATGATCAGTAGGGTGAGAGAAGGACGCTGGTGACCATAAAGGAGCTGAAATTCGGTAGGTAAATTAGGGATGCAAACTAGTCCTAGTAGAAAACAGTAACATCAGATAAGTTACAGTTTGTCTCTTTTTAGTTGCCAGGAGTGAAAATGAGAGCTCCTCAACATTTGTTGTGTTTTGGATTAACTCCAGCAGGAGACCTATTAAATCAAAAACAGATCGCATCTCTGCAGGACGATTATTTACCAAAGAAACATTCATCTTTTTCCCAGATAGTGTTTGGATTTTTAGGCATTCTACCATCTGAAACAGCATGAAAAATAGTGCATTTAGCCGGGTTAGTGGGGAAAAAAATCTCCCCGGGGAACCCCCCTAGGTCTGGGCTAAGCCCCGAATGTTGTCTGGCTCCGCCTCTGCTCAGAGCCGAATTTGTAATAGACTGAAATTTATCTCTTAATCCATCCATCATCAACTGGGTAGCAGGGGGGCTGGAGCCAACCCCAGCTGACACTCGGTGTGCATGTCTTTATATGGTGGAGAGAACCCACACAGAACATGCAAACTCCACACAGAAAGGCTGGAGCAGCCGGGGTTTGAACCCACAACCTTCTTGCTGTGATGCGCCAGTGTTAACCACTGCACCACTGTTTCGCCCTGATCTTTTAGTATTAATACCAATTTCCAAACACTCTAATCTGTCTGAACGTTAGCAGTCTGAATGTTGTACTTTACACCATCAAGAGCAAAAAATAAACTGAGTAAGGATGAAAACTGGGCTTCCTTGTTTTGGAAAGGAGACTTCATCCCTCAAATCTGTGGAGATTATTGTGAAATGAAATGTAAATACGCCTGTTCTCATCACTGATAGTTGTACTGGCTGAGGTTTTCTGTGTACAGTAAGAGCAGATGTTGCCGTGTTGCTGCAGACTCACAGCGTTGAAGCAGCAGAGATGCAGCTGCAGGTTTTTCTACGAAGCTCACAGCTCATTTCATTCATGTGATCTGTGTGTGCAGAGCTCCCTCGTGGTGCTCAGCTGCTCTCCCACCATCCCCCTGCACAGATGCACCCTACTGTCTAAACTGTTTTCTGTGTACTACTGTGTGCATGTACTGAAAAATTACATCAAACCCACGACCCAGAAGAAATGTTTCATTTATACTTTTCACACACAGACGTCTATTTCATTCAATAAATTATTAATATAAAAGTTTCTTCAAGTTATATAACGTTGTCTTATTTCAAATTCCATTTTATTGTCTGCATTTATTTCTGCAGTGAAATTTTTATTTTTATTTTTTATGGAAATGGTGCAGCATTACTGTTTGTGAATGTATTTTATTGATGTCAGCTGTTTACTGAGAGCTTTCCCGACTGCTGCTGCTGCTTCACATGGAAACTGTTCACCTGGCAAATCACAGGGTGCCCTTTATTGTGAAGCAGCCATAAGCGGAGATAGCGTGGGTGCGGCGGCCCCAGGGTAGGGGGGCCCCCGTACGTGGGCCCTGCAGTTTAGCTCCTTTGATGTGGACGCAGAGAAGCAATAACGCAGCCTGTGCGTGTCACAGCAGAATCCAGCAGCTCTTATCAAATGAAACAGTCTCTTCACTCCTGGTTTCAACACTAAACCACCACAAGAAGCAGAACTACCAACAAACACACTGGATTCTAAGGAGACACGTTTTAATGAACATAAATCATAAAGTAACATTTGTTTTTTAAACAGATGGCAAACTTATCAACTCACTTCACCCTCGTGCATCATGGGAACTCTGAGAGACAGGCGTAGGCTGCGTGTGCGCCGCGGTTTATTTACGGCGTCAACGACCACTGGAAGCCTCTCAGGAGCGTTTCAGCAGCGCAGCCTGATCCACCTTAACGACTTGTTTTTAATTGTCCTTCTTGTGCTTCTGCTACATCCCTCAAAGCTCTTGTTTCTCATCTTGACGGGAGCATCTAGCAACGACCACAGGGAGCATTTCAGAATAAGAGCGTTTTACCTGCTGGATTTTGCACACATGTTTAGATTTTGTTGATTTGGTGATTAGTGCCTGCTTTTTGTGCTTCTACTGTGATTAAGTAGCTACTTAGTAAAAATGCTTCTTTTTTGGCTGATTTAACTGTGTATTGTGTAACCGCAAGTCTGTACCTGGTATTTTATTTTGAAAATTGACCGGATTCTCTGCTGTTTGCGGCGACGCAGACGGACTCAGTGGGCTTTGGGAGAGAGTCCGGGGTCATGGAAACTTGGTTTGAATGACTTTGTAGCAGGATTTTTTCTCAGAATTCTGACTTTAAACTCAGAACTCAAAAAAAATTTCACATGTGGCCCTAAATCGTCTTCAGCATAAACAAACTTATTTAGCTAAACTTTATTTCTCATGCATTCTACATTCTTAAGAAGCTGCAGTCACTGTAACTTACCCTGTACATCTCCAGCTAACCTGAGGCTCATTGTTGACCATTTTCTCTCTGCTCGCCTGCCACGCTGTCTTGTGCAGCACCGTTCCTCGCGTTCCTCTAGTCCAAGTAACTGTTTAAAAAACCATATAATATTCTTTGTGTGGTTCATCATGTTGAAATTTGTTTCATAATAGGCTGCATATTGACTTACTGGGAGAAAACCAGTAGTTCTAGGAGACGCTGGTCTCCCCCATGTCGCCAAAATGGTAGGCATCCTACTTTCATAACGCCACTGCAAAGATTCGACTGCGAGATTGACAGTCGAATCAGGCTCCGCCGCCCCTCGAGGCGAGCCCTAAAATCATTCATATCCAATAACAATGCCCCCCAAAAAAATTATATTATTAATAAATAATAAAAATAGCATTTTTGTGGTATTAAAGACCTTCAAGAAACTTTAGGTGAAACGTGCCTCCTAGGTTTGAATAAGCAAGTCACCACTGCTGGTTAAACTTAGGTCACAGTGTGAACTACCAACATGTGGAGTGTGCAGTCAGTCAGAAGGCTAAACTAGTCAGAAATGAATCCTGTGCCGACATTTTTTCCATCTCTTCTGCACTTGTCACACAAACAGGATGGAAAGTAAACTCTTTTGATAACCCTGCATTAAAATATAAAGTTATTTTTTCTGTATTTCTATCATTTTTATAACCATGATACGAATAATGTCAAAATGATCTCATCATGGTGGTTGATCGTCTGTTTTTCCACTAACTTCACGTAGTATTAAAGAACGTGGCGCCATGCGTCGATATAGTAGGATTGACTTTTCGCGTGCCGACCCCCACACCAGCCATTACCACTAGTCTTACTAATAAACTGGGGAGGTCGGGGTTCCAGCCGACCAATTTATTTTATGTGTAAATAAACCGGCTGCAGAAGCGTTCAAGGATTTAATTCCTGTGTGGCTCTAAACGGCAACCGCCCGATTTAAATCTCAGGAAGATTTATTTATTACTCAAAAATGTGACTGTTGGTGCTTTAACACCTAAATCTGGACTCAACAATGAACCGGCCAATGTGACCAATTCCCAAACACAGAAACTGGATCGTGACTGACTGGAGCTTCCCTTCAGCTCAGGCGGGGCACTGAGAACAACCCTGTATCTCCCAGGAACTGACAAACATCATATTCTTTCTTCTCTGTGGCCTTGGATAAATATGTCTTAGATTGATCCTCGCTGATGCTCTTCATTTCTCCTGAGGGGAGGTTCAGGAGAAACGAAGAATCTGATTTATTTCACATGAGATAAAAGAAAAGACAATTGTGAGCAGCACAAGTTTCCCGTGGGCGACAACATGTCTGATAAGATCACTGTGACACGCCGAGTTGTCCTGGCTTTGGCTCCAAATGTTGGAGCTTGAGGAGAATCGGAGTTTTATAAAGATATTGAACACAACAAATGTGAACATGTAACACGCACTGCTGTACGCTTCTACTGTAATTTAGCTAGAATCTGAGAAACAGTGTCAGCGGCCGCTAGTCTAAAGCAGCCGAGGATTAAACAGATAGTTCGACATTTTGGGAGATGCGCTTATTTGCCTTGTTGTTGATCGTACTGACGATGCAGTACAGCTCATCTTGGGGACCAGTAATTTCCTGGGCTCGTATCAGAATTACTCATAAGAACGCTGCTAAGAACTGACTTAAGAGTAGAAAGATTCTTGGCTCAAAGCTTTAAAGTTACTTAACAAGCCTCTCAGACCTAATTTGAGTGAAGTGCGGACTAAATCTTAAGTGTGATTCGCGACACTTTGCTGCGCCACAAACAAGATTTTGGTTGACGACGTAATTAAGGACCAATCACTGAGGAGATTTCCTTATTTAATAATATTCTCAGTAAATTCACATTGAATGGTGAAATTCCTAGAGGAGTTTATATTCAACACACGGTTAGCAATAAAGAATTGGTTGTGATGGCCAAAATCATCAGCAGTACTGCCACGTTTGTCCTGTGGCGAATAAACGAAGCGTCATCACCACCTTCAGTTTAGCTGAAAACGCATTACTGTGTGAAGTCAGCGGTGAGATGACGTCCGCCCCCGTCTAATTATCTGCGCAGCTCCGAACCACATCTGGAGCTGTCTTAAATAACTGAGAGAGTGAGAATGATTCTTAGCTTTGAGGAAAATGATAACTTGATATTATTCTTAAGTTTAAAAGTCGGAGTAAATTACATGAATTCTCAGCACTTCAGACTAAAATGGCACTTTGAGAAGCTTGATAAATATGGGCCCTGATGTCTTCGAATGTCAAGAAATAGCTGAGTGGGAAGCCTCCTGTGCAAACAAAGAACTGTTGTTCAGATAAAACAAATGAGACTTAACGTGTTAATTAGTGGACTTTATATTCCATTAGCTGTTTTCAGTCTCTGTATAAAGCTAAGCTAACCGGCTGCTGGCTGTGGCTTCACATTTACCACCAGACATGAGATGCATTTATCTTCGCTTCCAATTCTCTGAAAGAAAGCGAACAATTTGGGGAACAAGGTGAACATTTCTTTTTAAATATGAAAACCTTCCCAGCGTACCAGGAGAACACACAGTCCACAGTTTGCTTGTTTTATGCGCTACATGAAGTGATGTGAATGTCGTTGAGGTTGTATTGTTACATCAGACCAGCTGTCAGTCCTGAATCTCGTCATCACTGAGACCGATTCCTGATAAAAGTAACCCTGAGCTCAGTCTGGGCTGCTCGTGTAGAAAGTGTCAGATGCAGCGGCTCTGAGGAGCGAAGCTCTGCTCTCAGAGAAATATTTGTTTTTCTACCTCAGATGCAGCCATGCTGCTCCGACTGCAGAGTCCGTCTCACAGGAGGCAGAGCTCAGTCTGCTTTACATTTCACACAACAACAGAGCGGGGAGAAAACAACAGAGCGGGAGACGGGGAGGGTATCATAGTAAGAGAAAGAAAGGGCGAGAAAAAAAAACACAATTTGAAACCGTTAGGTTGGTGGGAGGGGCCGGAATTTGGGGGAAATAATGAAAATATTGCAGAGAAGGTTTTTAAGCTTTGTTGATGTGTAAAAAAAGTTCCACAAAAAGCAAACAGAAGCAGACTTGGTGAATAGATGAAGCTTGGGACTTACACTTCACTCAAGTTTCCACAGCGATGAGGAGGCTGTAACCTTCTTTACATTAATACATGAAGCTAAAAGACACATCACATGTGCATCATGTTTATCACGTGATCGGTTTGACACGAGCTCTTCTAATGACGTCATCCTGTGGTGCTCTTCTTCTGTAATTGTTTAATGGCACCGGGGGGGGGGTCAAAGTGCTCATCTGATTTTTCATATTTTCTGGCATTTCTATAATGTTACAATGTCAGATGTTCATGTTAAACATGACCAAAGAAGGGAATAATGAGGTTAAAGTAAAAATAAATAAATAAATAAATGCCTGTGAGCCGAAACCTCAGATATCCTCCTGCTCCGAACGCTCTGTTTTAAACTGTTTCTCTATTAACGGCTTGGTATGATGTCATTCCGAGCTGGATTTCCATATATGGTCATTTGCTTCAGGCAGAGAATGCTGGCCACACCCACAAAGGAACGTGCATATCCCTGCTGCAGCCTGGTAAACACAAGACAATAGCCAATCAGAAGACAGTTGGCTTTGGACAGCTTGTTTCAGACAGAGGCTGAAACGAGGGCCTGCATGAAGGGACAGTAAAAGATTCTTGGAACACGGTACTTATCTTAACCACAAGGTCACCAAGACGCCCCGGCGATGGGCTGTTTTCTGCAGTTTAGGATCGGCGACAAAGTGGGGAGTCTTCAGATGAACAATAATACTGACAAGTTGTTTTTAGACAAGCAGATGTCGAGTCAGTGACGAACTGCTGCCAGTTAAACTTTAAAGTTACAATCTAATAATCGAAACTACCGCGATTCAAACCTGTGAGGCAGTTCTTCTCACAAGGAAGGTTCACAGCCCCAAGAGTACCTCAGATGCGAAAATTCACACACTTCTACCTCTAGGGGGCGCTATAAGCTAGGTAAAGCTAGGCATTTGGGTTTGGAACCCCTGCCTACGAGGGCGCATATCAAAAACCGTTCAGGGGATCGAGCTGAATCTCGTGGTATAGGCCACGCCCATTTCCGCCTATAATTTGTTTTCGCGAAAACTGAAAAACCTATTTTCATTAAGTCCTCCGAAGCCGCAAGTCAGATCGGCACCAAACTTTGCACGGACCAACTCTGAACAGAGCCGAATAAACTTTGTAGAAGGCATTTTGATCCGCCAAAAACTGTCCTCATTAGAAGCTAACGCATTTTTGACGAAATGCAAAAAACTGGATGTGATGTCATATCTTAGGTTTGCAATGGCCGATCTACTCCAAACTCGGGGACCTTATCTGGCACACCCTCCCGACGGGCTGTGTGAAATTTGGTGTCAATCGGCCTCTAGGTGGAGCTACTAAGCTTATATCAAAGAACATTCCCATTGACATACATTCATTTTATATCTCCTTAACCACAAGTCCCTGTAATTTATAACTCTGGTCGTTTATTCTCCACGAGCCCCCCGAGCCACGGCGGGGCGCCCGGGTCAACTGGCGTGGCCTCCACCGAGCGAGGGGGGCAGCTGGCGCCGGGAGGCTTGGACCCCGCTTACAACTGCATGCAGTTCTAGTTTTAAGTTATACTGACAATACCACCTATGAAATATGGTACAAATGTTTCCTGTTAAACTTTTATTAAAATTTAAAATAAATCACAAGTTTCTTTGACCTTTCTCTGAGTTGTTGGGGACAAAAAAAAATTTACGGTCACGTGTGATACATCCTCTTTGAAGGCTTGCTGCCTGGAGTACCGATACAAGCCCGGAGTTTACTGGGATTAGAAGCAGTTAATAATAAAAAGTAAATTCCAACCTTGATTGTTTATTTGTAAATGAAAAGAGAGTGTGGTGGGATAAATGAGAGCACAAGAGAGAGAGAGAAGTGAAGACAAGTGGCGTCGCAGGAGAAGACAGGGAGAGACAGAATAAAAAGGGCAAACAAGAGAGAGACAGATGGACGCATAGAAAGAGACGGGCGGGGCTTTGTCAGGAGTATCCAGAGGGCAGGTGGGATCAGCTCAGGTGCAGCAGCTTCCTCATTCAGACTCTGTTCACGTCTGGTTTAGAAAAATAACCTGCAGCACCGAGCAGAATCAGGACACGCCTCCTACAACTACTGGGGTCACAATCATTATATAAATCGTGATGTATTATTCTGGATTAAGATTAGATAAGACTTTAATTGATCATCCCCAGGGAGGAAGTCAGAAGCTGCACAACAGTGACAAAGTCATTCAGCTGAGCTCCACCTTTACCAGCTGCAAATAATCCAGTAATGGATTACAGATTTTTTGGAAATGGGTCCTTCTGTGAACTTTAACTTTTGGTACTTGATGCTACGGCTTTGGTGCTTTTACTTAAGAAAACTTCTGAATGCAGGACTTTTATGGTGTCTTATGTGCAAGTAAATTGAATATCTTTGGATTTGGGGCTGTTGGGGTGCAAAGCAAAGCCATTTGAGTATTTGATGACAACTGTGATGGACATGTTTTACAATTTCCAGACAATTTATAGAATAAATGATTGACTGATCTAGAAAACGAGCGACAGATTCAGTGATGATGAAACTAATCGCTGCAGCTCGACTTCTTTCTAAAGTTGTTTTCAAACCTTAACTTTACATTTAAATCAAATCAACTTGTATTTGTCACATACACGTCGCGATATTCATTCTCTGCATTTAACCCGTCCCTCAAGGGAGCACTGGGCAGCCGCTGTGCTGGACCAACTCCAGATCTTATGTCCGGGGTTTGAACCCACGACCTTCTTGCTGTGAGGCCACAGTGCTATCCACTGCACCACAGTGCCGCCCGTTTATTCATTTAGCTGACACTTTTCTCCAAAGCGACTTACAATTCCTATATATGTCAGAGGTCGCACGCCTCTGGAGCAACGAGGGGCTAAGAGTCTTGCTCAGGGACACATTGGTGGACGTGTCACAGTGGGGAGTTGAACCCAGGACTCTAACACCAAAGGCAGGCGTCTTATCACCACCTGCTTTTAAAGGGAGCTCAGGAGAGTCTGCAGAGTGAGGTGAAACAAGTAAAGACCTGCGATGGCAGAGAATCGAACCCGGGTCAACTGCTTGGAAGGCAGCTATGTTCACCACTAGGGATGGGGATCGAGACCCGGTTCTAAAAGGACCCGGTTCCGCAGTTTCTCAAAACCCCAAAATCAATAAGGTCGGAGCTAATCGTTACTACTATCGAGACTTGCGGGTTCAAAGATGAAACGGTACGACTCGAGCGTCAAATCTGATTAACTTAAATTAAGAAAACTAATGTTTCTAATGATGGAGCTGAAACACCGTATCAAACGGGCCCAGAACTGTTTATGATCAGGCCTCTGCTGCTCTCTGTCGGCTCCTACGCACAAACAGCGGCAGCAGCGGAGCGAGACGCCGCGGCGGGGACGGTGAAGTTAAGTTCACTCCAAACTACTGGAGTTAACAGCTACGCTCGTTTCTGTGAGTACGTGCAATAAAACCTTCGCAAGTAAAAAGACAATACTTTATCAACACACCTGTCTGTAAGTTAAACATGTAGAAAGGGTTAATTTAATCATCTCTGTCCTCAGTTTCTCATCCTGTATGTTTGGTTCACCTTATTTAGTTTGGTGTGAACGCCTCTAATCAAAACAACCGAACCCACTTAAGCAACCCAACCACAGGATTTGTGATGATGGCACAAATGTGATTCTGGCATAATTCAAAAGCTAATGTGCTGCGCACTAACTTGTGCTGATCGTAAACTGTCAAGGCAGCAATCTCCGTAAGCCATGTGTATATTTATGCAAGATCATTCGGTAACCATATATGCATCAGTATGTAAGTCCAGGGATTTTCCCTAAACCATCAGAGAGTGAAGAGGGGTTATTCCAGGACGCGCTGAGCTTGTTTCATGTGACTGTAGTGCAGCTCTTGGTACAGACGTTCATGTTCCCCTCAGGATGTTATCTAGAATTTACAGGCAATATGGAAACAATTAGAAAATGTTTATTCCGAACTATAAGATAAGCAGATTTAAATTCAGGTGTAATAAGGCCGGCTGGTGGATTCAGCTTTCTCGACAGAACAAAAACAAGGTCAGCACATTGTTCTCTAAACCTACTGTACTGTGCTGAACGTTCCCCGGAGCCAGAGTCCATTTAGCGGTGAGCTCCCTCTGGTCTGCGTCCTTTTACTCCTGCCGTCTGCTCTTTTAAAGCCTCTACCTCCATTTACTTTTATTCTCCTTAAATCCCAAGTTTGCTGAATGAACTCCGGATGATGGAAGAATTACATATGATGGTGATCCAGCCTTTACAAACCTGCAGCCGGGAGGCCAAACACATCGAGTGTAAATGTTACGTTTCTTCATTTACTCCCTTGTAAAAGTGTCTCTGTGGGACTTTTCCTGTTTAAATTAAGGTTTATATATAAATATACATTCCCACTAAATCCAAGTGATGCATTCACTAGCCACTGGGGCATCAAAAATACCAGATTATTTTCTTCATTTTTCACCGAAACATCCACATTTTCTGAACTCCCCAAAGCCCAACGTCTTAAAAAAAAAACGCTTGTTTCGTCCGAGCAACAGTCCAAAACCCCAATATTTAGCTTGCCGTCTCATACAATAGAGAAAAGCAGCAAATCCCCATAGATATGAAGATGGAACTATGTTTATGCAAAAAAATGACTTTTAATAAACAATCAGTCGTCAAAATAGCTGCCAATGTTTTTGTTGGTTAACAGATCATAAAGAAGTGGATTTCTGGAAGCTGAGCCGAACAAAAACACTCAGAGACACGTTGGTGTGTCTGTTTCAAGCGAGCTTACAGCTAACGTCTGTACCGGCACATCGCTTGTTCGTCGTCAGACGAAACTAAACGAAATATATTTTTCAACGACCTTTTTTTAAACAAGACGGCGGAAATGTCCGTAAACGCTGACTGTGACCATATCAGCAGGCGATATTGTTGATGAAAAAACGACGAAACTAAAATGCAATTCACAGAATAAAAACAACAATAAAATCTCTCTCTTTTTGTCAGTATAATGAGGAGACAAAATATTACAGGCTGTATTTTCTCCCTCTAAAGTTTCACTCGAACAGTTTGTTCATTCAGCGGCGGCGTGTTTTTCTTCCTGCGCTTTGAATGCTGGTGCACGAGGAAAACGTCACTGTGGAGGATGTGAACACGACACGCTGGGAAGGAAGAGGCGCGTAGATATTTTGTTCTGTTTCAAAAGCAGTGAGACGGACAAAAAAAACAGAGTCTGATTAAATCGGACTAAAATGACAAATATCAGATTGACCAAAATGATAATCAAAATTATACTACTGAGTTAGAAAAGACGGTAAAATGATGGTTAATGACTAAAATACTTTTCTTTTGACTAAAATACCCAGACTTTCAGTCAACTAAAACTTGACTTAAAACATAGTCTACAGTGGACTAAATATGACAAAAACTAACAGGGACATTTGACACAGGACTGAGGCTAAATTTTAAAATGACTGACAAAACCAACACTAGGTTGTGGTGAATAAACGCGGTTTGCACCAAAAATCCAGCAGTCAAATTGTTGCAAACACACCATAAAAAAAACCACTCTCAGCTCAAACACATTGCTTCTTTCTGTTTAATATCTGTGAAATTCAAATGTTCCATTTTCTCTTCCAGAAAAATGTTTAATACAGAAAATAATCTAATAAATCCCAGCTGCCAGATCAAAGCTGCACTGAGTAATTTTGAAGCACTAGAGGTGCGCTGATGTATCATCGGCGTAAAAGTTACAGCTGGGGTGGGAAATTTATTTATATTGTGTTTATTTATTTCATTACATCCCAACACCAATAAATAAACCAGATGCTCTGACACAAAAATCGTGTTGATGAGTGTTTGTTCTGTGAAGTTGGAAGTTATTTCGACCCGTGTTTTGAAACTTTGCGTGATGTGTTGAAATATATTATTGAGTTGTGACGACTTTCACAATCGTCACAACTCGTCATTAACCTCGTGCTTCATGGAATAATTATATTATTATGCTTCTGTATTTCTCTGTAATGTGACACAATCTTTTGTCAGCCCTGGAACTGATGCCAACAAAATTAACATCTTCACGTCCAACAACTGGTCGACTCATGAACCTTTGGAGCTCGTGACCCTAGGAACCTTTCTACTGTTTTTTTTTTTTTTTGTAGGGGCAGCCCTAGTAAATATTTTTAAAACCTCACTTCTGATAATCAAACTTCTGAACTTACAGGCGTAGGTCATGGCGAAGCTGCTCCCCGTGTCCACCATGTCCACTTGCGGCACCAGTTTGGGGACCTCCTGGTGTTGCGCCAGGGCGAAACGAAAAACCTCGTATTCATGGGAGCCGGTGGGGAAAAGGCCTCCTGTTTAACGAACAGACACAGAGAGAATTATTTTCTTCAAGCACACAGGAAGAAAGGAGCAAAATAACACATCAGCCAAAACTTCACTTTTGGTTTTAAAAAAAAAATAGAGGCAAATGACATTGAAAGGTAAATGAAATGAAATGCAACCACAGATGTATTTTCTGTATTGAATTCAAAACCCCGCACACAGAAGCGCTCATCAGTTTTAGGACTACAAACTGCATCGAGCAACTTAATTCTTCAGCATTAAAATGGCTGTTTGATAAAGTGCTGCCTGATTATCTGATTAGTCACACAGCACTGTGAGTCTACAGTCTTTAGCTGCTGTATATTTTAGAAAGCTGAGCAGGGACCTGGAATCAAACTCGAGTTCTCAAGCAGGATTTTTACTAAGAACGACGACTTTTCGCTCGACTCTACCGGTTAGTTTACAAAGCATGTTGTTACAGACAACATTCATTTTCTAGTTAATAAAATATCTCGGTCGTCACATGTCGCTGATTTTCATAAATCAAATTAGATGAGAAACATCAGTGTTTCTCACCACAAACCCATTCTGTGGATCCTTGAGGTGCAACAAACAGGTTGATTGAATTTTCTTCCCTATAAAACATTTTCAACATTTTAAAAGAAAACATCTTGGGGAACAAACTCAAACAGTGGCAAACAGCTAACCTGGCATTGTCCAAAGTAGAGCTAGGCAATACACAACACCTGTAATTCATTTGAGTCACGGACGAATCAGCACAAAATTTTTCTATTAAGATATTAATTTGTTGAGGAAAAGGGGCTGAAAAAAGATTTTTCACTTTGTTTAAAATATGTTTGACTCAGTGAAAAACCTGGTTTTATGTCACAAGTTGCAGAGACGGTGAAGCAGCAGTGAACACGCAGGGTGCAGATGTTGGTTTCGGTTTAATAGGCTCCGTCATTAATGAGCCGGCATGTGGTGCACCTGCTGCTGTGATAACGCAACGGGGGTGGAAAATATTATGTGAAAGAAGAGTTCGGCGAGTTTATAAAACGTACTGCTGATGGAGAAAGTAAGGGGAGCAGAGGGGAGATGGAGATGGGAGGAGAGAGAAGAAAAGTCAGAGGCAGGTGCAAACTGTGGCGGTTTGGGGGGGGCAACAAGGGGCCAGTGCCCCTGTAACAATAAAGACGAATCTGAATCTGAACACAGACCTTGGACCCCCTTATGACCCCCCTCTGAACGACAAGTCTACAACAATCATAGTAATATATCTTATATAATAAATATAAATGTGTCTCAACTAGTCGGATCCTTTAGGACGTTACACCGCCACTGACAGGTGTCGCCGTGGGAGTGCGCGTGCATCCAGCGGTGAAGGCGTACTTTTGACTTCACCTAAGTAAATGAAAGATAAAACATGTGGGTTGTTTAATCTGTCGTTTTGGTATTGTTTTATCAACAAGGTTTGTGGAGAGCAAGCTAGCGCACAGAGCCAGAGCGTTCAGCTATCAGGCTCCTCTCCTGTGGAGCAGACACGGGAGGCAGACACCGTCTCTACATTTAAGAGTAGGCTTAAGGCTTTCCGTTTTGATAAAGCTTATAGTTAGGGCTGGCTTAGGTGAGTCCTGAACCATCCCTTAGTTATGCTGCTATAGGCTAGACTGCCGGGGGGATTTCCCATGATGCACTGAGCTCCTCTCTCCTCCTGTCGCTTCCTGCGGGTGTTGCTGGCTCTGGAGCTGTGGAGTCTGGATCTGTGGTTGGGAGTCTTCTGCTGCCCCCGTGTTCCTGCTCGACGCCCTCTGCTACAGTTGCAACTGCTGTTACTAGTCCTATTGCTATTATTACTGTTATTATTATATTATTAACATTACTATAAATATCTGTACCATTTTTCATTCAGTCTATAGCACCATTACCTTTATTGTCTGTACCTCTGTGTGTATACTGTGTAGGCTGCATTTAAACAGCACTTTTCATACACAAAAAGCGATAACAGTAGCCCACCTGACCGACCAGGCTGGACGTCTGCCAAAATATGTTTCCCCCTCCATAACGCACAGATGATGGCCTACCATCAAGTATTTTATTTTGTGTATACTTCACATCATGACCAAGAACAGGGGTGAATATGGAGATGTATATAGTAAATCAGAGGCTAAACTATTCATTAAGCTTTACAAAGAAGGAATGTTTTTTTTTTAATATAATGTAATTTAACAAAACTATAATTAATTACTGAAAAGATCCTGTAAAAAGAAACAATTAACTTTAAGTTATTGTAACAACTACATTACTAAAAATGACAAGAACATTACAGCTTGAACATTGGCTTTGTCTCTTTTCCCGGACTGAATGTGGCCCCTCTGACAAAACAACTGGCCCCAAACTGGCCCCCTCAATAAAACTGCCACAAAGGCTACTAATGATAATGTCCGTGGGGATTAAAACCTACTTTCACTGGGCAGTATAATGTCAAAAATTAAGACTTTCTTTTTTGTTGCACCGACTCAACATTGTGATATATATATATATATATATATATATATATATATATATATATATATATATATATATATATATATATATATATGTATGTACATATATATATGTATATGTATGTATATGCATACCACCCATGCAAGGGTGAGAGGGGATTTTTTATATATATATATATATATATATATATATATATATATATATATATATATATATATATACATGCTAGCAGCCTTTTTCTTGAGCCCTTGCTTTTGTTTGCACGTTGCTATGTTTCAGTTGATGGAAAAGGATCAACAGAGGTGTCCACCATCTCTCCATGCTGCTACTGGTGGTAGAAAACGCTGCAGGGTACCTTTAAAAAATGGTTGCTCCAAGTTTCTTCTCCAAGCACAATGCATTGTAGCTCACATCACAGGCTGAGTTTACCGCTGTCACTAAAAATAAAGACACTCTGGTTTGCAGTAATTGCTGTTAAAAGCCTCTCAGCATAATGGTTTTTAGGGTCGCAGGGAAATCATCCAAACACTTAAACTCGTTGACCTTTTTCTCTGTGGTGAAAAGGTTGGGTTTTTTAATTTTTTTCTATATTACTGTACAATAGGTGGGCTCTGGTGTTTTCAGCTGCTAAATCCAAATGATAAAATTACCTTTTACTGTCTTTTGCCTCTACAGAAGCTGTCATGACCCTTTGTCCTCTAATCTCCTGCGGTTGAGGAAAAACAGCCCAAAAAAAACTGAACACTTCTCTTCCACCCTGATTTTCTCTCAACACCAATCTAAATGCTAAACCTTCTGGAGCTGCAACGATTCAAAAGAAAAACCAAAGAAAACCAATCAGCACATTAATAGTTTTTTTAAAGCAAATTCTCTGGTTACAGCTTGCTAGTTTTCATTGGCCACTATAGTGAATTTAACATCTTTTGTCGGGCAAAACAATTCCTTTGATGACATCATTGGGTTACAGGATATTGTGGCGGTCATCCAGCAGGAGACCCAAAACCTCCCTTTCCTGACCCACATGACCCACACCCACCAGCTCTGCCTGGGGGATCCCGAGTCATTCCCAGGCCGGAGTGGAGATAATCTCTCCACCTAGTCCTGGGTCTTCCCCGAGGCCTCCTCCCAGCCTCATTACATATCTTGTACATCATTTCATATTAGACCACAAACTCCAAGAATCTGCATTATAGCTAAAGACCGATAATGAAATAGTGTTTATACTCCAATCATGACGTACAGCTGTTCAGCTTTAATGACATGCTCTGACTGATTGCTACAGGTCTAGATATTTTACTTACCATGAACTTACCATGAAATAACTACAATCACAAATAAATACAACGAAATGCAGCTTTAATCAACTTCATTTGTAAACTATACCATTATAACCTGTGGCAAATTACACCGAACAAAATTACGAAACACTTTAGTTTCTCCCTTCATTCATCCTGAGCTGAACTCAAAGATCTAAGACTTTCTCTATGAACACAAAACGCCTATTTCTCTCAAATATTGTTCCGTGTTAGTGAGCAATTCTCTTTTGCCGAGATAATCCATTTTGGAGTGGCCTTTTATTGTGGCCAGCCTAAGGCCTTTTATTGTGGCCAGTCTAAGGCCTTTTATTGTGGCCAGTCTAAGGCCTTTTATTGTGGCCAGCCTAAGGCCTTTTATTGTGGCCAGTCTAAGGCCTGTTATTGTGACCAGCCTCAGGCCTTTTGTTGTGGCCAGCCTAAGACACACCTGTGCAATCCCCATGCTGTCTGGTCAGCATCTTGATATGCCACACCTGTGAGGTGGATGAATTATCTCGGCAAAGGAGAGGTGCTCACTGACAGAGATTCTGACAGATTTGTGAACAATATTTGAGAGAAATAGGCCTTTTGTGTACATAGAGAAAGTCTTAGATCTTTGAGTTCAGCTCAGGATGAATGGGGGCAAAAACAAAAGTGTTGCATTTATGATTTTTTTCCAGTGTAACTCAAATTCTCCTTTAAGAAGACAGATACCATAGTGCTTTGAGCCATTGTAGTTCACACTTTTAAACTTGGTAAAACAAATAATGTCAGACTCAAGTCGCCGTGAAATGAATAGATAGCAAAACAACAAATTCCTTGAGTATAATTTTAATTTAATTTAACAACAACGTCTTTGCAATAAGAAGTGTTCAGATCCTTTGCATACAATACCAATAGGCTTCCATGCATTGAAAACACTCCAATGATAAGCAGTGAAAATATTACTTAAGTAAACTATCAAAAGTGCGGATGTGTGTACAGACCTCTGGGCTCATTTTTCTGTTTTTATCCGAGATAAATTAATGATTTCAAAACTTCTGTTGGGTGGATAATTTCATAGCGATGAATATTTCATATTTTATATTCAATGAACTCATGACATGTTGTGTAAAATCTTAATCCTTAAACTAGTTACTAAAGCTGCTAAATACATGTAGTGGAGTAAAACACTCATTCCCATGACATGTAGTGGAGTTAGGATGAAACTGAAATACTCAAGTAAAGTACAAGAACCTCAGATTTATAAGTAGTCTACAGTAGGCTACTTATAAACGCACGTACTTAAGTTTCCACCACTGTTTGTTAAAACACTGCATTAAAATGAGCATTAAAACAATACAAATGTTGCACAAACTCATATTAATCAACAAAGTAGTGGTAAAATGAGAGATTTTTAACCCTGAGGCTTGTTTTAAAAAGTCCACTGCAATCTACTCACACTATAATAAGGTGATATTATAGGAATATTATTATAAGAGTAGCCTATATGAGTTATTCATGAGTTATACAGGCTGGAAGCAGTCCATCTGCTCTGACAGAAGGGCTCACCGAGTCAATAAACATAGAGAAAACCAATGTTAGTGATTTTTAATGCAGAGGCTGAGGTTTGCAGCCCCGCAGGTTTCAGATGCACACCGAC
The DNA here is from genome assembly GCA_024633595.2 of Lepomis macrochirus. Classification (NCBI taxonomy): domain Eukaryota; kingdom Metazoa; phylum Chordata; class Actinopteri; order Centrarchiformes; family Centrarchidae; genus Lepomis; species Lepomis macrochirus. Next base: position 3,023,302 of record JALXJV020000021.1, read on the forward strand.
TGCGGGAGTGAGTTTATTCCTGTTAAAATGCAGGTCATTTCAACCTGATGCTACATCAGCACCCAACCTGAGAGGAAACTGCAGCGGGAGTCTGGACCAGTGGTCCGATGAATCACATTATAACTTCATTTCGGGAGAGTCACACGCTCTGCAGCCCAAAGCTGTCTGATCCACACCGAATGTGACCAAACCGGTCAGGGTTCAAATAGGAATAATAGAGCTGACGGAGGATTTATGCAGCGTACAAATGTCACAGGAAAATGTTTGGACAGAGACACACTGAGATTATTATGCAATTACTGATATGAATGAATATGAACGCTTTATTTAAGTGCTGTATACCAAATTATTCTTACAAGACACTTCTAGAGAAACAACCATTATGATCACGTGACTAATCCTAATATATAGTGTGTTGAACAATACAGTGCATTTTGTAATAATTATCTCAATCTGAAAAGTAACTGAAGTGAAGTCAAAAAGAAAAGATTTTTAGTATTTGTAGTTGCTTTAGATAAAAGTGCCTGCTACACAAAAGTAATTTAATGTAAAGAAAATAGAGATTCTCAAGTCAAGTACCTCAAAACTGTACAGAGCTTGAGTGAATGTTGCTTTCCAGCACTGAGCCTATCTTGCCACTGGCAAGTGAGGTAGACAAGAGCAGCACTGATGTCTGTGGGGTTTTTTTTTTTATCTTGGTGTTTTTAAAAATGAATTCCATTTCGTGTTGCATTGCCCAAAATACAGCGACCTGAGGTGACTGCTATTTGAAAAAAAGAAAAGAAAAAGAAAATCAACAGTAGAGAAAGATTCCAAATAACTGTCACAGTGGCATCAGTCACCCATGCTGCAGGAAGAGAGTATAGGTCAAAATAAATATCAGAGAAATACTATAAAAATGAATGCAGGCTCCACTCTGCCACTTCTATCAGCCTGAGGTCCCACAGGAAATATTATAGGAGTCATTAAACACACTAAGCCACGATTACTATAGGGATTTACAACCATAAGCGCTACGGAGCACCTGAGACACAAAAAAGCACACTACCTTATTATAAGAATAGCAAATTAAATTGCAAATGTATAAACTCAGAGCTGCAGCGGTTAGTTGTCTGTGTTGTTACATTTTACATATAAAAATCTGCACCTATAAACACGTTGAGTTGATAACTATATGCTACAAAACACCATGAAACGCTTAAAGTCGAATATTGTAGGACTATAAATAGGAGTCAGAGTCTCTGTCCATGGTGCTGAATCCTATAGTATTGCTATGCGTCTCTGTCCATGGTGCTGATCCATATATGTTCTTCTGTATGACTCAATATATGGTTCTATTTCATATAATACTCCTATAATAGAAATTCAGACGAAAAGTTTTTTTCTAGTTTTAAGATGCTGAACACATCTACGTCATCACTGGGATATATCAGCGTGCAGGGACACAAAATTATCACAACATGAATATATGACTTAGCGTACTGTAAATCACAGAGGGAATCCCAGCCACAGGCATTTTCACAGGAGTGCTGAGTGGGGCTAAACACGGTACAACAGGAGTTTTCTATTGGAGGATTATTACGGGACCGGTCAAGGAAATGTTAGAGAATCACTTTCTTTGAGCATCCAACTTCCAAAAATTAATTTTAAGTCTCAATATTACACGAAAATGCATTTAAATAGACTATATTAGTGATGTGTTACCCAGCCCAGCCACAGCCTGCTCAACTTGCTCCCGTCTGACAAGAGATATTTAGGCTAAGTACCCGCTGCCGTACCACCAGACTTCAGATCAGCGTCTTCTCTAAGGACGTGAGACTCCTAAATTCATCCTCAGCACTCCACCACGTAAAATAGCTTTATTTCTATGACTTATTATTTATCCACCCATCTACTGTAAATCGTTGTTGGATATAGCAAAACGTTTGTGTCGTGAGTGGCATCAAGGGAGAAAGTTAATGTCCTTACGCTGTGTTGTAAAATGAGAAATAAGCCTTTGTTAGATGGGAGAACCTCACAGTGCGTCATGACGCGAATACACAGGCTACAGAATATGTATGGGCCTATATACTATGTATAATATGACTGGAATAGAAATACATATATATGGGTTTACAGACACAATGAGCTCTAATCTTGGAAGCAGAAAAATGCCAATCAAGCAGAGTCTTCCAGCTGGTCCCGGAGCGCCGTTAGGTGCAGACACCCCGCCGCCAGCCGCTCACTCACCTATGTTGATGTTACTTGGAAAACTTGTGCCGCTGCAGAGCCCGAGCAGCAGCAGCAGCAGCGGGAAGAGGACAGCGGGGACCGGGAAGCTCTGCGGCCGCATGTTTCCTCCAGCAGCAGCACCGACAGGAGACGCGGAACGACCGGCGTAATCCCATTCACACCGGGGCCGGCACAGATCCACCGCAGCCCGGGCACAGACTCACACATCCACCGGCAGTCCGCGTCAGTCCCTCTCTTTACCTCTGTTTGTCTCTGTTTCCCGCTTATCAAACATCCATAGTTGAAGCGCAGAGCTCTGCTGCCGCGTCGACTCTGAGTGTCAGAGTGTTTGTTCACTGTTTCTGTACCCAACTACCCCCCCACCCTACCTCTCTCTCTCTCTCTGGTCAATTGAAAGCACGATGAATATGGAATAACAACAACGACAGATGAATATGTTTGTTTGTCTGAAAATACAAATAAAATACAAAATCATCACCCCTCACACCTCCTATTCTCACCGACAGTGGTGGAAACTATATGTAGTAGGGTAAGACGCCGCCTCCAATTAAAATTGACAAATTAATTAAGTTTTAGTAGAAAGTATTTTCACATGGAGTAGGATGCCTATGCTGTAGAAATAAACCGGCCTTGCCTGATGTCATTAGCTTTCCTATAATTTATTTCTCAGACTTTTAAACATTGAGGTTTGGCAGAGCTTCATTAGCAGAAAGTCTGGGGTAAAATATGCGCATGTCAGCTAGCACACAAATTAATTCGGTGATTGATATCATGTTAGAGCTTCTTTAGTTTAATTGCCCTGCTGCTGTGTATGTATGTAATAGTTTTGTGTATCAATACAAAAAGTTTATATTGTTTATATATGAGATCTCTGTCGTTGGGATCTGTTTTAAACGTCAAGCTAAAAAAATCTTTAATGCCTCTGCAGTAAAGCCAGTTAATAAAATATTATCATTACTGATATGAAATATTGTCAAATATGTAAGTGTGATATTAAACTTGCCTTTAGCACACTGGGCCTCTGCTGGTCAATTATTAAACAGTGAACTCACTGGGATCACGCTGAGGGGGATTTAAAGTAACTAGAAAAGTAAGTAGGTCTCTGATTTAACTGAAATCTCATCCCAAAGATATCAAAGTTTATTTAATTTATATGGTCTTACCTTCCATAAACTGACATGATTAAGATGTTTAAGATCTGACAAACAGGAAAGAAGTGCAGCTCCGTCTCCACCTCTGCTAAAAAGCAGAGTGAACACTCTCGCTATGTTTCTTTGACATTTCATTTTATCAGCAGACGACGCTGTGCAGGTCTGGTCGATCAGCCAGCAGCGCTCTTCAGTAGGATCTCAGGCTGCCGTGTGGATTGTCAGGGAGTGAAAGGTCAAAGATGAGCTGCAGCTAAACTGCTCCAGCTGGAATACAACAGAGATACTTTGACTTATTTCTATTGCAGGGGATATAATACGTATACATGGATCATTTTAAAGGTTAGAAAAGGATCAAATAAAACTAAGAGTCTACAGCCATGCTGGACTTAACACAAGGCATGCTGGTTAGGAATTTTGTTGCAGGCGCTGCAAAACGTCACCATGTCACATGACATTAAAATCCTTGTGCGTGAATGTTCTACATGGTGGTTGATCTCAGTCTGTGAAGTGCTAACTTGTCACTAATCTGAACCATTCATGCATAACGAGTTCAACATTTCTAAAGTTTGCCGTCGCACTGCGTCAACCTTTTTTTTATGTCCCGCCCCTTACAGGCTGTGATTGGTTGGTTTCTGAAAAGTGAAATTGATGAACCGTTTTATGCACACTTTTCTGTAGTCTCCTGCAGTCTTGTGCTTTCTCGTCCCTCTCCTCTATCACTTTCTGCACAGGTGCTTCGGGTCTGGAGCTGTGGGGTCTGGATCTGTGGTTGCAGGCCACCTGCTGCTATCATGTTCCTGCTCGACACCCGCGGCTGCAAATATCATTATTAGTTCTATTATTCATTTTCATTGACATCTGTACCACTACCACCTTCACTGTTGGTTTGCTTTTGTGTGGACATATGGCCTGCCTCTCTCTCTCTCTCTCTCTCTGTTCAGTTCAATTTTGCTTTATTGGCAATGTATGTCAAAAAAAAAAGCCAAAGCTTAAAAGATAATAATAAAGAATTAATTTCATGCAGTTCATTAAATAAAAAAATAAACAGTAAAAGTATGGGTGTTTAAATAAAAAAATATAAAAAAATAAAGCAGTAAATGTGTTTAAATAAATAAATAAATGAAAACAGTAAATAAATAAAAATATATTTAAAAAATAAAATAATAAAAACAGTAAATGTGTGTTAAATTGAAAACATATTTTAAAAATAAAATAAAAACAGTAAATGTTTGTATGTTTAAATAATAAAAATAATAAATAAAACAGTTAACGTGTATATCTTTAAATTAAATAGGTCAGCAGTATGTAGAAGTAATTTTATGTTTACAATCAATAAAGAAACAAACAATATATAAACAATATATAAACAAACAACAATATATAAATAAATAAAAAAACTGTATCAAGAAAAGTATCAAATCTGAAATCTCTGTCTCTCTCCATCGATTTGATTTGTGAACCAAATCCCATGGTAATCAATTCAATAGTTGTTGCGATAGCTCACTGAAAGCCATTAATGTTAACCTCATGGTGGCGTTAGAGGAAAAGTCAGATTAACTGTACAGAAAGTAATAGCTGCACAGATCTGGACCAAAGGAAAACAGGCACAGGGAACTTGTTGGTCTCTAGTGTCTCATCACAAAATGACAGCAGTCCTACACAGTCTGCCCACACAAGGAATAACGGCGACACTGATAATCCGCTTCTATTCACGTACTAGGCAACCAATTAACTGAAACAAAACAAAGAGAGAGAGGAAAACGATCACCCTCTTTCATCCACACCCCTGCCTAATTAATTTATCGGCACTCGACAAACAGGCTAACGACGGCGTAGGTGGATCCACTGAAAACAAGACAAATGATCAACTTCTCCTGGTGAAGACGCCTTGTTCTCATTGCTCACAGCTCTGATTTATCTGTGTCGATCCAGCAGCTGGGTGTTTGATGTATTTTGTTGCAAACGTTAACATCTAAACCATTCTCAGCATTCAATGAGAGACCGGAGAGTTAGTGCAGCCAAACCATAATCATGGTCTAACACAATGCAGATGTTTCACTTTAAGCAGCCGAAGATATCGACGCTCACGCATTTCTTTTTCCCTTTGGTGGGGCATAGAAGGACTGAAACTTCTGTAGTTGGAAAAGCAAAAACTGGTGCGTAGGTTGGTGAAGGGAGTTTGAAGAGGCGACGGAGAAGCACTGGTGCATAGTTCAACAAGGTGACAGCTGAGGGGAAGTTGTTCATGAGCCTGCTGGTCCTGGAACAGAGAGCCCTGTAGCGCCTTCCAGAGGGGAGAGGGTGAAACAGTCTGTGGCTTGGGTGAGAGGTGTCCCTGACGGTCTTCCTTAACTCCACAATGAGCTTGCGGTAGCAGTAATGCTAACAATAATAGCAGAATCAGTAATGTTAGCAGCCACAGTAACAGTAACGTTAGCAGTATTAGCAGTAACAGTAATATTAGCCTAGTAGCAGCCACAGTAACATTAATGTTAGCTGTAGTAACAGTAACAATAATATTAGCCTAGTAGCAGTAACATTAATGCTAGCAGCCACCGCAACAGTAATGTTAGCTGTAGTAGCAGTAACAGTAATATTAGCCTAGTAGCAGTAACATTAATGTTAGCAGCCACAGTAACAGTAACGTTAGCTGTAGTAACAGTAACAATAATATTAGCCTAGTAGCAGTAACATTAATGTTAGCAGCCACAGTAACAGTAACGTTAGCAGTAACAATAATATTAGCATAGTAGCAGTAACATTAATGTTAGCGGCCACAGTAAAAGTAACGTTAGCAGTAGTAGTAGTAACAATGATATTAGCTTAGTAGCAGTAACATTAATGTTAGCAGCCAAAGTAACAGTAACGTTAGCAGTAACAATAATATTAGCATAGTAGCAGTAACATTAATGTTAGCGGCCACAGTAAAAGTAACGTTAGCAGTAGTAGTAGTAACAATGATATTAGCTTAGTAGCAGTAACATTAATGTTAGCAGCCACAGTAACAGTAACGTTAGCTGTAGTAGCAGTAACAATATCAGCCTAGCAGCAGCATTAGTAACAATAATATTAGCCTAGTAGCAGTAACATTAATGCTAGCAGCCACAGTAACAGTAACGTTACCTGTAGTAGCAGTAACAATAATATTAGCGTAGTAGCAGTAACACTAATGTTAGGAGCAGCCATAGTAACAGTAACATTAGCAGTAACAATATTAGCCTAGTAGTGATATTAGTAATGGTAGCAGCCACAGTAACAGTAACATTAGCAGTATTAGCAGTAATAATATTAGCCTAGTAGCAGCATTAGTAATGTCAGCAGCCACAGGAACAGTAAAGTTAGCTGTAGTAGCAGTAACAATAATATTAGCCTAGTAGCAGTAACACTAACGTTAGCAACAGCAGTAAAAGTACCAGTGACGTTAGCTGCAGTAGCAGTAAAAGTGATATTAGCAGCAGCAGTAATTTTAGCAGTAGCAGTTATGGCAGCACATGTTAGCATTCACAGTAGCATTGGTAAAGTTAGCAGTAGTAAAAGCTGTCTCTTTGCTTGTATTGATGAGCTGTGGCGTCCACTCTCTTTGCCTCCTCTGTGTGTAATTAGCTGAAGTGGCTCAAGGCAGCACGTGCAGTGAGACGTCTGGTTTATCTGTGGCTCTGGCTCTGTAATTTTCACCTGATGGTGGCACTAGATGGAAAGTCAGGATTCACCTTCTGGTTGGTATCAATATCTGCATAAAGTTTAATGGCCATCCATCCAGTTGTTGTTGAGCTATTTCAGTCTGTACCTAAGTGACGGGACTGACTATCCCTAAAGTATTCAGTTTCTACCCAGTTTTTTCCATTATTGTTGTCGTTGATTGTGGTCTGCACAGCTATGACATCCCTTATACTGCATTATTAGGATGACACGTTGGGTAAAGGTTTGTTTCATCATAGCTGTTTAGTTAAAGCTGTTTGACACACGTCATCCCACCGACTGCTGTTGTTGCCTTCAGGTCTGACATACAATATTTCTATACATTAAATGATCTAAAGCAGCTAGTAGGGTCATGAAATAATGATGTCTTTAATCTGCAGTTTTCCATGAAGGATGATGGGAGAATGAATAAATGATAAGTGCATTGTGCCCGCACAGCACTATTTTATCCATGCTGAGTATATGTAATGTGTGTAAAAGCTGGTTTACAATGCTCAGCGCTCATATTTACCTCCTGTGCATCTAAATCATAGATGTGGAAGGGAAGTGTACGTTCACAGCTGATGTTGGAGCTTTGTTGTTCTGTGTCACGACCCCCCGGCCCCCATTCTCCACCCGGTCTCACCTGTCACTTACATTTACATAACAGCTGACCCACATCTGAGAATTAAAACATTCAGATGTTTTAACAGACCATCATGCAATAATTCAGCTGCTGTGCTGCACAGGCTCATTAAAAATGATGCTCTGTTTTCATTATAGACTGGAAGTTTTCAGGGGTCAAGCGCTGAGCTTTAAACCAGGTCCTAAAAAAGACACCTATTGTGATTTCTTTGGGTTTTGTGTTCACTTACGGAGCTCTACGGATCACACAGCTGCCTACATCAGAGATCTACTGCAGCCCTGGATTACCAGTTGTGGAATGATTGAGTACTCAAGTAGGCTAGGTTACAGATAAATTCTGAGGTCTTACAGAGTTTTTCATTTAATTGTATTTATATTTCCTCAATATGAGGATTACCGTATTGGTAAAGCACCTTTCTAATCTTTTCGATTTATACACTGAGCCTAAGTGCTCAAACAGAAATGAACATACACACACGGTCATAGTGGTGGACCAGCCACCAGGGGGTCGGGGTTCAGTATCTTGCCCAAGGACATGCAGCCTGGAGGAGGATTAAACCGGGGGTTGAACCGCCGACCTTCCAATAAACAGGAAACCCACTCTACCGCCTGAGCCACAGTCGCCCTTTTGTTCCAAATTTAACTAAACCGTTACTTTAATGTAGAGCCAGCGGCGGAAGTATTTATATATTTTCTTGGTCTCATGTATGTTTCTCCTCTTGTGGTTACGTTGATTCACAATTTTTGAAAAACCTACGTTAATGACTGAGCCTTTTGTAAAAGCTAAAGTAAGACTTACTGTTTTTGTTTGTCTTTAGTCTCGCTGATTGTCAGAAATGCCCTTTGCTTTGTTGTAATGCATTTTGTAAAATACTGCTGAAAAGACAAAGCTAATGCTTCCTTTCACATCTCCTTTAGCATAGTGTAGCATCCTTTACGAAAGGAAAGGAGAGAATGCCGTCATACAATTCCTTGCGTCGGCAACATTTAAAGCGACGTGACGGATAAAATCACCATGTAATTTACCATTGGCTATTAAGCCTTTTCTCTCTTATGCCATAACTTGCTATATGCATTCTGTGGGAAACAATTGGGATTCATGTTGATAAATACGCCTGTGGGTGGGCAGGAGGGTGAGTGTGAGCAAGCAGTGTGACAACCCTGTCCATTGGTGACAGGTAGGCTGCCTTATCTGCCTTTTGCTATCTTGGTTATTAAGTAATATATTCCACCGTGTTGTCCACCTTTAGATGGCCTGCGTTAAAACGACACAGGGCCCAGTCAAAGATGCGCTTTTTGTAGTCCATCTTCGGAATATTGTAGTTTTCTCACGGCAGGTCACGTCAGTAACATCCGCCGTCGCATAATTACGTCGCCTAGAAAAGAGCAGTCGGATTCTCCGAGCCCCGCTGTCTTCTTTTCCTGAGTCCTTACGGATTCTCCTTCACATCTTTCCTTGACCTCATGACGTTTTCCGTCGAGGTTGAGGAAAGGAGGTTAGGAGAGTTTTTTGACTTTTCGACCGCAGCCCGTCTCTTCTAGGCGATCTCGGCTCGGTTGTTTTGTTCGGGTTCAGAGTGCGATTGTTGTGTTCACGTTTTACCAAACGAACCGTGCCAAAAGGGAAACGCCCCCTTGTTTCGAACGTCTCCAATCGATCCAGGTGTGAAACTTTCTTTCTATGGCCACACTTAGTAGCCGTTTTATAAAAGCAATATCTCACTTCAATTATATCACAGAGGGGTTGTCGAACAACTGTCACGAGCTCTTACTTAAACATACATCTATTTAGGAAAACTTACACTATAATATTCAAAAACCCTTCTCCCCTTTATTCTGCTACTCTCATGCATTCACACTGGACACACAGCCTGCACTGTGGCTCCCAACCTAAGAGTCAGGCCCCTCTAAAGGCCCTCCAATCTTGACCTGAGAAGTAACTAAAGCTGTAAAGTACAAGGATAAAGTATTATAAAATGAAAAGATTTAAAGTAAAGTACAGTTCTTCAGTAAAAGTACAGCTGTGCACATCTGCACAAACACTTTTTGTAACAAACTTTTATCCCAGGAGCATTAATTTACCCTCAACATGAAATATTGCCTGTTGTATTTTGCAGTTTAGCACAAAAGGTTCACATCTATTATATCTGCCACGGTGTACCTTTATATCAGTTTACCGGCTCTGTAAAGCCATTGTTGGTATTGATTGCGCCTCCCTGCCAAGACTCAAGCTTCACTTCAGGTCTCTTTGTCTTTCCTTAAAGAAAGTGGAAAATTTGCAGGTTACTTGCTCGGTGTCAAGATCATGTACGGTGATAACTTAACGGTAAACTATAACATGCACTTAAATGTGCAAACTCACCATAAAACTTCACGACGTAAACATTTGTACAAGACATTGAAACAGCAGAGAGCCGACTCGTCCTGCCGCAGTGTTTCTTTCTGCAGAGATGTAACTGCAGTGGCAGCTCTGCCTCTGAAAACTGTTTAAATCTGACCCAGAATCAGATCAGACACCAAGTGAATGAATTAGTCTTAATGACAAGACTGCAGAGACTCACTGAACAGTGAACAAGGGACACACAGTTACAACATCAATGGAAAACAATAGCTTAGAAATAAAAACTGTGTATTTAGCATTTTTAAAATCCAGTTACTCTGGATAAATATAATCAAATTACAGGGGAAAGTCTTATTTACATGTAGTGATAACTCCAGCAGCCCTGCCTTTACGTGGCTACTGTAGAGTTAAAATAACAATTTATTGTACTTTTTGCTTGATAAATGAGGCATAAACAAGTTCTCTGCTTGCTGTAAGCAATACTGCATCTTAGAGCAACTCCGAAGTGATCACATGATCGGTCTCATCAGCAGTAACAGCCAATCAAAGACAAGAATTTATCAACGTTGTTCATTTATTCAAATTCATTCTGCAAAAAAACAAAAATCTGTTTTTCATTTTCAAAAAATATCATTTAATTTGTTTAAAATCCTTCACATCCAATTCTTCCAAATGTTCGCTGATCAACAGGTAGCTTTACTTGTTGCAAGAACTGCTATTAGAGCTTGTAAAGACAGTTAGCGGCACCAGAAGGGGAGGCGGAGCCAGCCAGCGGGCAATGACGCCGTGTTCAGCCGCCTCCCAGTGAACACAGCCCGAACAGTACCAAACCAGCCTCAAAGGCAAACAGGGAATACAGTACCGAGGGGATTTACAGAGCTTCACGGACGGACAGCGATCAAGCTTTAGTTTTTGCTAAACTGTTAAGGGGACAGCCAGCAAAAACGCCTAAAATAACCTACCTAAAAGTATTCAGGAATAACTCCTCAACCATCAGGCCTGGATGCATAATTCTGACCTCCTTTGAAAGATCAGTAGCTAAGGAATATAAATCCATTGTAAATGAACATGTTTATTTTACCATTACAGACTAATTGGAGTTGCAATAAAGAAAAATATCTATTTTTTCTATGCAATAAACCATCAAAACCATCATAAGGAAGATTATAATGCAACTGAATATCTTCTAAACACCTGGAATGCAACTGTAACGGTAAATTTGATGACAACAAACTACAATAAAACAGTTATATTACATATAATATACATATTTTGGCAATATTTACTGTTTTAATGTTGGCTTTTATTGGGAGTTTTCCTTAAAACACTATTCATGACCATACAACCAAGTTCCAAATAACATAACATTGAAATAATAATAAAAACTTTGAAGAGAGAATGCAGTGTAGTGCGCAAAATCCAAAATGGCTGCATTATTATTTGTGTTGAGCTATTTTTGGACTGGAAACGGTGAAAACTGCAAAAGTAAATCCGTGGTTGTGACTGTATGTGTATATTGGCTCATTTGTTGTTACTTTTATCCAGCTGATTAGTCCGTAATGTTGGTGATTTGAGTGATGTGAGTGATGTTAGCTTTGGTTCGAGAGGTTGGACATGAGGTTGTGATTAGAGATAACTGGATGCTTCATGCCATGTGACTTCAGAGCGATTTAGGTTGTGATGTCGGCTTATTTAGATGCTTGGTGTTTGGTGTGGATTAACTTGGTTGGTTTGAGCTGAGCCTCCTAGCTTCACAGAGGAGTGTAGCCTGAGTGGGGTGACAAAGTAATCTGATCGTCCGTTGATTTCCCATTTGCATTTTACGCGAAAATCGCGTGCTGTATATTGTGGTGACCCACAAGTAAGACTAAAAGAGACATTCACCACGGGACTGTAGCTTTAAGGGAAAGGCGATGGTTACAGCAGTTCCGGGTTAACGTTGTGTGGTGGTTTAGATCTCACTCGCTGGACATATACAAATATATTTGCGACATGCCCCTCCCTAGCTTAGTGTTTAACAGGAAGCACGTACATATACGGAAGCAAATAGCACTCCGCCTTCAATTTCATGACAACTTTAACTTGTGTAAGATTTAGTTTTTTTGTGTTTTCCTATCAGGCCTACAGCAGAGTGAAACCACTATTACTGAGGCAGCTCACATGAAGTGATAAAATGCACTATAGTTCTAATAAGATAGTATAGTTTAGTGTGTTGTTTTGTGTGGTTAGGTTAGTGCTTGTGTCATAAAATACATTTAAAAAACTCCTGAGTTTTTTAAATGTATTTTAAATGGCCTCTTAAGAAATTGAGTTTCTTAAGAGGCCATTTTCGGATGTTTCAGGGAATTAGTAAATGCAACACTTTCTGGCTGCCATGCAGCGTCATGAGGACATGTTAGAAAAAGAGGAGGGACACATTAAATTAAAAGCCAACTTAAATACGCTTTTGAAATGGAGGGCCATTTTGAAAAGTGAAGAATTTTTGGTGGAAAATTAGGTCACATTTGGAAATTGCGTAATTTCCCAATTTTTCACAAAGTGGCTTTTTTTTAGCAAGTGAAGACACTTTTGGAAGGTGTGGACATTTCTGGAGAATGAGGACACTTTTGAATAAGGATTTGAGAGTCATTACTTTGTTTGGGGGGGTTAAGGTTATAATTAGGAACTTGTATTTCAATGAGTGTTTAGAAATACAAACATGAGGCTCACTTCCTCCCATCAAACACTATTACTACAGGAAGTGGAGCTGGTAAACAGGTATAGACTCAGACAGGTGGAGTAATACAGTAAAACAAGTAGTGAGGCTGATTATTAAACACCTTCACTTCATCGGTATATGCAAGAGGCTGATTTTGCTTTTCTTTCCTCACTGTGTAATCAAACGTCTCTCACCCCTCCTCTCGTATAAAATCAAAGACTCTAACTGTCGTAAGTCACTGCAGTGTCTCAGCTTAATGGCTTAATTAACACAGTCGTCAACTCAAGTGTCATATTAACTTCCTCAATCATTATTCCTACGGTTTAACACAACAGCCTTGATTCTCTGGAGCTGCTAACCTCCATCTGACCATCTTTACACAATCTCATCTTGGGTGGACAGGCAGGGCTGGACAATAAAACAACAACAACAATTATCGCGATATAGACTTTTTTCAATAACAATATAACAAATGTTATAAATATTAAAATAAATAAATATTCAGTAAATGTTTGATTTGATTCACTTAAGTCACACATGAATTAGGACTGATTTTTTTTTTTACCAAGACGTTTATTTTGTTGAGGAAAAAGGACAGAAAAAAAGCTTTTACTTAATTTTATTCATGCGTATTTGTTGAAAAAGATTTTATCATAATTGTTTTGAATGTTCTCCCTCAGATTTGTGAAGGGATCCGCTGTTTGGAATCAAATGTTTGTCACGTTCTGATCATACAGAAAGGTTTAAACCACAATTAACATAATCAATCAGGTTCCTTCAATTTTCACTGTGGAGCCAAAATCAGCCTTTAAACTCAAAAGAAATAACGATTTGATCGATATCGAAAGATATGAAGATTTTTATCGTGATAATATCTCTGGCCGTATCGTCCAGCCCTATGGACAGGTAAATTTGGAAAGTCGGTGCATTTTTGGGGAAAAAAAAGGAAGATGTGTTCTGCGACACATAAAGGTAAACAATAGATAACACGCAATCTTTAGCATACCACTGGAGGGAGACAAAACATAGCAACACATACTCGGATAACGATACAGAACAGGGCATATAATGATGAGGTGAGACTTAAAATAAGGCATGCTGGTTAGAAACAAAGGTCTAAGCCAGAGTTGGAACGGTGAAGCAGAGCAAAGCCCGCACGGAAGGTTCCACGTAGGCCCGAAAAAATGACATCAAAGACCTGACGTCCTGTCGCACGAGAGATGCAGCCGTATTGTTTAGATTATCGTTAGACTATCATGTTGACCGCAGCTGTTGATACGTCCTTGGGATTTTTGAGCGTCGTACCGGATCACGATTGGCTTCAAACTAGTTGTGACGTCATAAATCTTGCAGGTATGTTCAGGTGTTAAACTCTGTGGTAGAAGAAGTTCTCAGATCTTGTACTTAAAAAGTATTAATATTTCTCATTAGAAATGCAATTAAAAGCCCTGCATTCAAATTCTGACTCAAGTAAAAGTACATTAACATCAAAATGAACTTAAAGCAGCAGATGTAAAAGTACTCATCATGCAGAATGGCCCATTTCAGAATAACCTTAAAATATATCTCATTTTATTTGTTGATTATATTTTGTGTTATCAAGTAGAATAAAGTTGAAGAAAATGGAAATAGTATATAAGTTAGTAAGTACAAGTTAACCTTAAAAATGCACATGATGTCTAAGGTAGATAAAGACGAACCTGTTCCTTTAACTGTGCAGCCAACACCTGAGTAAACCAGGAAGTTTTCAGCAGCATGAGGCGCAGCCTGGAGTGTTTTATTTATGGTCTCTGGGCATTACAGCTGTCAGAAGGCATCAGTGGGCCACTGCGCTGCTGTTTCCCGGGTCGCAGGTTCAAATCCAGCTCAGCACGGCTCGTTTCTGCTCGCCGTCAGCCTGAATTGTTTACTAAAGCAGTTTTAACAAAAGCACTTAAGACAAAAAGCACTTTGTGGAGCGCAGAGAGTCCAGAAATAACATGCCACATATACGCAAAACATAATAGGAGGAAATGAGTGAATATGATTTCACTTCAGGAGAGAAAATGACTCGAGTTAAAGACGGAGGTTAGTTGAGGAGATATCTTCCCTTTCTTTTCACCTCTCATTTGTCCCTCCTGTCTTTCTTCTGTCCACGTCCTTCCTCTCTGCTGTAGCTCTACTTTCTCTCCATCCTTTTTTTTTTTTTTTTTTAAAGTCCTCGCCATCGTTTTGTTCCTCAGTGTCTCCCTTTCTTATGCCTTTATTGACAAAATCGTTGAAAATTAGATCATAAGTGGCCGGAAAACAGCGGGAACAACTATGAAAACATGCATACAGCAGCCTGGAATTTATAAATAGGTAAGATGACGTAAACTAACTTCATTTTACTTTCAGTCAGCTATCTTCTGCGTAAAAACAGCTATAAACTGAGGAGAGTTTGAAAGATGTAGATCAGGGGTCACCAAACTTTTTTCTCTGGGGGCCACATTATCGTTCCTGACTATGATGGGGGGGCCGGGGCCAGGTCAGCTATATAACATAGAATTGTATGACCAGACCAAACTGACCACCAGCAGGCCTCATAGTGTAGTAGAGATTACTAGCCTGGCACAGCCATATTTGTTTACTATTTTTACTAGATGTTTGCAAAAGTAGTAATGAGTCTTCACACTTTGTTTAATTTGAAATACCACAGATATTCCATTTATTTTTTTTCTAATAATGGTGACGACGCAGATTATATTCTTTGAAAACCGCCATTTATATTTACATATAATACAAACTGCATGGTCCTTAGACTGAACACAGAAATAATCGTTGGTCCACTGTTCTTTGAAAACTCTGCACTCTCGATCAACTTTTCGTCGGGGGGCCAGTAAAAGGGGGGTGGCGGGCCTGAGTCGGCCCGCGGGCCTTAGTTTGGTGACCTTCAAACTAAGGACAAACTAAGGACTTTTAAATTGGAACAGTACTTTGGCTGCGACTGATGATGTTTCACAAGAACGCAGAGCGAGAAACAGCTCTGGTTGTTTACATATAAACAGCTCTATAGTCAGGACAGCTCCAACGGTACGGCCAAAAATGTTATCACGATAAAAACATTTCACATCTTTCGATATCGATAAGTGTCAGGATAAATTTAAAATCGTTATTTCTTTCGAGTTTAAAGGCAGATTTTTGCTCCTGAGTGAGAATTGAAGAAACCCGACGGTTAATTATGTGGTTAAATTTTTCTTTATGGTCAGAATGCGACAAACACTTGATGCCAAACAGTGGATCACTTCACAAATCTGAGGTAGAACATACAAAACTATTATGAAAAAAAAAAATCTTTCTCAACAAATGATTAGTAAATCTTTTTTCAGTCCCTTCTTCCTCAAAAAATAAATATTTTAATAGAAAAATTAAGTGCTAATTTGTTTTTAGTTCAGATGAAGTAAAGCAAATATTTACTGACAATATATTGAACATTTATTATATTGTTATTGAGGAAAACTACATTGCGATAATTACGTTTACTGTTTTATAGCCCAGCTCTTACAGCTCCACCTCTGCTGCTCAGATTTTGGCCATTCTGGTTATAATACGTCTCTGAAACTGCAGCTACTTAAAGGAAGTGAAACACTAAAGTAGCATTGACTTGTTTAATAATCACACATGATCACCAGCGTAATCAATAGAAGGTTTGGATACTCAAGGTATCTGAATACGTCTTCCGCCACAGATACATCATTTTATTAAAAGATTGAGATAAACAAGGTTTTTATTCATCATACTTTAAAACAAAATCAAGCGTCAGAGTTCAGATGATCCAGGTCTTCCTCCCTCTTCACTCCCAGTCCCTTCCTCGTCTCCTCCGTTTGCAGGAGTGTGTTGTTGTGACACCGGCTCGGATGTCAACAGTGGTTAGAGCTCCAGGAGACGAGAGGAGGCAAGAGGAGGTGGAAGAGGAGGAGGAGGAGGAGGAGGATTAGAGAGAGGAAGGAGTTGGGGAGATGTTGAGTGTTTTCATCTTCTTTCTGTTTTGCAAGATGTAACCTCGACTGTGAGACCTGTCAAAATAAGAGCGAGGGAGCGATGGAAAGATATAAAAACAGAGAGAATGTGAGGGTTTGACTTCGGAAAACTTCTCTGCCCTCCCAGCGACAGTTCGGCTTCCAGCAGAAGTCACATAAATCATCAACAAAGAAATAAAAGCACGAGGTTTTCAGATGCCACAAGGTTACCGCAACAATCAGGGATGTTTAAATCACCCTGCACTCACTACACTTTTAATCTTTTACTCCTCTTATCTCTTAAATGTCAACGGGCTTTGATATCTTCTTCTTTGTAAAGCTGAGAAAAGACCCCAAGTCTGTGAGCCAACAGGAAGAAATAGGGTCTCCAGGGGGGAGGCGTGTCACCTTCTTTTGCTGCCACAAAAGTATGAAAGCAAACAGATTTAATTCCTCCGTCATCCTAATGTTGCTCAGGGTGGTGCAATAACTAAAGCAGTTCCCCTTTAACCCGAAATAACAAGTTTATAAAGCGGTCAGACACATAGAGCGGAGTAAGAGTACTGTACGTCCCTCCAAAATATAGTGGAAAGTACAAGTACCTCAAAACTTAACTACAGTACTTGAGTAATGTACTTTCTGCTACTGTTCATTGGCAGTGGGTTAACTTTAGGTACATAATTCAGAGAGATCAGACTGCAAATATAAAATCACCACTTGAGAGCAGAAAAGTGGACATTTATTTGTTTTCCACATATAAATAAGAGTGTGGCTGTAAACGGCAGCAGCAACAGAAGCTGCTGTACAAATGAAAGTGCAGCTAAAGAGCAGCAGCAGCAGCAGCCGTCAGTCAAGATCAGACACTCGCTTCTACAAAACAGTTTCCTCCTGAGCGCAGACAGCTGCCTGTTAACTGGCCTGCAGATGATGGAGGGGTGATTACACTGCAGATGATTACCACCAGGAAAAGCTGCCTGGCTCAAAGGCCCATTTTTGAGAGACAGTCCCCATCAGTCACGTCAGAGCAGAGAAGAGTTTGTCACAATCTGTGTGATTCCTCTACATTTACATTTATTCATTTATCCAAAGGAACTGCTATAAATGTCAGAGGTCACACGCCTCTGGAGCAACAAGCTCAGGGGCACATTAGTGTCTCACAGTGGATTTGAACCCAGGTCTCTCAGACCAAAGGTATGAGTCTATCCACTGCGCCACGCCGCCCCTCTAGACCTCAGGAAACTGTTTCTGTTGTTGTACCAAGAGGCTCTGGAAGCTCCAGCAGAGGAGATGGTAAAAGTACTTCTTCAGAGCGTTCTAAGAAAAGTTATTTCTTTGATTTCTGCTTTATTAGATAGATATCTAGGTCATCATCACATGCACATTTATTTATCTTATTCAGTCTGTTGTTCAGTTGTATGTACCGTAAAACTTTGATTAACAGCCCGGGCTTTTATTTGCTAAATTCACTGAACTGATCCGGCCTATATTTGTGACTATTGTTTATTTCAAACAGAATAAATATTTTATAAAAATTATCCAATATTATCAAATAAATGTCATTCATTTGATCTAGCTCCGAGAGACTGCTTATGCGCTTTTATTTTGAAGGCAGCAATGTAAGGAAAACCACAACAGGGTGCAGAATGAGAGAAGTGTGGCAGAAGTTAACAGACAGACACATTAAATGTGTCTTTAACCACCTTCTAAGATCACTGTAAAAGATCTATCTCTCTATTATCATCTCATGTGCACAAAGAGAATAAAATCAGTTTAACAAACCACAAAAAAGTTGAAGTTGCCAAAGTAATTCAGCCCAGCACTATCTGCCTCTATTTTTTTTAAGACAAATAAATTAATATCCAATAAAACACTATACAGCACGAGAGCCAACAGAAATTAAACGATTGAACTCAACGTCCAGTCAGATGTTATAAAAAACTGGCTGCCGAATTTCCAATGAAGTGACTTTAAGTGATGAAACTGGTGAGAAAATCTTTCAGTCAGTGGATTCCCTAGAAAAGAAGCTTCCCTTACACGGAAGGTGGCCATTAAAGCTTCAACGGAAAAATACACTTTAAAATCCATCAGTGATGCAGAATGTGAGAGAACAGAAAACCTTCTTCTTCCTCATTGATTTTTTTCCACTTACAGCTGTTTACCAGCAACGATATTACAAGAGCACTGTGACTGATCAAGGCAAAGAACCCTCTTCCTACCATCAGTAAAAGCCTGCTCAGCCTCTCTTCTCTTCCCAAATAACTACCATTATACATTCCTCTCTCACCTCTGGTATTGTTCCCTCATTTCTGAAATCAGCCAACTCAAGCATTTATAATCAGAGCTATCCCCTGTCACTACCGGTGTTCCCCAGGGTTCTGTGCTGGGGCCCCTTCTGTTCGTCACCTATCTGCTTCCTCTTGGCCATATCTTCTGTAATTTAACATCCATTTCAACTGCTATGCGGATGACACCCAGCTCTACCTGTCGAAACCTACCACATATCTCCCACCCAGCTCCCTCTCTGATTGCCTCTCTGAATGGAAATCAAATCCTGGTTCTCCTGCAACTTCCTCAAACTAACCAGTGACAAAACCGATGTTTTCCTCATTGGCACCAAATCCACTTTGACTAAATTTCAAAGTTTTTCTCTTACCATTGACAACGCTCCACTTTCCCCCTCCCCTCAGGTCAAGAGTCTGGGTGTCGCCCGAGACAATTTAGAGGAGACACGCCACTCAGTCACATCCTCAGTACAACTCTATGGGGAAAGCCCGTAAAGGCAAAGTGGCTTTGTTTCAGCAGGATTTTTTATTTATTTATTTTTTTTTTTACAATCTAGCCGTCGCTTGCTAGTTTCTCCAATGTTGCCTACACCAGCTTTAAGGAAAGGTTTTGAAAGGAGGATTTTCACAAATGTACTATTGTATTTAGGTAGAGGATCTGAAATCTTCTGCCATCACTGAAATGTACATATTCCACGTCCATGTTTGTCCATGTTTGAGGCTGTAAAAGTCTCTGGCTTTTAGTGACAGTTGTCATGGCAACCAAGCTACTCTTTGAAGCCATTTGATGGTTTTTATGCTCTCTGAGTATGTGTGTGTGTGTGTTTCAGGGTGGAAATACAGCGCTGATGATTTGCAGATTTACTGGGCCACAAATAAATCCAGAGCGGGGTGCAGCGACTTAGCCAGCAAAACACACACACACACACACACACACACACACACACACACACACACACACACACACACACACACACACACAGGAGTTCACGCTGGGATGGCGGTTGTACAGAGCTGGCAGGGAGGCAGGCAGCTGCAGGGAGAAGTGTTTTAATCCTCAGATCTGCAGGAAAACTTATCTGTTCACACAGAGCTGGTGGCCTGCAGGGAGCGGAGAGAAACCAGCAACCAAAAGGTCACAGGTTCAATCCCCATCATCACTATCAGAGGATGTGGTCAAAGTGCTCATGAGTATACACATATGGCCGCCCACTGGCCATTAATTATAGTCCTGTCTAAAAAGCTAAGAGCATTTCCATGCAACTAAATGTGAACGCTTGGTATGTAAGGACCGGACGTACGAACAGATTTGTTCTTAAGTTGCACATACAACCTATTTAAGGAAGATTTGTTCATTCATTAATATTCTTGTATTTATAATTTTATCTTAGATACCTTCAAAATCCATGAGTGGACCAGACCTGACTTTCACTCGTTTGACTTGAAGTGTAATACTTTATTACATTTTTATGATAAAATACCTCTGTACTTTTACTTAGTTAACATTCTGAAATACTATACTATGGTCTTCCAATTGGACTATAGTATTTCTACTTTTACTTAAGCAAAGGATCTCTGTACTTTTCGCATCTCTGTTGCTGAACTGAGACGAACTACAGACTGATGCTGTAGTTCGTCTTGGGAGGACAGTCTCACATGGAATATGAAAGTTAAGGTAAAAAATAAATATAAAATAACTTTAGTGGTGCATATTCCCCAACCACATAGATGCACAACAATACCTTGTATATCAGGAAAATGGCTCACATTTACAGTCGTCTCTCATGGAGGACATTCATATTGCTCCGCTCAGCTGTTCACAAAGTTGAGGAATCGTAACAGACCCCAGACAGCCAATTCTCATTCCCAGGGCGTCCAATAGCTACGCTTTGTCACGATCTTGGCGTCTGGTACCAATGCACACGGCACCCTTTAGTAATCATAAATAACAGCAAAGTAGATCAGAAACCAGACTTTCATCCAGGAGACCTGCATTATTTTCCCATGTGAAACAATGATTGTTTTTAGTTAATTTACATAAATAACGTTACTGAGCTTACGTAAGTTAAGTCATGCAAGTCTGTTCCTAAACCTAACCAAACTGTTTCCAGCAGGTTAGACATTAATGGCTGTGCGATGTGTTATTTTGAGGGGACAGCAAATTTACACTGTTATACAAGCTGTACACTCAATACCTCTTCAGTGTTGTCACATATAAAGATATATTTACAAAAATGTGAGGGGTGTATGTGACTCAAAAAGGCAATTTATTATTTTGGCTTGGCTTTTTTCTTTTTTATCTACCAGTCTAAAAGTTCATTTCCACCCCCGTGTTTAAGTGTAAGTGTTGTCTGAGGTGAGAGGCCCAACCTTTAATCTCAGGAGTAACTGACATTAACAACAAGGCACTGTAAGCACTCACTGCCTCTCCATTACACAGTACTGTGTGTGTCTTCATCACACACTCTTTGTATCTGTGTTGACAGCTGTGGCTCTTCTGCTCATACGGAAAACAAAAAGATCAGAACAGATCTTGTTGTTGTTTATTAGACATCATTTAACTGAAGGATGATCCGCTCCGACACTGTCTTCTGAAGACACTCATCGTACCAAACATACCAAACCGCATGAGACAAACATCAACACCATCCTCTCTCTGCTTCAGCCTTCGTTTCTTCTACATCTTTTAACCACATTAGCAGCTGTTCTCCAACTCCGCAATGAAAGACTCCTGTTTTCAGATTATGTGGATTCAAAATAACAGGAACAAGAGCTTACAGCCCTGTTTTCTTCCTTTATACCTTTGACATTTGGCACATTATTCCTCCGACTGAAAACGCTTTTACTTTAACATACTGTCCTTTCAGCTGCAGCTGAAAAGAAACACACCGGTTCATTCAACTAAACTAAATAATCTGCAGATGGAAACCAAAATAGAAGAGCCGTGGAGCTGTAGTTTTTCTATCAAGCTTCCTGATAAACAACAGCAGCTGGTTTTAATGAAGACTGGACGTATGACTGTGTAACCCAGTTAAAAAACAATGTTAAGTTCAAAAGAATTAACTCGGGGAGTGCTGATAGCTGGGTAGTTAATGACCAGTGTTGGGCCATAACACGTTAACGGATTACTATTTCCAAAACAGCATTATTACAGTTACTAATGCAAGTAACGCTGTGTTTCTGTGCAGCAGCTGAGCGGCACCGGACCTTCTGTTGTTCAAGTCAGCCAAAAAAGCTAAATAAAGACAGGAGAACGAGGGAGAGAGGCGTTCTTTCCACAGCTGCAGAAGCAGCACAGCGAGGGGAAACATCTAGAAAGAAACTGCGGCCGCTGCTGCCGGAGAGAAAAGGTTTACTTCTCTTAGAAATCCTGCATGTGCAGAAAAACAGTACTTCAAACATCGGGATGTACTTGCTTTATTTTTTTTTTTAATTCAGCCGTTAAGAAACGTTATGTTTTGTAAAAACCACACTGCTTGCTGCTGTTATGAATATAGTAACTAGTTACTTTTATCACCCAGTAATAAGTGAGGCAATATTATTACTTTTTAAATGAACGCATTACAAATGTAATAAGTTACTTATTGCTCGTAATAATAATTAACTGTTGAGTTATCGCTTTAATTGAATTTCAGCCGATATGTGAAATCACCATCGAAGGAAAAATGGTGAACAGACTGCATTTATACTTTGCACTTTTCTACCTTAAGGGACAAAATGCCTCTCATTCACCCATTCACACACACACACACTTACACAGCGACGGCGGTGGAGCTGCAATGCGAGGTCCGGGAGTTCGGCGTCTTGCTCACGGACGCTTCGACAGGAGGAGCCAGGGATTGAACCGGCAACCCTGGGACCACCCGCTCTACCTCCTGAGCCACAGCCAATCCTTAATCTAACAGCAGTTCAGCCATCCGACAACAACCACTACAACGCACCCTAAAACAAACCCAGCTAATTTACAATTCACTGCAAAAAGCAGCGTGATTTGGAACCAAATGCAATCAAACAGAACAACAAAAGACAGTAATTGTGCCCTTCTAGTTCGGTGTCACCCAGCGTTGAAGTAAAAAATGAGTTTATGAACCCAGCGAGAGCCTGTTTCTAAGATACATCTGACTCACAACATGGAAATTCATCACAGCATGGCAGCACCTGGAAATTGGGCTCATGGCAGGGGTGCAGCGCTTCCCTCCTGTATTCAGTATGGAAATGGGGGTGATCATTAGGACATCAAATTGAATTGCAGAATAAGGAGAGCTGGAAGGAATTCACGACCGTGGCTTTGACTGCACTTTCTACCAAAAGCTGCTGCTTGACAGATTGAATTAAATCCCAAAATGGGGGAGGATTAAAGTCATGCAAATCAAGAAGCGATGCTCTTATGAAGGGGAAACTGTCAGACTAAAGATTCTCCACTGACAAGAAGGGAAAATCTAACAATGATGAAAGCTTAAGAAGATGAAATGTAAACCTTACAAATGAAGAACAATTTCAGGTGAAGACAGAACATGATGTTTCACAGGACATTGAAGAGCTCGTTTATGATCGGATCTAAAGATCTAGTTTCATCTGATGAGATGACTTAAATGATGAGTTTTTAAAAACTGGATCATATTTTTTTTATAGTTTTGGCCATAAAAACTGCTTCTCATAACATTTTAGTCACTACTGCAGAGATCTGACGATGAGGAGGCTCCACTGGACACAGCTTTATCCCTGAAGGCTCTGCGGGAAATGACCACATGAGCCATCAGACAGGTTATAAGTGAGTCCAATTTAACCAAACGATCTAAACCAAGGCTTTTTAAAGTCTGACGCTGCTGTGACTCCTGTCTGTTGGTAGCAAAGCAAGAAATCAAGAAAAGCGGTCGGTATCATAGAATAAAAGGCAGAGGACCACTAATTTACTTCCCAAACAGCAGTCTCTGCGTGTTTCTGTTAACCGTGACCGCGATCCACAGACTGCATAAAAGAAGTGGGCGTAGTCATGGTGACGTCACCCGTTGGTTTGTGGCCTGCCGTTTTGAAGCCCGAGTTTGGCCGACAGGGGGCCGCCATGTTGATTTTTTTTGCAACCGGCGGCACCGGACGTGACCATATTTGGACGAGACGGCGGAGCTAACGGCCGTGTGCGGAGCTAGCTAGCTAGCTTAGCTAGGTGCAGCTGTAACTCAGGTTAACTGTCATTTTAACAGGCTGATAAGTTTGTCCAGAGAACAACAGTCTGAAAACTAAATGTTCTCACCAGAGAAAGTGAACAGCCGACTCCTAATAAGCTTTTTCAACGGCGCTGGTTAAATTTACACAGCGCAGCGGATAGGAGTTGCTCTATGGTAGCCATGGTAACGACTTGTCAAGCATAAGAAAGTCCTGCCCTAAAGCCTCCCCTGCTTCCTGGTCTATTTTCCTCTAAATGGGACCATAATTTATTAAATGAACATCATGCTGTGCTGAAGAAGACTTGAAACTAGCGTCTGAGACCATAAACTCATCAGGAAAGTGTTTACTGGGGGAATAAATCAGCTGAGAAGTAGAAACATTTTAACATTTCTAATGGAGCCAGACTTCTTTTTGCAACCAGTAGAGTCGCCCCCTGCTGGCGCTTCGATAGAATGCAGGTTTAAAGGACTTTTGCGTTCGCTTCACTTCTCAGACCCAGATGTTCCCGCATACCGTGATTATTCTCTAACCACAACCAAATAGTTATTTTAACTCAAACCATGATTTTTCCTTTAACATAGCCAAGCTGTTTCTGTGCCTAAGCGTAACAAACCTTAACCACAGCCTTCTCAGAGTAGAGAATGTACACGTGTCGTTCTGGAGGGCATGCTGTGTTTTGTTATTAAGCATGCAGGCACCCGTTCCACACAGAAACTGGCTAACATGAACACAACGGAAAATGAATGAGTTAAGAAAAAACAAAATGGACATTCGATCTGATTATCAGATCAGATATGATTAGGTTCAACTTATCTGAAACGTGTTTGATTGTCTGGCCACTGATCTCAGCAATGCATTGATGGGAAATAAGTTAGAACATCTAGTAGTTTAAAAGTGTTCCAACTTAACAAACACCCACATTTAATTACCACTTACACATCAACACATCAATTATAATATAACTTTTACATTTCTGCAACGTCTCAGACGGCGTTTAAAATCCAATCTGACTCCAATAATCTACTGTCTCCTGCACTGCAGAGCCACTTCAACCTGCAGATTGACAAGATTAATTGGACTGAACTTAATCATCACAGCACGGCAGCACCTGGAAATTAGAATCATGGGGAGACCTGAAAGAGCTTACGGACAGAAAAAAAGATCACAAAAACGTTTTTATGCTCACGATGATGAAGTCGCTATCTGTTATCTTTTATTTCCCAATATCCCCCATACTGTAAAACTGCTTGTTCTCTACGTGTGTCCAAATGAATGTTCTTCTAAAATTCAAACATGAAAGGTGCTTCAGGTGCATTAATAAAGTGACACTTTATTTTGGTTGGTAACTTGGCTTAAAGGATGGGACCTATTTTAATCGTACAAGTGCAATGACTGGTCCGTCTTGGACACACTGTGTGGACATCTACAGGTGCACCTGATATTTTGGTTTATGTATGTGCAAGAGCACAAAGTGCAAAAGAGCTGGGTGAAGTGGAATATAGATCAGACGGTGTGGTGATTAGTGATTAATGGATTCACTCTCAGCTGACCATATCGGTGGTATCATCGCTCTGAACCAGCTGAGCCAATCACAGTGAAGCATGACAACAACAATTCACCAAATATTGAATTCTAAAAGATTTTTGGGGGGATTTTCATATTTGTAACCCACAGAAAACAATCCACACATGTACTATGATGCGTAAATATTTCATTATCAACAAATATGTTTTTACATTTGTGATGTTTATAATCATATCCACAAAAGCACAGTAAGACTTCTGCACAGAAATTGGAAATGTGTCCATCGGAGAAAATTCCACAAATGCGTAAAAAGGAAGTTACAAATGTAAGGTGACTCAAACTGACAGGAACCAATATGCAAATGTGCAAAAACTGTTTTGTGATCTGGAGTCAGGACGTCAAAAAAGCAGTCGCCACAAATCTTTGTGCAGTTTGTGCGGAAAACAATAAAGATAGCTTGAAGACCTGAAGCAGCTGACCTGCAGTTCACTGATATGTGGTGGAGCCAAGCTGTGATGGTGAGGTTGC
This sequence comes from Lepomis macrochirus, assembly GCA_024633595.2. Classification (NCBI taxonomy): domain Eukaryota; kingdom Metazoa; phylum Chordata; class Actinopteri; order Centrarchiformes; family Centrarchidae; genus Lepomis; species Lepomis macrochirus. The sequence continues at coordinate 3,049,524 of JALXJV020000021.1, forward strand.
CAGCGATGCTCACAAGTCACTGAGCCAGAGTCCAAGTCAAATGTCAAGTCTTTGAGTTAGAGTCCAAGTCAAGTCTCCAGTCTTTGAGTTAGAGTCCAAGTCAAGTCTCAAGTCTCTGAACTAGACTCCAAGTCAAGTCTCAAGTCTTTGAGCTAGAGTCCAAGTCAAGTCTCAAGTTTTTGAGCAAGAGTCCAAGTCAAGTCTCAAGTCTCTGAACTAGACTCCAAGTCAAGTCTCAAGTCCTTGAGCTAGAGTCCAAGTCAAGTCTCAAGTTTTTGAGCAAGAGTCCAAGTCAAGTCTCAAGTCTCTGAACTAGACTCCAAGTCAAGTCTCAAGTCTTTGAGCTAGAGTTCAAGTCAAGTCTCAAGTCTCTGAGCTAGAGTCCAAGTCAAGTCTCTGAACTAGAGTTCAAGTCAAACCTCAAGTTTCTGAGCTAGAGTTCGAGTCAAGTCTCAAGTCTTTGAGCTAGAATCCAAGTCAAGTCTCTGAACTCGAGTTCAAGTCAAACCTCAAGTTTTTGAGCTAGAGTTCAAGTCAAGTCTCAAGTCTTTGAGCTAGAGTCCAAGTCAAGTCTCAAGTCTCTGAGCTAGAGTTCAAGTCAAACCTCAAGTTTTTGAGCTAGAGTTCAAGTCAAGTCTCAAGTCTTTGAGCTAGAGTCCAAGTCAAGTCTCTGAACTAGAGTTCAAGTCAAACCTCAAGTTTCTGAGCTAGAGTTCGAGTCAAGTCTCAAGTCTTTGAGCTAGAGTCCAAGTCAAGTCTCTGAACTAGAGTTCAAGTCAAACCTCAAGTTTTTGAGCTAGAGTTCAAGTCAAGTCTCAAGTCTTTGAGCTAGAGTCCAAGTCAAGTCTCAAGTCTTTGAGCTAGAGTCCAAGTCAAGTCTCAAGTCCTTGAGCTAGAGTCCAAGTCAAGTCTTAAGTGTCTGAACTAGACTCCAAGTCAAGTCTCAAGTCTCTGAACTAGACTCCAAGTCAAGTCTCAAGTCTTTGAGCTAGAGTCCAAGTCAAGTCTCATGTCTCTGAGCTAGAGTCCAAGTCAAGTCTCAAGTCTCTGAGCTGGAGTCCAGGTGAAGTGCGTTCAATCCAGGCTGCTAATAAAACTGCAGAGCTATAAGGAATTCTGTAACTGTAACCTGTTTTTCACTCACAGAGCACAACCATAGAATGCAGACAATAACTACTGAGTCAACATCCAGCTCTCAAGGGTTGGTTAATGTTATGAATGAGAAGGCTGCTGTACATGTTGATGACATATTATATAATGCCCATATAGCCTTCATTTGCATATTTACTCCAACCATTACATGATCAACTATAAACTGTAACCTGTTTTTCACTCACAGAGCACAACCATGTAGCCTGATGCGTCTGCAACTAATGACAGCTTATAAACTGCTGTCAGTCAACACCTTTTTTTGAATCTGCGAATGGGGATCTTAATAAATCAAATTATACACTAATGAAAACAGAAGATTATATTCCACTGCTGCAAATATTTCTGCCAATATCCCAAATAAATCTACACACTGGTTGTTTTAACTATTTTAAATGAAGCCAAACAAACACAAGTTCAGACTGAAAAGTGCAGAGAGGGAGAAGGAGAGGCCGGAGGATGATGGGGGGACAGAGGGGGAAAAGAGAAAGAGGAAGTCTTTGAGAACAGCAGGTGATCTTTTTAATAAAGCTCCATGATACATTTCCTCATATCTCCTCAGGTGTTTCAAACTGCGTTGTAATCACCTGCTGCTCATCTGTTATAGTGGAAGTTCGTTTCAAGATGGGCCAAAAATCCGCCTTCATCCAAGCAGTTTGTGAGCCGAGGAAAACATGTTCAACTCTCCAAGAAAAGTGCTCTTCAAACAAATTCAGCATTTTTAGAGTTTGTCGAGCTTCTTCTTTGACATCATTCTCATTCGCATTATGTTGAGCCGTTACAAAGACGTGACGTGGACTTATGACAACATGTGATGAACCCTGACCTCCATCTCTGCGTATTAACTTGTGGCCCCTTCTCATGTTTCAGATTTACAGAAAGAGGGATTTACTTCTAAACCGCTCAAAGTATGTGAGGCTCAAACAGGCACAGAAAATGAGCTTCTATTTTAACATTTATTTACATTCTGCTGATGATAAGCAATTTGAATGTAATACTTTTAACCCCTTGATGCCTGCAAGAAAATGTATTTTTTTTCTTTTCATTTGCTTTGGAGCTGATGCTGAATAAAGTGGATATTGTTCATTTGTCTGTAGAACAGAGAAAAGATTTATCAGGTATGATGTAGGTAGATGCAAATTAGCAACAACAGGCATAATTGAGAAACCATTGCTCGCCAAAAGTTCCTCGGTACGTCTGAAATACGCACAGACAGACACTGGGAATACATACGCTATCTCGGCTGCAGTCTGAAAGGAAGAGGTGTGATGCGAATTTGCGACAATCAGTGTTTAGGGGCTAAGGGGGTCTTTTTACACTGTTGTGCTGGTACTTTTACCTAAAGAAGTGGTATTCTGCTTTTTGTCTTTTTCCCTCTCCTTTATTGAGTTAATTCCTTTTTTGTGCTGTAACAGGTTTGCAAAGTGAAAAAGCCCAAAGTCCAGCCCAAAGTTAGTTCCCATCTCCCACAGAAAACTCTGCTCTGAACTGAAAACAGCTCGTTTGTAGTCCAGCCGCTTCCCTTTTTAGCCAAATGCGCCTCACATAACGCTCGGCGAGCGGCTGCTCCGACACGCCCTCAGAAACAGCGAGCTGCAGCACACAGCTCTCCTCTCCCTTCCAAACACTAGCTACCCTCCAGGCAGTCAGTGGACATAAAGTTGTTACTGTGATGTAGAGACAGAGCTCGGTTAAAACTTTATGGATGAAAGATCCTTTTGTTACAGATTAATAACTCACCGCTCTGAAACTCTTGCTCCAGTCCATGTTGCCAAGCTGGTCGGCAACACGTGCAGCTGAACCCGAGCTGTTTACCGGCTTCTCGCTGACCCGCCCTACTCTGCTTCTGATTGGCTAGTAGTCCTTAACTCGGAACTGAGCGTGTGCAGCTCCCAACAAAGATCATTTAGAGACAAGATGTATCACTCCATAGCTAAAAATGAAGCCTTCAACACAGGCTGAAAAGAGTGTTTTTTTAAAAAATGAAACCATGAAAACTGTTCTGGAACGAACGTAAATGGGATTTTGAATCTGAAAATGAGCTTTTTTTGGATGGATGGATACAAATCTGTTAGTGTGGGTTGTCCTTGGTGTAAAAAGCAACAGAGACAAGGGATGATGGGAATTCAAGCGGTTAAAATTGATTAGAAATTGTAGTGGTGTAATCACAACCTGGATTATGTTCATAAGCAACATTTCTTGTTGTTGTTGTTGAGCCAATCAGGTCCTACATTTAGTTATCGCTCAGAAGTCGAAGGGAGGGTGGCCGGGATGGACTGTGGGCCTGCAAAGTTAAGGACACTCAGTTCAGGAGTCCAGGGTTCACAATTTGAGTCCTGCAAGATGTACAATTAAATCTGCACCACAAAAGATGAATAAAACACATAAAGACACATTCTAAAAAAAAGTAAGAACATTAAAACATAGCAAGAGACAAATTAAACAGTAAAACAAGTAAAATGAAAAGTAAAACAGTTTCACGTGTGGTGGTCACCTTTAGGTGTATGACACTTAAAAAAAATATTTATATTTATTCTCTGATTGATTCGGTAGAGGACCGTGTATACAGTAGGTTAAAATGTTTTTAAAAAGAAAGTAAAGCATGTTTAAAAGCGAGGTATTGAAGTGATTTAAAGATGATGAAAATCAATTAAGTTAATGAAAATCACAGCGTCTCAATGTTGACTTTTTAAAAGTTTAACCAAGGCCGTGATCTTTCCCCAACCTTAACCTTAAGTGCTTAAACCATTAAAAAATGTCATTAACCTCTGAGCCAAATTAAATAATTGCTTTGAGCAGATATTCAAACACTTCATCACCTCCGTCCCAAAACAAAACATATGCAGGTATGCTCTGACTAACACGAGTCATCACTGGTCTTCAGTGTGACTTTCTCTCAATATAAACCTAAATGAAGTTTCGTGCAGCTTTGCAAATTCATAAGGTCTGTTAGTGTCCAGTGTTGTTTTAATGTGAGCAGAGCAGCGGGGGCGTACGCCTGATTTAACTCCTCAGGGCCTAATGGACGGAGGAGCACTGAGAGTGCAGCTCCGCATGCTCGCAAAGCTTAATCAGCCGTGTATCCCTGCGTGCTTCAGCCCACACAAAGACACCCCCCCCCCCCCTCATTTTAAAAGAACATTTCTGCAGGGACACACAGCTCACCTTGTCCTCAACGTATCACCTAATAACTGAAACCACGGATAGGTTTATGTGGCCGAGTTGGAATAGATGTTGTGATTAGGTTCAGCCTGCTCTGAGAGTGGACGGATTAAAGAACAGGCCTAACGGGCAAAGGCCCGGGAGTCTAAGGGATCAGGGGCCCCGAGGTTTGAAGCGACAAAGCGACTAAAAGAGGCTCAGTGACCACAAAGATAGAGCTGCATGATATTGGAAAAAACTGACATTTATTTACTTACACAATATTTTTCTTTTCTGCGATTTATTGCGATATGAAAAAATACAGGATTTTTCACTGGATGATTTCAAACGTCTATTTGAAACGAAATAAGCATCCCAGAATTATTGGGTGATTTGGTAGGTCATAAGGCTTTTTGAGTGCAAACTATCCTTTCCTGCATTAATGCAGTAAACATATTTTTAACTTAATATAAAAATAAATTAAAGAGCAGCTACAACCCCATGAGTGCTTTTCAAAAGTTTCTTTTTGCAAATAAATCCAGTTTTGGTGGTTTTCAAGTTGTTGATGACAGCTAAGCAACGTTATTGCCGGTCACTGTGCATGCAGAGCCTGGTTTTCACTCATTAGCAACAAACTGTTTATCCAAGAACCATTAAATCGGATTAAATGATGCTACATCAGACAGATTTCTCTTGTAGAAAAGTCACGAAATGAGAACCGTGTAAGTTTTGTTTTTGTACACATCGGCCAAAAAGTTGAGGTGGTTGAGCTTATTTGACTTGCTGGATAAAGTATTCTTCTGTGGTGTGACTATGGCGCAAGGGCACATTGTGATGGCGATGCTAAAACGATATATTGTGCAGGCCTACACAAAGAGATGCAAAATGCCAAAAAAGCATCCGTGAAGACACGAAACGACCACAAACGAAGAGGCCATGCGTCGCAGCTATGCGGGAGGGGGGAGGAGCCTTTTACACGTCTGCGGCTCATTATCCGCCCACGGCCGTGAGAGCGGTCAGTAAAATATTATTTTACTTTTGCGGTAACGATCTGACAAGATGACAACATAGGTGCGTTTGAGATGACTGCGGTTGACTTTCGCCGATTTGATCGTCTAACGTGGGCCGCAGAGGCGAGTTCAGCGACGACAAAACGTGACAAAACGTTTTTTTCCAAAGGAAACAGTGGTGCCTTGAACTGTGTACGTGAGCACACTGAATCTTCCTGCCTTTTTAACATTGTTGTGTTTACAAACTTGTGGCAGCTGATTGGGTAACACCTGAGACACGCCCACCAAACGTGAGAAAACATACCTAGAATCCCGTTGCAGAACGTTGTGCAACATTTCAAGGAAACATGCGGTTCAATCAGAAAAAGTTGCAAACCGGTGCAAAACGTTTGCTCCACTGTCTTCAGAGCGCACCAGGCGACTGCAGGGGAAGGGAATTAAAACGGCGCCGCCAAGTTGGATCTATTCTACCTGTGTGAGCTTACTGTGAGCATTTTGCAGCACCGCCGAAAGTCGGGCACACATTCTAACCAGCATGCCTTATTTTAAGTCGTTAAATCACGTTAGGTCGGCGCAGCATGAAGCCAGACGCCCCCAAGTGCCCAGAAAATACATTAATGCAGGTATTAAACCTTTCAGAGACCGGGTTTTACTTACTTTTGCACTTTTAGCTCAGTTTTTATCTATGGATGGTGTCCGCCGGTTGGTTGGTCCTCTACTTTGGTTAAGAAATAGAAATTGGATGGATTGCCATGACATTCGGTTCACACGTTCATGTTCTCCTCAGGATGCATTGAAATAATACCTGTGGTGATTCTCTGACTTTTTATCTGGTGCCGTCAGTTAGTCATCATATCTCAACATCTGTTAGCAGCTTCTCAGGATCACAGAGTAAATATTCTATGACCACGAAGAACGCGCTTTTTGACCTGTTGCATTAATAATAAAAGCAGGAACATCTTGAAGGGCAGCCCTTCCTGTTTTCAACACATCATCCGGTTTCTCTTCTTCACTCTCTCCTCCACCTCTGCCTCTCCCGGCCGGCGCATCAATAAATTATCTAATAATGTGATGAACCATTTGCGACAAGTCCACAAATGCCGCTCTGCTAATTTCTCTTAACCTTAACTCTTCACATTATTATTTCATATGCCGTTATTCCTTTTTGTCCAGAGAGCATTCATCTGAAGGTGGACGAGAATTAACAGCATCACGGAGAAACAAATTTTGAGGTTTTAGAGTCACCAGGTTTGACTTTAGTTTGTTTTATTAGCAGCAGCAGAGACAAAACTTACAGGAATATTTTTAGTATTTTAAATGAATTCAATCTATTCAATTCAGTTCAAATCAAGCATTTATCTCTGTAGGGCAATTCAGTTTTAGCCCGCGAGTCGTATCAAACAAGACAAAGACAACAATCAATCAGGCATTCAGCAGCGAATACACAGGTCTCAGTACATGGACCAATATTCAAGAAGATAAATAAACAAAAAGATAATAAATACTAAGTAAACAGAGGTTTATGATGTCTAGTTGCCGCCGTCAGCGGTATTTAAAAGCCTGATGGCAAGAGGAAATTAGGTAGCGCCGTCCTCAGGGCATTAAACAGAATTCCTGACTAAGAACGTGGTCAGATTGACTCATGACCTGTGTGGCCTTCGGGAGCAGCTCAGGTCTGTCAGCTGAACTCCAACCATCCTGGAGCAGATTTTAACAGATTTGCTGCTGAGGCTGTTCTTCTCCATAAAACCGGCAGCAAAAAGAAAATGTTAAAATACTTTCATAAACGAATAATACAAGTTGCATAAGATACTCAGGAAAACATTAAAAGAATTTCGCTACAGCATCAAGTGGATTCTTTGTGGTCCCTGCTGGAGTCTGTCTGTTAAAAAGCTTAAGAGCAACAATAAAATCTGGTCAGGTAGACTAAAGTAAGAGGCAAGACGCTCACTTAAAATATGAGGCTGCGTCTTGTTAAAAAGCTGAAGAAAAATCAGCAAATAAAAGTCTTGCGTGATTTTAATTTGAGTTTTTCAAAGTGCTCGTCTATAATGAAGCTCTTAGAGTCGTCCACACTTTTCTCAGCTTGACAGGCAAATTGTAGTGGATCTAGTTTGTCATTGATTGATCGCGTCTGAATTTCTTCAGTTGTCTTGGATTATTGGATTTCGGGACAGGTATTATAGCTTATTATAGTTGATGTTTTCCATATGGCAGGAATCTGACCACACGCATCTGAAAAAGTGTTGTAAAGACTTTGCTGAGCTGTTCTGCGCAGTGATGCAAAGTGCGTCCACAGATGGAGTCAGGCCCAGCAGCTTTACATAGGTTTACTTGATTGAAAAGACTTGTGACATTTCCTTGTGTTATTGTGATTTCTCTAAAAACTCTAAATAATCAGATCATAAACGTCTACCCAGCTTCTCCTTGTTATTATGGGGGTGTGGTCAGACGTTTGCTCTGAGGGGACTGTCTGACACACTTTGTGTCCAGGGTGGGAGGGGTCAGCTCCAGAGTCCTGGAGGCGTACAGGTCCCGAAGTGATGGAAGATTGCAGCCAATCACCTTCTCTGCAGGGCGAATGATGCGCTGCAGCCTGCCCTTGTCCCTGGCAGCAGCGTACCAGATGGTGATGGAGGAGGTGAGGATGGACTCAATGATGGCGGTGAAGAAGTGCACCATCATTGTCTTTGGCAGGCTGAACTTCTTCAACTGCCGCAGGAAGTACATCCTCTGCGGGGTCTTCTTGGTGATGGAGGTGATGTTCAGCTCCCACTTCAGGTCCTGGGAGATGATGGTCCAGTGGCGATGGAGGAGTCACTCACGAAGATGAGGGAGGGTGGGGCTGGGCTCTTCCCGAAGTCCACGACCATCTCCACTGTCTTCAGAGCGTTGAGCTCCAGACTGTTCTGGCTGCACCGGGTCACCAGATAGTCGATCTCCCACCTGTAGGCGGACTCATCCCCACCGGAGATGAGCCCAATGAGGGTGGTGTCATCTGCAAACTTCAGGAGCTTGACAGACTGGTGACTGGAGGTGCAGCTGTTGGTGTACAGGGAGAAGAGCAGGGGGGAAAGAACGCAGCCTTGAGGGGAACCGGTGCTGATGGTCCTGGAGTCAGAGACTTTTCCCATCTTGACGTGCTGCCTTCTGTCCGTCAGGAAGTCTGCGATCCACCTGCAGGTGGAGTCAGGCACGTTCAGCTGAGAGAGCTTGTCCTGCAGCAGGGCCGGGATGATGGTATTAAAAGCAGAGCTAAAGTCCACAAACAGGATCCTGGTGCAGGTTCCTGGGGAGTCCAGGGGTCTGTGATGGATTTAAGGTGGGACAACACAAGGCGCTCAATGGACTTCATTACCACAGATGTCTTTTAGTCCTGTGGTCCTTGGTTTCTTGGGGACAGGGATGATGTGCCAGTCTGCTTTGAAGCAGACACCGGAGACAGATGATCAGTGCAGTTCTTCAGGGTGGATGGGGAGACAGAGTCCAGCCCAGCTGCTTTTCCGGGGTTTCTGGCTCCTGAATAGACTGTTTACTTCCCTCTCTGAGATGGAGAGAGGAGGGGAGGTGGTGGAGCTGGCCAATTCTGAGGAGCGGGGGGAGGAAGTGGTGGACTGGGGATGAAGCTGAGCGGAGGGGGATGTGGTCTGATTACCTCTCAAAGCGGCAGTGTGCTGACACATGCTGAAGGACTGGAGATCAGCAAAGAAAAACATCTTCATCTGCTGGTAAATTGCTCTTTAAACATGACTTGGTGCTCAGAAAGGAAAGGCCCTTTAGACACGTAATGGTGAAATTGCATTTGTCCTTATTTCCTTGAGAACCACACAGAGGTTTTGAGCATGTAAAGACAGAACAGATGAACATTGTTGGGTCTCATGCAGTATGCATGTGATGCAAGTGTCCCTGGGACCTAAGAGAACAATTAAACCTAAGCTGAACCGTAAACCTAAGCTCACTTTTCATGTCTGACAGTTCGCATACTCAGGTGATCTGGACTGTAGCCACTATTCATTAATATGTCACTACGTTCTAAGCCCTCCCTAAGGTCTTTTAACTACTTTCAAACCAATATACTAAATAAGGATGCACCAACAAAACTTAAGAAATGTCTTGTGACATGTAAAGACTTTATTAATGTGTAAAATCAGTAAATCTGTACGCTGTCCCAGAGCAAGCATCAAGAGTAATCGACTATTTAAGCAGGGAATCACTGCATCATAACAAGCTAGTTTAACTTACAGTGTTAGAAGCACAAAAAAAATCTTTTGTAAAAGTGGGTATTTGTTTTATGTCTGCACACAGGGACAAATCTGTGCCACACACATTTCAGAGTGGTGATTCCAAGTACTTGATATCTCACAGACACTCACAAAAGCAACTTCAGACTAGAACTGCAAGCAGTTATAAGCGGGGTCCAAGCCTCCCGGCGCAATCGGATATTGCAAACGTAAGATGTGATATGACATCCTGCTTTTAGCGTTTTCGCAAATATTTGTTAGCTTGTAATTCGGCCATTTTTTGTCGGATCAAAATTCCCTCTACAAACTTTCGTGGCGATCAGACTTGCGGCTTTGGAGGAGTTAATTAAAATAGGTTTTCGAGATTTCGCAAAATGAAACAGTCATCGCACAGAGGCGTGTCCTATACTATAGGAATCGCCAGCATCCCCCAAACACGTAGACATAAGTTTTATGAATGTGTGATGTAGTAGGCCGTAGTTATGAGGTAAAATGTCCATAGTTTGAAAATCCCATTGAAATGAATGGGGAATTTGAGCTTCGATTATAGCGCCACCTTTTGCCCGAACTGCACCAAATTGGGCTGTCATCAGGGGCCCATAGGGAACAAATCTTCCAAATTTGGTTCGAATTGGACTTATGGTTATGGAGATATAAAATGAATGTAAGTCAAAGGATTTTTAAAAACATTTTAATTTGCAATAACAGCGCCACCTATGGGCACATTAGGGTCCACTTTGGTGATTGGAGTCATGGGACCATGCTGAACAATTTGGCACAACTTTCATGTCAATGTGACTTGTGGTTATATAGGAAGTCATTTTTCGGGTTAAATAGCACCAAACTCTACAAACTTTGTAGAGGGAATTTTGATCCTGATCTCGGTCCAAAGATTATCCGTGCCAAGTTTCGTGGTGATCGGACTTGCGGCTTCGGAGGAGTTAATTAAAAAGGTTTTCAGTTTTTGCAATGTAGCGGGAAAAAATTCTAGGTGGAAATGGCCGTGGCCTATATAAGGTTTTTGATATCCTATTCATAGGCAGGAGTTCTAGGGCAAAACGTGTCGACCTTGCTTATAGCGCCCCCTAGAGGTAGAAGTGTGCAATTTCTTTGCGCCTGCGGGACGCCGGTGACGTGGGCCCACCCTATGAGTTTTGTGCCTGTAGCACTTACCGTCTAGGCCGCAGTATCAGTTTTCTTCACAGAAGAATAATAATAAAAATATGAGTGAAAACAATAGGACTCCCATCCGCTTCGCATTACTGGGAACCGCGATGCCTTGCAATCACGGGTTCCCAGCCCGAAACCGGGCTTGTTCTAAAATAGAACGAACAAACAATGAGGCAAACTGTTGTCGTCAGCTGGCTGCAATAGTGTGTGCTGTTTTGCACCAAAGAACTAAAAAAAGAGCAGAAAAAACTGGATAACAGCGATGGACTGATGACCTGTCCCGGGCTCCAGATCCCAGAGACCCTGTACGCAGGATAATCGGCTGACGATGGATGGATGGATAGAAAAAACTGGATGAAATGGTGGCTGAGAAGACGGCATCAGTGTGGCTTCTACGTTTTATCCGCCAAGCATGTTCACAACATCCCATTGGTGACGCTTCAGCTTGCTACACAACAGTTATACCAGTTAGTGGGTGTAAATGTTAAGTTAACACTGAACTACGTAAGAACTAGTCTGTCGTTTAGTAACACGTAAAACTTTGTTAAGATTAAGTGTAAATTCACAAACAGCCGGTGCAACCAGCTCCTGACCTCACTGAGAGAAAATGACTCAAACACCATAAGACACTGACAATAGAAATACAAACAGTGACGATTCTGACATGAAAATGGAATATCAGAGAAATAAAAAAAGGAGGGAGGGACTGTGCTGCCAGCAGTGACAGCTTTATGCTGCATTTAGGTCGTGTGGGATTTCCAACTGTCGTAAAAACTTGACAGCTCAAAGATATGTGAGTCTTCTATGTGTTTGAACGTGAAGCTGGGAGCCATCAAACACAATGGCTAAAGTTTGACTGAAGACTGTTTCTTCTAAATAATTATTATGCTGCCTTTTCACACTTGACACATGTGACTTTATTTTACAGTATAATGAAAAGTGTAAATGGTCTAATAGCAGGTAGTTGTCCTTGACAGGTGGCATTGTGTTGGTTTTATTTGTTGTTCCTGTATGCGGGTGGGGAACTGGAGAGAGTTTAAATGAAATAATACTTAGTCAGTTATTATCCAGCAGCAAAGAGCCGAAACAATGAGCCCAAAGGTCAGAGATCACAGCACCCTGACGGTGACGGATGGAGCACATTATATTTCTGTGAGCCTGCGGTGAGCTGCCATCTAAGGGAAGGACAAAGAGCTGCTAAAGAAAGTGACTCAAGATATTTTTAATCCAAAATTACAAAGCCTTTCCTTTTGCCACAGTTTGGTTTGTTTTGATTGATTTTGATACTTCTACAAATGTACACTGGAAAAAGTGATTGGTTACCAATAGTTAAACACTGACACCAAGGCACTTTTAAATCTGTATGGTAAATATTAGAGGCTGACCAATAATTGGCGCCAATATTCTGCATTTTTCCAATAATCTGCATCGATCATTTCAAAAACAGATATAATCAATTATTGAAAGAAATGCATTCCTTTGGCTCTCTTATAGTTTATTTAACATGTTCCTTTTGTTTCCAGTGAGATTCTGATTTTATGAAGTGTCTTTGCTTTTGTTGCTGCTTTGAAAACAGTTAGGATGGGAGAAGAAAAGGAAGGTTTGGGTTTGGCTAGCTGACCAGATAACGAACTGTATCGATACATTTTGTTGTTCAACATGTTCGACTTTTCATAAAGCCGACATGTTTGTCAGTCACTGTCTGTTGCTTCTAACTGCTTCCTCCGCAGAGCAACACGCTCCCCCCCGTTGTTCTGTTTTACATGTTTTACTAGTTGTTGTTATAAATATTGTTTATCGTTTACCTTTGTTCAAGTTGAGAAATACACATTTCAAAATGTCAGTAATTAGTGCATTTTCCTTGATAATCAAGCAAGTAGTGCCATTTGTTCCATTATAATCAAATCACAATATGACTTTTTCTCCACATCGTGCAGCCCCCATCAAGAACCACGCAGCTCTTCGAATGGATTTATTTGTCTATCTGAAGTCTGACTACTTTAGTCAGTTTGATCTACGTCAACATTTATTTTTGTGAACCCAGCTTCTGGAGCAATGTGACAGAGCCCGACTCGCTGTTTCTCCCTGTTTTCAGTCTTTATGCTAAGCTTAGGGCTGGACGATACGGCCAAACATGTTATCACGATAAAACGATATCTTTCGATATCGATAATTATCACGATAAGTATCAAATCGTTATTTCTTTTGACTTTAAAGGCTGATTTTTGCTACTGAGAGAAAGAAACCTGATGGTTAATTGTGGTTTAAACTCGTCTTTATGGTCAACACTTGATTCCAAACAGCGGATCACTTCACAAATCTGAGGCAGAACATTCAAAACAATTATGATAAAATCTTTTTCAACACATATGCACAAGTAAAATTTAGTAAAACCTTTTTTTTCCAGTCCTTTTTCCCCAACAAAATAAACATCTTAATAAAAAAATAAGTCCTAGTTGTGTATGATTCAAGAGAATAAAATCGAACATTTATAGAATATTTATTGAACATTTGTTATATTGTTATTGAAACAAATTATATTGTGATAATTATTGTTATTGCTTTATTGTCCAGCCCTAGCTAAGTTAAGCTGCTAAGCAAAGAAGCAGAAAATGACAAACTTCTCCTTGAGATAATCTTTTATTGTTTTCCTAATCTGTGGTGTTGGGTCAAAAACAACAGGACTTGACACCTGAACAACAGAGTTGTTGACGTTATCAGGACTGTAAAGCTTGTTGAATTTTCCACTTATCTGATTCCATGTCTGTGTGTGTGAGAGATGTAATTGAGGTGTTGCAGCTCTACCTGCAGCTCTCAGGTCAGCCTGTAACAGTGTTAATTACCATCCTCACTCTGTCATTCTGTTTTATGTCAGCTCATTAACCTGCTTCAAACTGTCTGTTTATCTGCACCTTCTGCTGCAGTCTTCCGCTCGGCTTCGCTCTCACTTTGCTCTTCCCTCTGTTGCTCTTCACTTCAACTCGTTCTTTGTTCCTGTTTCCCCCCCCCCCACGTTTGTGTTTCATCAACCCATCTGTCTCCCTCCTTTCTGCTCCCCTTCTCTTTTAGTTTGGACTCTTATTTAAAGCGTTCAGTCAGTGCTTCATGAATCTTTGAATGTCTTTCACACAAACAGCTTTTTAAACGTCCATCTACCCCGCTCATTTCTTCTTTTGTCCTTTTTCTGATGTTTCTTCATCCTCTCTCTCTGCTCTCCTTTATCCTCGTGAAACATGAAGCCACTTTAGTGACAGAGAGCTGCAGTCCTACCAGCGCTTTCTAAGGTCTTATTAGGACCATCTAACTCCACCAAATATTAGTTTTATTTTTTAACTTAGTGTAAAAAATAAATAAAAAACAACGGTGTCCCAGAGTCAGTCTCCTGACAAGTTACTCAGGACTTGTAATAAGTTACTTTCTACATATTACTCCTTTAAAAAGTAATATTATAAGTTATTACTCCTTTACTCCTTTAAAAAGTAATATTATAAGTTATATATATATATATATAGAGGAATCTCTCTCAACAATTAATTTATTCATTAAGACATTTTACTGCAGATTGAGTAGTTTTACTGGAGTATTTTTAAAATCCTGCATTTGTACTTTTATTCAAGTCAAGGATCTGAGGACTTCTTCCACCACTGTATTATTATAAAGGATACTGAAGGAATGATACACTTATTCATAAGGCACTCCGATATTATACAAAAACAATAAATAAATACAGTCTACAGACAACCAGACATCTAAAAACATTTCTAAAATATATTACCCGGTTGCCAACATTGCACATATCACCGTATGCCCATTGCAATCTAACAATATTCCACAGGAAGAAAGCAGTTTATTGCACATGGACTGTAGGACATTCATTAAAAAGCAGGACTTTGAATAGAGAATAATTACAAAAAGGTCACTCCTCTGAAGAAATTTCAGTCCACCGAGCCACAACACCCAAGTGCTGCTTTGCTTTTCTTATTTTAGCAAAAAATGTCTTTGAAGTCAGGCTTGATTTAGAAATCTGAAAACCTTCAGCTCCTGTGTGTGTGTGAGCCGACTCATCATCAAACACTCTGGAGGAGAAGAAACGAGTGGAAACGAGGACGGACAGCAGATTTGTTTTGTTGTTTAATGGTTTTGTTCTCACCCTGATTAGAGAGCCGCACTTCGGTTAAAATAGATCCAGACGTTTTATTTTGGGAGGCGACAGTCAAACTTGTGACGGGAAACAAGTTTATGTGGCCTGCGAGTGTAAACTGTGAGGACAGCTGTGTGTGTCAGTGCTGGAAGTACGTTTACACAAGTTCTGTACTTTTTGAGGTCCTTATACTTCACTTAATTATTTCCTTTTTATACTTTAAACTTCTACTTGACAACATTTCAGAGGGAGATATTTTACTATTTTATAGTGCTTCATTAGTTTTTTTTTAATTTTTATTTCGTTTTGATGTTTTGTTTTTAATTTCAGTTTAGTTTTAATTAGTTTTAACGTGGGTTTGCTAGTTTAGTTTAGATTTTTTTAGAAAATGCTTAGTTTTAGTTTAGTTTTTATTTTAGAAAATGTTTAGTTTTAGTTTAGTTTTTATTTTTAAAAATGCTTAGTTTTAGTTTAGTTTTTATTTTTAAAAATGCTTAGTTTTAGTTTAGTTTTTATTTTTAGAAAATGTTTAGTTTTAGTTCATTTTTTAAAATGCTTAGTTTTAGTTTAGTTTTTAAAATGCTTAGTTTTAGTTTAGTTTTTATTTTTAGAAAATGTTTAGTTTTAGTTTAGTTTTTATTTTTAGAAAATGTTTAGTTTTAGTTTAGTTTTTATTTTTTAAAAATGCTTAGTTTTAGTTTAGTTTTTAAAATGCTTAGTTTTAGTTTAGTTTTTATTTTTAGAAAATGTTTAGTTTTAGTTTAGTTTTTATTTTTTAAAAATGCTTAGTTTTAGTTTAGTTTTTAAAATGCTTAGTTTTAGTTTAGTTTTTATTTTTAAAAAATGCTTAGTTTTAGTTTAGTTTTTAAAAATGCTTAGTTTTAGTTTAGTTTTTATTTTTAGAAAATGTTTAGTTTTAGTTTAGTTTTTATTTTTAAAAATGCTTAGTTTTAGTTTAGTTTTTATTTTTAGAAAATGCTTAGTTTTAGTTTAGTTTTTATTTTTTAAAAATGCTTAGTTGTAGTTTAGATTTATTTTTAGAAAATGCTTAGTTTTAGTTTTAGTTTAGGTTTTGTTAGTTTTAGTCTAACAAAAGATGGCTGCATGATGCCAAGCTCAGTTCAGTCTAGTTCAGTCCAGTTTAGTTTTTTCACAAAACATTAAAATACAGGTACAATCAGAAATATTTGTGAAAAGGGACATCCTTTTTTATATGTAAAGTACTGAAACATTGTCAAAATAAATACTACAAATAAATGAAGCACATGCAATCTACAGTATAATTTCTAACCTACATACAGAAAACCCTTAGAGTCAAACTACCCTAATCCCACTGGTCCCAAGAAATTCATTACATCGGTCTCTAGCTCTGTCATTCTTGGTCAAATAGGTGAAATACAATAAATGGAAGAGAGATACAATTGATGGACTAAGAAAGTGGAAGACAGTGCAGCCACAAAAACAGGTCCCAAGCACCCTGAAGGTTAAGTATGACTGGAAAGCAGTTATATTAAAATCTAAACCTTTATTGATCAAAAACTAGGTATGAAAACAATGTGAAGACAAAGAGACAGGTTGGCTGAGCCCATAAATCGCTGAGCCCATAAAACACTAGCAGTAAATATAAAGACCAGCAGACATGTTAACCCGCAAAGGGAGCTCACAGTCAGTGGGCAAGTTTAGCCTATGCTAGACGCAGGATGCTAAGCCAGACTGTCAGAACGTAACAACACAAAACAAGGAAAAGAAAACCAACCAACTACGCAGCAGATCCCTACCTGGGTCTCCCGGGGTAAGTTAGCCTCCCCCCAACGTCACATGGGGATTTCCTCGTAACAGCGGTCGCCACCTGATCTCTTGTCGGACACGCAGCGGGCCCAGGTCCCCCCGGCTTCATAGCCACTCGAAATATAGGCTTATGTAGGTCCTGTAAAATAGAAAGATAAATAAATAAATGAAAACTAAGGACATTTACTCTTTCAATTTAGTTAGTTTTAATTAGTTTTGCAAAACTACAACACAGTTTTAGTTAGTTATCGTTTCTTTTTGTAAAGCCTCGTTTTTATTTTTATTTCGGTTAACGACAATGTTTTTTCACATCTAGTTTTCGTTATTTTGTTTGTCTTCATTAATGATAATAACCTTGGTGCTGGGCAACGATTTTTAGTTGCGATTAATCGCACTGTTACGCGCAAAATTGAATAATGAATTCTAAAGTAGTGTATTATGCATTTTTGATTTAAGTGTGCTGCTATATACACAAAAGTGCAATAACATGTGGTTTGCAAACACTTTAAACAAATAAGGTGCTTTTTCCCAGCAGTGTTCCCTTTACACAGCAGCAATAAAATATTTGTTGTAAACCTCAACTTAAACATTAATGTAATCAAATGAATTATTAAACCAAAGCTGTTTACACCTCCCACTCGCTGCATCCAGCGTAGTCTGCCGAACCCTCCCTCCGCTGCTTGTCTGGGTGCCCCCATGCTTATATATTAATGTGTCAATAATAACAATCCAATAACATTATTCTGAAATGTGCCATAAAGAGTGCTTTTACTATTGGTTCTTCAAGCACATTTTGATCCTATGTACTTTTATCTAACATTTAACGACATTTTTTGAAACAGTATTTATACACTGGACTGCTGCTTTTACTTAAGGAAAAAATCTGAGTACACCTTCCACAGGTGGCGTGAGCGCGCCAGGTCCATTCATTGAACGCAGAGGAGTCGGCAGAATAAGCAGCTGATGGACTAACCACCCATCTGGTCTCTATCACACTCACACACACTGTATCTAGCAGTACAGTAGCAGGCCAAGGTAATTGTCCCATTTACAGACACACTCTGGGGACAAGTCAGGCCTGCTGCCAACACACACACACACACACCCTGAGTAGTACAGTTTAGATATGCAGCTGTCACTACACTGCAAATGCTTTAGTCTTCTTGTTCTTGGTCTTCTCCAGAGTCAGATCAGAAGACAATCGCTGCTTCTGGTTAGGCTGAAATAAACCCTTAATTCACAGAGTTAGATGTGAAGATATTCTGGCTCTACCTGCTGTCGTTGTCTCCTTAATCGAGCTGAACACTACCGGTAAGATTCAGAGAAAAGCTAAATCATCAGGATCTTGATCTCCCATCATGTTTTTATTGGTTGTAATGACGACTGCGGCCTTTAGGGGGCAGCAACAGGAATGTAGTGGCTTTAAGTCCACACTTAAAGTTTACTCGCTGGAGGAGCTCGGAGCTAACCGTTTTTATTAAATTAGCTTTTTACTTTAGTTTTTGGGATTTCAACGTTGATTTATCTTCACTGGAGCTTCTCAGCAGCTTCCGTGCACATCCGGTTCCAGTGTTGTTGTTAGCGTCGTTAGCTCTGTCGGACTACGGACTTCATATTTATATAAAAACGGACAAAGCTGGACGTTACTTGGAGAAAGAAAGCGAGGAGGCTGAACTACCTGGTGAGTTCAGAAAACATGTGTCCTGTAACTTTATTCCACTGTCGTTGTACTTTACTGTGACCGAAGTAGCATAGCCACAGCCCTGATCGATCCGAACTCCATTCAGAAAACAAACATTTTAGAAGTTGTTGTCCTGCTGTCTTGCTGACAGACCTGACAAAGCATGAATTCATATGTTTAACAAATCTGCATCATGTTGTGGTTATTTCGGCATCAGTTTAATCCGCTTATTGCTATTTAATCACAGCAAAATGTTTACTTTAGGTTCATACAGCTGTTGTAATGGCGAGTTGTGTTTATTCACCTTCTCGCAATGTGTGTGAACACTTGGAGCGAATGTACTCACGCGAGGAAAGCGTCGCAAGGCGAAAATTTGCGTTTGGTCTGAAAGCGGCATTACAAGGACGTTAACCCTTTGAACTCTGCAATACAAACAGTGCGCCATACCAGTCTACTCTGGTATTTCTGCCTATTGTGATGTCATTTCTAACTAAAATGAATGCTCTAGCTATCACGGTTTAGATCGATTTAAAAAGTACAATGTAAACAAAGGGTTACCGCGTCGCCACCAAGTAGGGCTGGGCTACAAAACAATAATGATAATTATCGCAATGTAGTTTTCCTCAATAACAATGTAATCAATGTTCAATATATCTGTCAATAAATATTTGCTTTAATTCATCTGAATTAAAAACAAATTAGCACTTAATTTTTCTATTAAAATATTTATTTTGTTGAGGGAAAAGGGACTGAAAAAAGATTTACTAATAATATTTGTTGAAAAAGATTTTTTCATAATAGTTTTGTATGTTGTACCTCAGATTTGTGAAGTGATCCACTGTGTTTGTCGCATTCTGACCATAAAGAAAAGTTAAAGCACATAATTAACCATCAGGTTTCTTCACTTATCACTCAGAGGCCTTTAAACTCGAAAGAAATAATTTGACATTTATCCTGATACTTATTGATATCGAATGATATGAAATGTTTTAATCGTGATAACATTTTTGGCCGTATCGCCAAGCGTTTTCACGGCGTCTTCCACGAGCGAAGGTGGTGGCGCCAAAGACAAAAGCATCATCTTTGATGAATGCTCTTAGCTATTGAAGTTTTTATTTTAGATCGACTTGAAGACGATCACGTAAACGACTTTCTCCCGCGGTCAGACCGAGGCCGCCCGCAGCCGCTACGTTTTCAAAGGGTTAAAGTCTAAAAATTCTGCTTCTTTTCTTCATTGTTTTTGTTCTGCAGTTGTTTGCTCGGTGTTAGTTTGCATAACATAACATGCAGTGATTTAGAAAAAAAGAGATTTCAATGTCAAAAGGCCGTCCTGGCTAATTAAGGTTTAAAAAAAGTGTCTGTTTCTCAGTGTAGCTGAACTTAAAGTAGTAAACAAAACACCAGCAGCACACAAACAGCAGCGAGATATTGAAATGAGCCTCTCCCTCCGTCTCTCTCCGCTGTGTTTTGCCAAACCTCTTAACTTGAAATGAGCGTAGTTTCTGGCTGTCAGTCAGTCTGGGCGGTTACAGTGCAGGAGCAGCAGATTCTCAGTAAGAAGCTGCTGGTTAATAACAGACTGCGAGGAGAAAACCTGAGGAGCTGATCAAACGAGACGTGAAGCTGACACCGGCCCTGACAGCATAATAGAGCGCAAAGGATAACAAATGATGGTCATTTCTAAAAGGACAATCGGAAAACTGAAGTTCTTAGCTGAAAAAGCTCAATTTCACACTTCGGTTTAGCCTGAATCTGGGAGGGGTTCGCCCAAACATTTGTCTTAACCTGGCTGTCAATCAAGACAGTGATTAAGGGCCTCACTGGCCCGAGTGGCCCCTACGAGTGGCCCCTCACAACTGGGACGATCCTCGTTTTTGCTGAAATGTGACTGCAAGGAGTTTACTCTCCAGCTGGGAGATCGATCTCAGTAGGTTTAGTCATCCCAGAGGAACAAACGTTGAAAAGAAAGAGAGAGGAAAGAGAAATGTGTGGTTCGAAAAAATAAGGATTTGGAAGAAAAATATGTCGGCACAAGGCGCAGCTAAATGCGCCTGATCAACCGACCGCCCTTCGCTGGTGGAAAGGTGCTGTGGCAGACCCAGCACAGGCACCAATGAGCAAAGCTATAATAACCTGAGATTACTTATAAATGCGTTTATGTACAGGCATATAGGCTATAACAAACATTTACATTATAAACAACAGTAGCAGCAGGAGGACGACAATGGAGGCGGTGACAGTTGCAGGGTGTTTTTAGAAAATGGATTGTCGTTTTTTATATTTTTACTGATGTTCTTCTCATGCTTATGTAGCTGTATAATCAGTACAAGCAGAGTCAGGGTTCAGCACAGAGCTGAGGGATCTGATTTATGCACACGCGTACACGCTGCATTGTCTATTTCAGCACTCTGACTGACTCAGGCTCGCCTGACCGGGTCTAGTTCAGTGCAGTGGTGCTTATATAAACTTAAGAGGCAGGTGTCCTAAAAAAGATTCTTGAAGATCTTCCTCATAATGAAAGTCACTGTACACAAGTACAACACTAAAGTAACTGCAAAAAGTCCTTCTCCGCACCCCACACGGCGCATTAAAGGCCTCTCCGTCTCAAAGTCCCGGGCTGAATTTCAGTCCCAGTACGTCCCTGCTGAAGCCCGACTTAATTTCAAAGCATTATTGTTAGAAGGTCGCTTGGCTCCGCAATAAAACCATCAGAGGTGTAAAGTAATGAAATACAAACTTTACTGAGTATTTTTACTTTGACTTTGCTACACTTCTAAGACAAACAGCACGTTTTTATCGTTACTCACTAACAGAAGCAGCGTACCTGAGTGGAGCAGCACTGAAAAATCAAACGTTTAACTGATAAGGTGGCGCGAATCAACTTGAAGCGACACCGGCATACGCCGCCATAGTAATCAAGTCATTCTCACGCTGTGAGTCAGAGCCACTTTGTGACCGAGTAGAGTCCTGAACATCTTAAAACTGAGGCTTTTTGGTAGTGTTGCTGTCGAAACTAAACGAAATATTTTCGTCAAAGACGTCTTTTATCCTGATGAAAACGGGACGGAGATGTGACGGCGGCGATGTCCTCAAACGCTGACTGTAACCATGTGCAATACTGTTGGCGAAGAATGACGAGATTAAATGTAATTCATAAAATAAAAACGATAAAATCTCTTTCTTTTTGTCAGTATAATGAGGTAACAGGCTGTATTTTCTCCCTCTAAAATTTTCACTTGAACAGTCTGATCATTCAGCGGTGTGTTTCTCTTCCTGCGCTTTGCACGCCGGGCGACCGGTGTGACGCCTGGCGGGCGAGGAAAACATTATTGTGGAGGATGTGAACTCTGGTGATGAACACGACATGCTCGGGGCGCTTAGGCCCCGTGTCCACCAGAGCGTTTTTTTTTCTGATGCCAGCGTCTTTTTTCAATTCATTCCAGTGGGAGCGCCGCGTTTTTCCAAGCTGGTGAAAACGCCAGCAGCGTGACGAGGCGCTGAGAGGTTTTTTTCCCGGTCGCCTAGAGTTGAAAAACGTTTGGCGAAAACGTTTGGCGAAAACGCTGCGCTCGTCACTGTCACTTTTTACTCAGCTGTCCAATCACAGTGCAGGAGGGGCGGGACAAATACCACACCGTAGCAACGGTTGCTATCCTGGAACCGGGCCTCGTCTAACCTCAGCTCTTGGACCAAAGGGTGGTACTCACCACATACGGCGAGTCCGACCTCTCTTCTCTTCATACAGAGCGAGGACTCCGTGTTGGCATTTTTACATCCAGGAAAGTTCTTAGAACTGCATGCAAACATCACTTCCTCGAATTTTATGTATCATAGCAACCAAAGCAGTCGGAAAAAACGCTGCACCTCAAAAACGGCCGCTAGCGCTCCCTGCAGGGCGTTTTCAGCTGGTAAGGGATCAGCTCCCTTAAAAGCAGGATTTCTGATATTTTGGGGTCTCTAAAATACTGACAGCTGCTTTATTCCCATTAATCTCTATATTTGTTGGACGGACATTTTAATTGCATTTTGTGTCCATTAAGAGGCACAAAGACACTCTTTATGTCTTTACTGCCGTTTTAGCTGAGTGGGAGCTCTGGACACCAGCTGTAGCAGCTCCGTGTTGAAGCACCAAGCCGGTTTGTTTTTTTTTCTAAAGACAGAACTCACAAAGGTAAAACGATCAAGATTAACTTAAAAATTGCCCGGAGTTGTCCTTTAATATGACTCTGTAGCAGGTGGGCCCACGATGAAGCTCCGCCCCCAGATTCGCTGTAACTTACACTGCTGTTTTCAAACCTGTCCTGAGTTCATTTTAAAAGATATGATGCTTTTTGTAAGATCAATGGATTTAAATGTGTTTGAGTTTCTACTTTCGATAAGTACTTTAAAAACCAGGTACTTCTTTACTTTTACTTTTGTAGTATTTTGGTGCGGTATGTGTACTTTTACTTAGGGAGGAATACTGAGTACTTGTTCCCCCAATGAAAGCTATAATTAGGTCGATATATAGCCATTAAATTTTCAACGTACATTCAGGAGATGAAGCCTGCTGACTTTGGTTCAGTGACCATCATACATCAACAGGACTAAAGCTTGCTGCCAATCAACCCCAGACCTCCACAGGAGGTGATGCTGCTTACGTTTACGGTTTGTTTGGAATATATTTAAACAAATTCAACTCTGGAGGCAGAGAGAGATGAGGGTATGCTTACTAATTTGTTTTAATGTGCTGAAATTTTATTTTGAAGTTTCAGCAGTTACAGCCCTGTAAACATTTCATTCTGAGTCACTTCTTGCAGGCATCCTCTGCAGAATAACTATAATTATTATTGTGCATTATTTTTGTTTTTAAAAAGGATCATTAGTGTAATTGCTTCCTGTTTATGGGAGCCAGACTCTGATCCCTGCTGAGCTACAGACACCTGAAGGAGTGAGGCTAAAATAAGAATACATCTAAGCATCGCATCGATTTAATGGCACACACAGATTATAGATGTCAGTCCGCTCGTGCCCTAATGAAGGGCAGTGAGATTATAATCCTGTTAATCTGCCGCAAGCACAGCCCCTTTTATGTGAAGGCGGTCATGGCTGGATTGATTTACCGGTGGTTAACCAGCGTCGTGAGCCCGCTTAGCCTGCTCATGATTGCCCGGGTCAGTGAAGCCAGATAATGAAAAGAAATCCTGGTTATGTTGAACTAGCATCATGATACAGGCTCCAGGTCATTTCAGGAGGTAACGTCCGATTCCCATCGAGTCTGAAACAACGTGATCGGGCCCGATTTCCGATCTCGTGATCGGATCTGGACGTCCGTAGTGCTTAATGCAGGGGACGCTCTTGATGTCACAGCCTAATAATTTGACACCAGAAGCTGTTTGCACTGTTTTGTCACGATTATAGGTACTGCACTGGTGTGATAGGCGGATCGGCTCTGACAATATCTGATTAATCAACCCACCCGCCCCCCCAACCCAACTTATTATTTTCTCAGATTTATCCCACCTCTACCGGCCCTTTTAACTTCCACGGTGTTTGTTTTTTTTTACGGTTCGCTTTCATGACTACAGAGGCTGCTGTAGCCCGGACTGTGTGTGAGAACTTTATTTGTTGTTCTTAAATAAGATGATGCAGGTGATACTGAGGTATTTCCACAATATTTTACCTTCTTGGTCTAAAAATTAGAAGAAACTTATTGGCAAAAGAAAAGCACTTCTTAAACGACGTATCGATGAAATAATCTGTAGATGCCTCGAATACTAAAATCATCGTTAGCTGCAGCCCTGAACAACATAACTAAACTGCTTCCCTGCTGGTGGGGGTTTTGTGGAGGGTCGGGGGTTCAGCTGTGTGTTTCCTGACGCAGCAGCACTGAGCTCTGTCCTCTGAGAGTTGTGTTAACACGAAGGTTAATAGGAGCTGACCTTCATGTTAAATAAAAATGCTGTGAAAGCTAAATACTTTTCACCCTGTGACCCCAAACCTGCAGGAACCACTGAACTCAGTGTGGATCCACATCATCACGAAGTCTAAATAAGGGCTCCATGATTACAGAGAAAAAGTCCTATTGTGATTAATGTGGACAATATTGCGATTCGGTTATAATGGAACAAATGGTGCGATGAGTCTACTTGCTTAATTATCAAGGAACGTGCCAAATACTGACATGTTGAAATGTATTTGAAGTGTATTTCTCTCCTTGAACCCAGTTAAACAATATTTATAACAAAAGGCTCTACATTGTCTCCAGTTTGTTAATGCTCAGTACCAACGTGTCAATAATCACAGTGTTCAATATTTAATGATTTGCTGTGGCACGTCAAACTCTTCTCATGTCCCGCCCCATCCAGGCTCCGATTGGTCAGTTGACAAAAAGCAGAGATGCTCTGTCTTTAAGCTTGAATCCAAGTCAAGTCTCTGAGCTAGAGTCCAAGTCAAGTCTCAGGTCTGTGAGCTAGAGTCCAAGTCAAGTCTCAGGTCTGTGAGCTAGAGTCCAAGTCAAGTCTCAGGTCTGTGAGCTAGAGTCCAAGTCAAGTCTCAGGTCTGTGAGCTAGAGTCCAAGTCAAGTCTCAAGTCTCTGAGCTAGACAAGCACTTCTCCTCTGTGAAAAGATGAACATGTTGAACAACAATATGCTCCGATAACATTAAATGGCCATTGAGCCAAACCCAAACCTTCCTCTTCATTTTCCTGTTTTCTTCTGTTTGACCTTCAGCTGCTGCCGACTGTCTCTGCCACAGAGTGACCGGACCACCCCGGTGCGTCCGACTATGTTTTAAAGGTTAGCGGCAGGGTGTGGAGGGGGGTTACGGTTATCTTAAAAGTTACTGGCACACGGCTCATGAAACATTTTTCTCATTGCACATAGGCTTATCTGTTTTCAGAGGGCACATGTGAGAGCGCGGTGTGGGCAGAGACAACGAGCAGCCTGCAGCGCACACAAAGAGAAGACAGAGTCTCGTAAACTTTTACTGTTCTATCAAATCACGCACTTTTTGCGGTTATGTAATCGCACATGACAACATAGCAATTAGATTAATTGTGCAGCCCTAATCTAAATGATACAACTGCCAGTCACACTCTATGATATTTGTTCTGAATATTCCTTCAACACCTGACAACTTTACCTCTAATGTCACACTCAACAGAAACGTTTCCAATAGTCATTGTGCTATTTGTTTCAGAGGCCAGCAGGACTTCGGCCCTTACGGTTATTAAAAAAACAACGTTTTTTCAGCCTCAGTGTCAAGATATAAGCGTTGCTAACTTGACAGCTTAGGGCCTTAAACGTCTAAAACTGACAGTAAAGGGTACACAGGGCGTTAGAAAGTGTCGCCAAAGGGCGGAGACCAAGCGTCAATATGTGACGAGTCGGGAGTGAGAATGTGTTGGACTGAAAGACAAAACCTTTTGTTTGGTGAACTGCTTAATATTTTTCTACATACATTCATGTTCTCTGAATTCTGTCCTTTTACTTCCATTTTATTTATTTCTGTACTTTTAATGTAGTTATTGCAACTTGTCGCTTATATCTTTAAGTCCTATGCCAACTGTTAAAATATTTCTAAAAAAACAAAACAACAACAAATGCTGGCATGCTAACAAGCTACAAATGTTAGCATTGTCATTGTGACCGTGTTAGCATAGTGACATTACTATTTAGCTTAAAAGTTCGGTGTGTTAAGTGGCATCTAGTTGTGCGGGTTGCAAATTGCTGTGTGTGCTATGTAAATTTAACCAGCGCCGTTGAAAAAGCTTATCAGGAGTCGGCTGTTCACTTTCTCTGGTGAGAACATTTAGTTTTCAGACTGTTGTTCTCTGGACAAACTTATCAGCCTGTTAAAATGACAGTTAACCTGAGTTACAGCTGCACCTAGCTAAGCTAGCTAGCTAGCTCCGCCATATCGCCACTTCCGGGCGCTTCCTGGTTGCAAAAACTCGATATGGCAGCGCTCTATCGGCCAAACTCGAGGCTTCAAGACGGCGGTCCACAAACCAACGGGTGACGTCACCATGACTACGTACATTTCTTATATACAGTCTATGGAGTCTAGCGAGCTGTATAGCTACGGTGCCTGAGACAGGACAAAGGTGTCCTCTATGTTATAGCAGAGAGTTGCCGATTCAAGAATTGAGGTTTCTTTAGATTGATAAATTAAGAAATTATATTTACTTTATTCAATAAAATCGTATGTTTTTTAAATATTGTTACCTGTTCATTAATAAACAGCAGCCACATCAAGATATAAAGTTCTGTCTCATACTCCTGTAATACTGTGTTGGGAGGGTCGGCTCATCTGGACTAACATACCAAAGCAAAGAACATCTCAAACACTCACATCAAGTATGACCACTTACAGATAAGAGGACAAAGGAAGCCTCACTGTTTCTGCACCACAGTCCATTATAAACCACATAATACATGAAGTTTACAGATGTATTGTCAGGTGAGAATCAAGGCTCCTCTCACTTTGCTTAATTAGATAAGCAATCTGCAAATCTTACCAGAATGTCTTCTTTATATTTTGTTGTTTATTTTTTATTGTTAACAAACACAAAGTAGTACCGACAGCCGTGATTTCAGCTTGTGGCAAAACGGTGCAGCGTTTTTAATGAGCATTTAGCATGAGAAAGTACAAATTACACATTTATGTGCACAGTGGGGAAGAAATATCCAAAAATCACGTCTTTCTTTAATGCAAATTCTGAAAGTATTCATTATAGGCCTCGGCACAGGCGCACGGTCTTGTTACATATCAACCATTAACAGTGAAATAAATACGTTTTCCACCAGGGCTGTAAAATCTACCAATTAGTGATCAGCTTAAAAAAACTTAAACAGAAATGGTATGAAAAGGGATCCGTCTTTACTTTATTTATTATTATTATTATATAAGACAGTGTTAATGTACAGCTGTGTTTACAATATGTGCTTTCTATTGATTTTATTTTATATAATTCTTATTTATGCACAAATATACCAAATAAAGTTTGAATTTGGCAATAAACCTGATTCTGAGCATTTATTTTGGGTGATGAAGCCTGGCTGTTATTTTGGAGCTCTGCAGGCGGCCTCTGTGCTGGGGAGGGTGAGCAATCCTGCGATAATCATTTCTGGTTAGTGCACAACAGCAGCGTTTGATTTGAGACAACGCTACCCTGTCCAAAACAACACACTAAGCAAGTAAGCACACAGTGTACTGCATGTTCGTGTGCTGAAGGGCCCGAGTAGAGACGCAGCATTAGTCTTGTTTATAGGATACTGAATAAACGGTGATAGACACACAACTTGCGAAGGTGCGAAACAACCCAACTGTCAGGAAATAAAAACATACCAAACATGTTACAGATTAACATTAGTGTCAGCGAGGCGGTGGGACTGTAGTTTACTGTCGGGTCAACAGGTCCACATTTGTTTTTTTATTTTAAGTTGCATTAGATAAATTCTAATCACTGTGCAGTTGATATCTTTTCAGTTTTGTATGTATAATTTCACAGTAGATTACAGATTCAGCTGGTACCTGAAACATTTTTCTGGCTGTAATGCAGGAGGCCGAGCTGAGGATTTTTATGCTTTGGAAATATCTTCTGTGTAAGAAGGGACGGCATCGTCTCCTGAAGACAGGGATGTTGCATGTTACAGCTGTGTGTGTGTGTGTGATGTACCGTATAAGCATGTTTCTCCATTAATGCTCTACTGATCCCCGGCATGTTCAGAAATACACGGAGGGCTTCAGGATGAACTCTCTCTCTCTCCGTAGGAAAGGCTTGATTAAATGTTTGCGTTATGCTTTAAGCTCCGTGACTCTGAACTGTGAATGTGTTCAGAACAGCTCACTGCTCCGGTTTCTGTATCTCAGCAGTACACCGCCGCCACCCCCCCCCCCCGCTCCCCGCTCCCCGCCGCCTTTACTGTTACCAGTTTCACACTTCCAATGTCGCCTCTGCAGCGGGGTCAGAGGTCAGCGAGCAGCCACAAGCGATGCTGCCTGCAGCAGGAAGGAGGTTCAAGGGCGCCGAGGCGAAGCGTCCGCTGCCATCCATCCGTCCAGTCGCTGACCTTCCAGACTGTCTGTGATCATCTGGACTGCTGCTGTTATCCAGCTGTTAGCCTGCTGTCACTAACACTGTTGTTACACCCACACTAACCCGGCTACATTTGTAAACGCTTCCTTTTCTTTTCTTTTTCAGCCCCCGGTCAGCATCTTAAAACCGGTGTTTCAGCGTGCACGGGGGAAAACGATGGCACATACTCGCCCGGTGTGGGTCTGCTTGGGCTGTGCGGCGTCTCTTTCTGTACGATCCATCATTTAAATTATCCATATAGCAGAATACACAGCAGAGCTGCTGTCATTAACCTGCATTTATGTCGATTTTGTCAAACCGAGTAATAAAAAGGGAATTTTATGACTTCAGTGCAGCTGTCCAGTCACAGTCGGCTGTGCGTTTGGTTTATTCGTCTTCCCCTCTGGACGAATTGTAGGGGACACCAGGGCCAAGTGTGACAATTTGTGGTTTCATAACTCAAAAACTTATTGAACTAACTGGATACAATTTTTAGCGCTAACTCATTTCTGTGTTTTACTTGACGGCCACAGAGAGCACGCATGATGAGTTTCATGTTTCTGTCTCGTTTCTGATTGGTGCAATTTGAGATGTTACAATTGCCCCCTTTTGGGGACCCTCTAGCTTATCATCTAGCGCCCCCATCTACCGTCCATCCAACATCTACCAAACAGATTGGCACAAACTTGTGTTCAGACATTCATGGTCTCCAGAAGAAAAATCCTACTGACTTTGAAGATCCTCTGACTTTTCATCCTGCACCAACACGAGGGCCACATTTTATTTTGTCCAACCCCAAATACATGCAAAAAAAATTGACATTCCCATCAGCCTCAGCGGTACTAGCATGCGAACAAATGCTAAGCTAGATGGTAAACATAGCAACCATTATACCAGCTTAACATCAGGCCATTAGCCGTGTGTCCATCAACATTTTTTAATGCGCATTTTGAAGTATCGCATCAGAAAAGGTCGACGGAAACGGAAAATTTGAGAGGAAAAAAAAACTTAATTTTGCAAAAAAGTTTTTAGCTCGCTTGAGGTGTTTTTTTCCTTTGTTGAAAAAGAGTAAATGCGCTAAACGAGAGATGGAAAGACTTTTCTTTGAGTAATCTGGGCAGGTAGCCTTCATCATCTGTTCTGCTGAATTATGCATTCACCTCTAAAAGGTCCTTTTCAGATCGTTTGCTCTGCACGCTGATCAAACGGGGTCATCGCCGCATGTTTTTGCTGAATCACAATGACTGCTGCTTCTACTGAGCGTAACATTAACGTTTTCTGGTTTGCAACGTCTTGTATATTACAGCCATTTGTATAAACGGGGACGTTTAATTGTGACTTTGAACCAGCTTTCAGTATAGTTGGTGCTGCAGGCAGTAATGCCATAATAATAATAATATAGTGGTAAAAATGCATATGTTCATGTTTTATTTATTCATTCTCGTAAAAACTCCCCATTGAGTTGTTTAATAAACCAATCAATGTCGAGTACAGGGAGACGCAGCCCTCATAGATGACGACAGGACGCAGGTTTGACATGTAAAGTCCTTCAGTGCGGTCGCAAACCAAAACTAACCGATTGGATCAAAACATGAACTTTGGTTCGGACTCTCAGGTGTGAAAGCCCCCTTAGATTTCTTCTAAGTATTAGACCTTAATCTGTCATGAATGTGATTCCATGGTACCTCACGGCGCTTTCACACCTGTAGTGCAAGTGAAAGTGAAAAAATGAGTTCATTTTACTTCTGTCCGGTTCATGTTCACGCTGCAGTTTTACAAACGAACCAAGTGAAGTAACCATGACGTTACACGGACTTACAAGGTAGCTTGCTGACTGGACAACTTTGTCATCCTGCTTCATCAGTACCAACGTGTGGAAATCAAACTTTAATGCTTCTGATCTGTATCGCACAGAGCTCACAGAGTAATAATTTATTATAAGCATGATTAGTAATGTCAGACCGCAGATCGACCACATGGCCCGTTATGAATAATAACGTAAAAACAGGACATAAGCAGAGAATAATTCGGGGCCCATCAGCCTACAGCACGCTGTGGTATCGCTGTCACAAATGTTTCATGGACGTAATGACCTGACAGGGGAAACATAGTGCTACTACTTCTTTTCTTTTAACAGCCGCGCTTTAATACCGGCGCTGACGAGTACGCGTTACCAAATGATTTTCATAAACATAGCGTGGCTCACACAGATCAGTTATAAGACGGATTTATCAGTCAGAGGTCCAGCTTTGGAAATAAAGCTCAGATCGCATCTCTGCCATCATGAAATCCGGCGGTTGGTTCGTTTGCTTTCACACCACAAGCGAACCGCACCAGAGTTCGTTTGAAAGCGTGCCTTGTTCGGTGCGCTCGTGGTGCGCGCACGGGAGCCCAAACGAACCGCACCAAGGTGGGGGAAACCGAACTGAACGAGGCAGGTGTGAAAGCGCCCTTAATTTCAACATGAGCATTTAAAAAGGGAAATGCAGTCTGCACACAGTTAATGCACTACACTTAAATCAGTCGTCAGTGGCAAAAAGGCTTGGTATCCGAGCACTAATTTAACTCAAGGCACCGTCAGCAGCGTTGTATCTCCATTAAAGAGTCTTTTTTATTACACTGATGAACAGAATTAAAATGTTCAGTGGAGCGATAAAGAGGCAGGAAACTGAGCATCTGTGTTTTGGTACGTATTTTTAGTTGTTTGGCACTTTTTGTGTTTAATTTTACCCCCAAAAAAAACAACTTCCTCCTCTGCTGATAGAGAGAACCAGGAATCTGGAGGAGGGGGGCTGTTCTTGTTGTCAGCTGCCCAGCCAGAGGGCCTCACAGCTGGGGGACACTTCTGCACAGCCCTGGGCCAATCCTGGAGCTCCAGTAAAGACCCAGTCTGTGTGCTGTGTGTATCCATCGGCAGGACGCATCGGTCCAGGCACTCCGCACTATGTGCTCGCCTAATGACATTCCCATCAGCCTCCACAGTACTTTGTGTTCAGCATGCCAAGATGCTAAACTAAGATGGGAACATGATAAACAGAATACCTGCTAAACATCAGCAGCATAGCATTGTGATGTCAGCACGCTGGGATTAGCCACAGCAGTGACTCACCGAGGACTCTTAGTGTTGTTTCCCTTTAATAGTTTGGGACAGAAATGACCCAGTTTACCTCGTCACGTCCTCCAAACGCTGTCATAATTTTTCCTTTTGGGGACAGTTTCATCTGCCCACAGGGATTATCGGGGTTTGGGCTGATGTCTCTATATCTTATCTTCCTAGATAAAAAAAAACATTCTTAATTTGATTTGCATTATTATTAATCACTTGGTGATGTTTCAGGAGGATGTAGCTAGCGTCAAATACCTGCAGAACTAATGACAACCCCTTAGGCCTCAGCTGTCCTCCGTGCTTAGAGTTCCTTTGCGTGTTAGCTGTCAGTGTTTAGACAGACAGGCTGCATTAAGGTGCAACATCGATGTGATTATAACTTTAAATAGTTAAAAAGACGCACTGTGCTGTGCCAGAAGTGAGAGAACATGTAATTATAGTCCAGTAAGAATTCAGCAGCCGTCCGCTGATGTCCGTACTGCAACAAAGCGAGGATGAGTTTGACGGCCGCTGGCAGCAGTGGCTGAAGGTCGGTACAAGGAGAACGCAGCAGAACCTCCGACTGATCTGTCAGCCGTCAAGTTGCAATGTGGGTAACGTAGTTGCCGAGTGTGGACAGGAAACGGGAACGTGTGGAATGAAAAAAGTGAGCGCAACACTGCTAAAGATCAGAAACACATTCAGGACATTTGTTACTGATTTGAAACGCTCTTCACTAACTGAACCATTAAGGTGGATGCTCTTTCACGGCGCTCTGGCTCATACTCAGCCTCTCTCTCTCTCTCTCTCTTCTGTCCATCCAAGTTCTTCCATCTGTTCGCTCTTTCTCTCTCTTCATCTCTAACCTCCCCTCTTCCTCCTCTGTCGCTCTCTCGTGCACTGAGCGCGCTCAGCGGGGAGTGTTAGTCATGAGATTGTCTCATTAGTATCTGAGAGAAACGGCTAATGAGGGTTAATAAGAGACCCAGCTGGAACGACAGGGTGGCGTGCACGCAGGCGTGTTCAGGGGATATTCGGCGGGGCTTCGGGGTTTAATCTTCTCTTCGTCTCATCGCCGGAGACGAATGATTGAGGAAATGGAGGGAAAAATGTTAATAAAAATGCAATTAAAGTTAACAGTAATGATTCTGCTGCAGATAGCTTGAGCCAACTGATCTGGATGATCAGACGTAAGCGGTTCTATTCAGCTGACTGTCACAGTCAGGTGCTCTTCGTTAGTTGCCTTGGCAACTCTGGGAGGCAATTAAATGGCTTATTAGTGATCTTTTTTTGGTTTTGTTTGTGACTCCTCTGTATGTACTCTTCAATGGGCACGGTTATTCTGATTAAATAACACGATTATATTAGACAAGATGAGACGGGGTCACACACAAAGATTAAATGACAAAAGTCATTTGATGAGATTAGACGAGGCGAGGCGAGGAAAGTCCTGATCAGGCCGGACTCCATTAGATGAGACGGTACAGTGATGGATTATTTTATCTTATAAGAGATGAAACGAGAGAAGGAAAGACCCGAGACGAGCTGAGATGAAACGTAGATCAGACAAAATTAGATGAGGTATGATGCGACAGTGTTGGATTAGATTAGATTGAGACAGTATGAGCCAATATGGCGGCTCGCTGTGCTGCACACGGAGGCGGAAAAGGGGGGTCAGATTTGATCCGACTCTTAGCCGGGAACGTTGGTAGGAACAGAGCCGGAACAATGTAAGAAGAGGGGCGGCGACGCTGTTCTGGTCTGACCCAGAAAAACCTGATCGCAATGTGAAAGCACACGCGGCTGAGGGATTACGCTGCGATATTTTGTTCAGTATGAGCGAGCGAAGGCGGACTGTCCCCCCCCGCACTATCCTCGGCCTTAAGACGAAACGACTTTTAGCGTTAAACACTTAATCACTTTTCCTGCATTCTGGAGACATTTTCTGACCAATTTATGGTGGAAACGTCTTTATTTATACGAAGGGAAACAAGTGGCAGGTGACAATTCAAGATATAAAAATATGATGAAATATAATTCAGTAATCAGCTTTGGACAATGTATTTGTTTCAAATGCAGCACATTTTCTTGTTGTTCGTTCTTTCATTTGTTATTTTGTAACGTTTCTTGTTGCTGTTCAGAACATTTTTAACGAAAGTGATGGAACATTCAGATTCTGACCTGTCCCCAGCGTCCCCAGCGAAAATGACACCCGTCTGTCAACACTTTTAAATGCCCCGCCCCATCCAGGCTGTGATTGGTGACATTGACGAGCTACATTCAGCACTCGAGCTTCTCTCGTCCCTCGTCGAGTTTAGCAGGCAGAGAGAACGGGAGCAGGCGAGCGTCACGTAGCGCCCAGAGGACCTGATATGGAGAGGGCAGAGGAGAGGACCTGGTACGCAAGAAAATGTCCCGGTACGCCACAGAGTAAAATGTTAAGGTGGCCGGTACTGCGTACTGAAAGCGCTCCGCTCTTAGACTCTTTATAAGAAATGGACGTAGTCATGGTGACGCCACCCGTTGGTTTGTGGACCGCCGTTTTGAAGATTTGAGTTTGGCCGAGAGGGCGCCGCCATGTCGAGTTTTTGCAACCAGGAAGTCCCCAGACGTGACCATATTTGGACGCGATGGTGGAGCTAGCTAGCTAGCTTAGCTAGGTGCAGCTGTAACTCAGGTTAACTGTCATTTTAACAGGCTGATAAGTTTGTCCAGAGAACAACAGTCTGTAAACTAAATGTTCTCACCAGAGAAAGTGAAGCGAAGCTTTTTCAACGGCGCTGGTTAAATTTACACAGTACGAGTCGGCTCTAGTCTGATTGACAGGTCGCCATGCTAACGACTAAAGCCTCCCCTGCTTCCTGGTCTATGTTCCTCTAAACGGGACCATAATTTAGTAAATGAACATCATGCTGTGTTGAAGAAGACTTGAAACTAGCGACTGAGACCATAAACTCATCAGGAAAGTGTTTACTGGGGTAATAATTCAGCTGAGAAGGAGAAACATTTATTATTTCTAATGGGCTTCTTTTTTCAACCAGAGGAGTCGCCCCCTGCTGGTCGTTCGACAGAATGCAGGTTTAAAGGACTTTTCATTTGCGTCACATCGCTGACCGGAAGCTTCCCGCTTGGTACCGGCCCACTTCAAGCACTGATGTTAAGCTTTACAGGTGCTGGTAGGCAGATTTGTTACCTCTGGACAGAGATAGCTGTTTCTCTGTGCTAAGATAAGCTAACTATTTTCTGACTGTAATGAGCATCTAATAAGAAATCCAGTAAGAAAAAAAGAAAACCATGAAGCCATTCCTGTAGAACAGATGCTCCAGTACATATTGAGCATTGCGTTTTGGATCAATTCAGGAAACTACAGTAATGTGTTTTAGACAAATCAATTTGCTTTAACGTTTAGTACAAAATTCTCTCTTTCTGCTTCCTGCCACAGTCTCCATGTGCCTCCTCTCCAGCCACGTTTGTGTCTCCGGGCCCCTTCGTGGCCTTTTCCCTTCCATCCACACGATGCCCTCGGACTTTCCCTCCTTTCCCCATCACCTGCCTGTCCCCCACACCCTCACCTGCATCTCTTATTCCCTAATCAGCCATTCACTCTCCATAGAAGCCCGGATCCTTTGTTCCCCTGGCAGCTCATCCTCGGCGCCACCTTTCTGTTTCGCCCAGTGGTTTTCCAGCTTCTGCCACCTGAACCTGCCTGCGGGCTACTCTCATTAATAAACCACTGAAGTCTTCCCACTGCCTGCTTCTGCCTGCCTGACATTTCCAATGTCAGTTATAACTACAACAGGAATAAACCTACACATGAAGATAATATCAGCTTGATTTGTCTTACTTGTAAGCCTTAGATTAGCTTAAAGCCAGAATGGAGAGGAGGAGTGATTTCAGCTCTTGCATACCGTCATGCTGCAGAGCCACACTGCTGGTACGGCTAAAATGCAAATGCAAACCTGAACCTGAGATCAAACTGCTTGTTTACATACGTATTTTAAAGATTTTGTGTGGATGCTAAATCACACATATCACGTGTTTTTGCATGGAAGAACAGCAGCTCTGTGAAAAGAACGAGGAGAAGGAAAGCTGCAGACCTGCTGCTCTGACCGAGTCTGGAAATCCGATCAACACACACACAGCTTCATTTTCCTCACGCTCAGATGTTTTCTCTGTTTCTTTGCCCAGTTAGCATCTCTCCTCTCCTCTTCTGTTTGGCTTCCTCTCTCTCACGCCCTCCTCTTTTTTGCATTTCTTTCTTCTCTCTGTGCCTTTTCTGCACGGCGAAGTGTTAAATGATACCGAAACCAACAGAAAAAGCCAAGCTTGTGCTGATAAGCAGTGACGAACATGGAAGGTGAGCAGCTCTTAAAATCACACGTTTTTAAATACAGTTTATGGCGCAGACACACGAGGGGGAAAAAAAGGCGCGCACTTCTCTTTTTATTCTGCGTGTTTCTTGCGTTTTTGGCTGCAAGCGAAACCACACAAATAACCATTTTTTGCAGCGATAAGGCGACAAAAAGTATCGACTGAAGTTTGACTGGAGACGTTTCGATTCTACTGGGCTGATTCGGCCGACACCAGAAAAAGCTATCAGGTCGCGATCCCCATGCGCGGTCACACTGGTCCAGACGCTGTTGTTGCAGTCAAAACAAACACACCTGACCCTACCCTTTCCCTGTGGGGACATCTCTCATTGACATAATGCATTCCCTTGCCTCTTACCCTAACTATTCCAACGTCCTGGTAAAGGTCCAGTGTGTAATATTTAAGAGGATCTACCGAAAGAAATGCAATATAACACCCATACTTATGTTTTCAGTGGTGTAAAGACCTTTCATCATGAACCGTTCTGATTTTATTACCTTAGAATGAGTCATTTCTATCTACAGACACCTCAGGTGTCAGAACCAGCAGTGTGACAGGCAGGTTTTAGCCTAAAGGCAAGACACCACAGAGCAGTGTACAGTTTGCGACCTTTATTTCACACTTATGGAAACTCGGGGCATTCACGAAGTGATGCAGGTAATATCCACTACAAGGTGAGTCCAAGGGAACAGACACTTAAAGAGGTGGTATTCTGCTCATTTTCAGGTTCAAAATCTTAATTTTGGGTTGTACCAGAACAGGTTTACATGGTTTAATTTTCAAAAAACACCATATTTTCCTCAGACTGCACATTGCTGCAGCTCCTCTTTTCAGCCTGTCTGTTGTAGCTCTGCTCTTGAGCTACACAGTGATGCATCTTACTTGTACAAAATCTTTGTTGGGAGTTGCACATGCCGCAGTTCCAAGTACTAACTAACTAGCCAATCAGAAGCAGCGAAGAGCGGGTTGTAAGAAACAAGGTAGTGTGATCCAAATAAAAGCCTTCAGACGACGACCGTAACCTAGCAACCACACAACATCATTGTTCCACCATCAGGACTGAACGTTGAACTGTTGCCGGTGTTCTGACGATCTTTGCTGCCGAAAATGCTTCCATAGCGCAAATCGAGAGACTCGACTCTACTCGGCCCTGCTCCCTTTTCCATTGCAGATAGATACCAGAGATAGTACGTAGCTTGTCGTCATAGCGACGCCACACACAACGGCCGCGAGGTAACGTTCAATGCGACACACACACCAGCGAGCCACACAGCTCTTAAAATATATCCAGTCTGCGGTTAAAACGTTTGAACCTTCCTCAGAATGTAAAGACAGATAAGCGGTATGAAAACCTTCCAGCTGTGTTTTCCTCTGCAGCGTCTGTGTGACGGCGGGAGCAGAGGGCTCTGTGAGCGGGCGGCCGGCCGACCTCACGCGCTCCTCCCTAGAGGGCGTTTGAGGCGCAGCGTTTTTTTTTCTGACTGCTTTGGTTGCTATGATACATTTGTTGTAAGTATTTCTGCCTGACTTTACTGGATGTAAAAATGTCAACACAGTAGAGTACGAAGAGAAGGCTGAAGCAGGTGGAGAGAGAGGACGGACTCGCCGTATGTGGGTTCGGAGAGTACCACCGTTTGGTCCAAGAGCCGAGGTTGGACGGAGCCCGGTTCCAGGATAGTAACCGTTGCTACGTTGTGGTATCTGTCCCGCCCCTGCTCTACTGTGATTGGACAGCTGGGTAAAAAGTGACCGTGACGAGCGCAGCGTTTTCCCCAAAGTTGAACATTTTTCATCTTGGCCACCGGAAAAGACGCTCAGAGCCTCGTCACGCTGCCTTAACAAAACAATTACCTTCAGATTTTGTACCAGTTGTTCCGCATGAGGCAAAACACTTCCTGTATGACAGCACAATAATAGTTTTCAAAATGTCAGCGTCCTCCTTTACTAGAAACTTTAATGACTGACCAATCTCCCAAAACCTCAGCGTATTTCTTTTTCTATTAATTTTATTTTCCTGTGGGTGACAGTAGGAACTGCTCACAGTTGATGAGATTAATAGTTCTGGTGTAGCAGGCAGCTGTATGTTGACATATTCAGGGGATCATCCTTCTGTTAACATTAATGATTTAATCTTAATCCAATTACACCAACAGTGTAAACTCACCTCATCACTCACATCCTTCCTTCTCCCTGCTCTTTTCTTCCACTATATTTTTCCCTGCTGCTTTCTGTCACTTAAAATCCTCCTTTTCTCTTTTCCTTTCCTCTCCTCCTCCTCCTCCTCCTCCTCCTCCTCCTCCTCCCGTAGATGTGACAGTGAAACAGCAGCTATATTAAGCTCCGTTCACGAGCGCTGACTGTTGCATTATTATTCACTGGGTAATAACAGCTGTCATCTGTGAGGACACAGTCGTGGGAAACGCTATAAATCCTTACACGGCTGTCAACTCCGCTGTTAACCTACATTGGTGAGGAAGAAATGAAATGCAGAAAAAAAAAGAAGAAAGGAAGGAGTCTGGGATTTACAGTACTGAGCAGGTAAACAGATATTTACAGACAAAGAGTTAGCTCAAACTGTCTGTTTAGCACATTTCCACACAGCGAAGGTCCACTGACAACGCCGCGCTTTGATAAGCTGATTACTCTCCACTTTGGGCACTAACCTGGTTTCAAAAATGTCCATATAAGCAGGAAATCAGCTTTAATTTCTCAGATTAAGCGACTAAAAATAACCTCATTAGCAAAGATAGATTACTGATGGGAGAAACCTAATTACCTACACACTTAAATGGGTTTTTAACAGCTTTTTATTTGCATGTCGAATTCCAAGGACATGCGGGCGATGTGCCAACAGAGTCAAGACTGTGACTTCAACGCTTCATTAGTGTTTCAGATTGACTTGACCTGCAGAGTTTCAGCTGGATTGAGAACGGAATTGTCAGATATGTCTGCACCACCCTGCTGCACAATCTTCAGACTAATTCTAACAATGCTTTTGAATGTGAGACATGCCCACGCTGGACAAAGAGAGAAAGTATAGTTTAAAGTAGGGGTGCACCAGCTTGTCAACAAAAATCGATTTATTCAATTCGTTGGCAGCGTCTGAAGAGGAGGCGCTCAACGTCGTGACTCGTCTCGGTGAGCTAGTTAGCGAGCTAGCTTCGCGTTAAAGCCGTGTTACTTCACGTTATAGGCTGGAACGTTTTCTATACAGTTGGTGTTGATTGTTACTATGGAAGCGTATAGGGAACTTAATTAAAATTATCATGCAAACTTGAAAATGAGTTTGCATGATAATTTGAATTAAGTCCCCTACACGCTTCCATATGTTACAGTAAAGGTGCTGAGAGAAGCACATGATTGTGATGCACAACGGCCGCGTTCACGCTCCAGATGTGCTCTGACTTTACGATCATAAACGCTGCATCGCTCGTGGCGACGTTCCCAGCTGGAGAACGTGTTGCTGCTGAGCGCGCAAGATCAGAGATAACACTGGACAATTTCATACTTTCTAAAGAAGAGAAAACAGTTCTCCTGGCTGTGCGTGAGGCGGCTAATCCGCACAAAACTCCTTTAAAAAACTCACAGAGTTTTGTGAGTTGGGGAAACTATATTTGTTGTGAAACGCTCTCGACTACAAAATCGTTATTGATCCCCTCTTGTAAATTCGGCAAATGAAATGCAGGACGTTCTTCCTTTCTTTGTATACAGGCTCAGTTTGTCCCGGGGTGTCGCAGTGCTGGCGTCTAAGCTGCTCCGTCACTAAACTAGCAGATCAGCTGCTTATCAGGACGTGATTTCAGAGGAACTTTCTGTTGCTGCAGCAGAAACGTTCCTTAAAAGATGCATTTTTGATAGCAGGATTTATTTTACTGTCTTGACTGTTAATGGCTAAAACAACCTCAGCTTTAATTTAAAATAGATAAATGAGAGGCGTTGTGTCATTTTGCGATTCAGAATCCGAATAGTCGATTATTCGTTTCAATAATCGAGAGATTAATCGACTACTAAAACAGTTGTTAGTTGCAGCCCTAGTTTAAAGGGTCCACATTCAGACCACAATGTGACTTAATCATGTGGAGAGTCAGACTTTATGTTGACTATGCTGCAGGTCAAAAGGCCTTTGTAGATCAGCCGGTTAAGAAGTAGGTTTGGTACAAAAGATGAACTATTGTATTAACTGTTAAACACAGGGCTGCACAATTAATCTAATCACGATGTCATTATGTGCGATTACATAACGGCGAAAAGCGTGCGATTTAATAAAACAGAAAAAGTGAGAGACGTTTTCCCTTTGTGTGCGCTGCAGGCTGCTCATTGTCTCCGCCCGCTCTCGCATGTGACCTCTAAAAACAGATAAGCCGACATGCAGTGAGAAAAGTTATCTATTGGCAGTGTGCCAGTAACTTTTAAGACAACAACCTACTGTTACCTTCCTCGCCGCCACGCCGCTAATCGTTCAAAACATAGTCGGACAGAAATGCCGGTGGTCCGGTCTCTCTGTGGCGACCGGAGCACCGGCAGGAACCTTTTTAACAGCAATTTTTAAACAGGTGATCTGTCATCATCAGTAACGCCCTGGTCAGACTCGGTGCACCCGAAATGCTCCCACACTGCCGACTTCAGCCGTTGCTTTGGTGGAAATGAAGCGTCACAGTTTGATCCCCCCTGCCAGTTTAGCCAGTGTGCAGCAGCCCCTGATGAGCACGACACTTTAGCTGGCCGCACCGCTCCTGTTTTGTGCAAGTTGCCACAGTTTCAGCGAAGCCTTTACGAGTAATTAGTTTTAAAGCGTGGTTAATAGTGAAAGCGCTGCATCCATAATTCTAAATGTATTTGTTTCTTAGGTAAACATCAGATGATACATCCTAAACTGAAATCCTACCTTTTTGTGTTAACTCCTGGAATAGTTCTACTTTCAGGCTTAATTTAACTGTAAAAGAAAAACTGTCCTCGGTCTGTTTCTGGTGTTTCCACCAGCAGTTATCACCTGTCCCACTGAAAACATAATATAACCTGAGACGGTTTGTGCAGTGTTAACGTGATGCGTTTAGCTCTGCTTGCCGTTTTACAAACTGAAGGCCTCACCTGACTTAGAGCTGCACCTCCTGTGATCTTAGGAAAAGGATCGTAGAGCTCACCTTGACGTCCAGGTGAAATCAGATAAGGATGTGTTTTTTAATCACAGCAGCAGCAGCAGAGGAACAAACGCCTGGCCGTGAATTTGCCAAAACTTTTACATAAAGTTAACTTGAGCTCAGTTTCTGACACTTCTCCAATCACAGCTACGCTTGGGAAATTCTCAACGCCCACCTTTGCAGAGTTCCCAACAACATTTTCTACGCCTGTCCTCCTTCAAATGAGGGCAGGCGAGGATGAAATCTGTCCGCCAGAGGACATCTGGTGGCTCTCTGTCCACTCACCTCCCCGCTCCGCTCTCCCTTTCTTCTTTTTTCCTGTCCTTTTCATGAATGTCCTTTTCTTATCCTTGCCTTTGCTCTTTTTTCCCCTTCCTTTTCTTACCCTTGTAGACCCTCTAGTTTCTTTTTTTTCTGTTTCCCTGAAGCAAGCTTTAATAAGGCAGCAGTGATGATGCGGACGTATTTTGGCTTGTTTGCTCGCTTGGCCTCATCGTTGCAAAGCCTTCATCCTCCTCCTCTTTGTCCTCTTCCTCTACTCACTTCACTGCCGCTAATAAAGTCATTGAAAGTTATTACTTTTTCTTGACCATGGAGCTGCTCTGAGGTAAACTTTTACATTCAAAGACTACAAGGAGGAATTAACGCTTAGACACGGTCTTTTAGCTCCGAGTGGATCGGCTTAATTGCTGCCAAATCCGGCACTTTCAGCCCAAGGGAGTTCCCCAATACGCCCAAACAGAGGAACCTCTGCCTTTACACTGGCTGGACTTAACGCACCCTTCAAATTCCCCCCTTGAGTGGCTTTAAATGTAAATGCAAAAGTATTTGCTCCAAAGGGCGATTTCATGCATATTTATAGTAGTTTTCATCAGCTGGTTCAGTGTCACAGTATTTGAATGCACTCAGAATCTGTAAGGTTTCCTTTGCATTCTCTAAAAAGACCCCTGATTATTCAGGTTTTTTTAAACTTTTCAAACCTACCCCAGGATAGGAAAATTCTTCTTTATGGTTTTTTGTAAATAGACAGGATTTCAGTTGAAGTTAGTTTTGATTGAATAATCTGAACACTGAGGACAGTCAGATCCTGAAGGCAGGATAGTCATAATCTTGGACTCTGGTTGGCCGGTGGCTCTTCCAATTCAAATTAGCTAAACATCTGAGAGGAGACGTCTTTCTTTTTAAGATGCCAACTGATCCAATTGGACTACAGATACCACCCCCATTTTAAAAGCTGTCGTCCTGCTGACAGACCTGACAAAGCATGAATTCATTTGTTTAACAAAACAGCATCATGTTGTTCTTTCTGCATCAGTTTGATCCATGTATTGCAATTAAATCACAGCAAAGGGTTTACTTTGGAATTTGTACAGTTGTGTAAAACGTGTTGCGTGTGAACACTCGATGTCCAGCAGTCAAGCTCGTCCGAGCAAGGCGAGTATGAAATTCGCTTTCAGCGTGAGCGCACCTTAAGAAAGACTAGAGTAGTCCGATGATGTCATGTGGTAGCACAGGAATTGTGGGAATTGTTGTCTCCGCTACCACTGTCTTCATTGCAGTCAGCAATGGTTCAGGAGGTTTACTATCTGCAAAGATCTCCTCCTCTCCAAAACAAACGGGTAGAAACACTGAATAAAGCGGTTTCACATTCAGAATCAGTGTTTCTCTGACACTGTTTTCAGCAGACTGAGGCCGTCCCTGAGGGGGCGCGAGCCGAGCTTGCTGCTAACACTTGCTCACATTGTTTCTCTGATAACATGTGGCTGAACACTGGCAGACGACCACGACTGACACAGGTGCCAAGGGGATACGACAGGCGACCAAATTTAATTAAAATTACGGATTTCTCTGGGTTGTATAAAGATTTTTGATAATGTAATTACCTGACTCAAGAAAAGATGTAACATAGGTCTAGTCGGTTTTTGACATTTTAATTCAGGAAGGTTCTGTATTGTACCTTTAAGTGACTTCAGGTTTTATGCAAATGACTTAAACCACTTGACTTTGACATGACCTCAGTCATGACTTCAGACTACACTTTTCTCAATTCCTTGAGACATCACTCGCACCTGTCTCGTGACTTGATGTGACTTGAGCGCTTTGTTTAAAATAACTTGCCTTGGCTCAGATAACTTGAGACTTGACCCAGACTCTTAAACAGAGTCTTGACTTTGAACTGCC
This sequence comes from Lepomis macrochirus, assembly GCA_024633595.2. Lineage (NCBI taxonomy): Eukaryota > Metazoa > Chordata > Actinopteri > Centrarchiformes > Centrarchidae > Lepomis > Lepomis macrochirus. The sequence goes on from JALXJV020000021.1 coordinate 3,092,682, forward strand.
TCTCATCATTTGGGATTTAATATGACTTGTGTCGCATAATTTCAGACTTGCCGTGCACTTGTCTTAAATTATTCAGAGACTTAATTCGGTCGTGTCTTAAACAATTTGAGACTTTTAAAATCGTGTCAGACTTTGCCTGGGTTGTCCCACATGACTTGAGAGCTGCACAATGGGACGGAAATAAGACCTGAAAACTGGACATTAGTTATTCTAGTACTCCTTTTTAGAATTACAGAATGTGTTTGCTTTAAAACTGATTGTTTCACTGAGATGAATGTTGCATAATCTGAACACTTACTGAGGCCTTTGAAGGACTGAATGCAGCTCCAGGCTTTTATATTCTAATGTATTTTCTTCATAACTTTGAGATTGAATTAAGTCTAATAAGCAGGTCAAAACATTATTATTTCAAGGCTTGCCTCATCTTTGTGGCATGATATACTGTATATTGTTTCTCTGAGAGGGGGAGGAAATTGCCAATAAACTGGTTAGAGAGAAGAGGGAGCATCAGGGACGACTGGGGTCAGAACAGCAGCGAGCTTTTGTAAATGTTCACAATAAAAGTCACTGCTTCCATCGTCGCTTCAGTTTGAAGTGTCTGTCGAACACAGCTCTCTGAACGCTGAGGTGTTTTTCAGTGGCCCTCCCCCAGGAGGAGAACAGAAGTTAAGAGATTCAACAGATTGTTTGCACTGAACACATGGCTCTAAACAACATGTACCATCCATTCAGTGCATTTTATTGACATTTAAACTTTTTTTCTGGGACCGCAGACACCTTTTTAAGGCAGACGGAGTTTAAAAAGTAAAATTGCTCGACTGGAACCTGTTTTACTTTCGCTCATCTGATCCCTCCGCCAAGGGCAGGAGACAAGAGGAATCAAAACAAGAAAAAGAAATAACAGTGTGACAGAAACCCTGTAGGAGACTCATCTCAGCCTCCTCAGCCAGAAGACAGGAAGAGGGTCCACCCTGCTCGCTAACCTTATTCGCCTTCTTCACCCCCCCCTGAACTCCACCCAGGTCACCTCCTCCTGGAGTTCACTGACCAGATTATAGAGCTGGTCTCTGCTGGGACCAAACTTAGACCCCCGTCCCTTCTCTCTGTCCTCCCCAGCCTGATAAAGCACAGCATGTCAAGTTATTTGATGATGCACCACACCACAGCTCTGCTGTTCTTAAGGTCTTCAGTGACATCTATTAAAGTGACAATGAAAGAATTACAAGACCAACTAGAAAAATGAGTGAGACTTTCTGGTACAGTATTAAAGGAGACCTACTGTACTGCATTTCCAGCCCTATATTGTAGTGCTGTGACTCCTCTATGGCAGCTTTGCATGGCTCAAGGTTCAAAAATTTTAATTTTCTGTCTTATACTGGCTTTTCATACAGGCCCTAATTTCAGCCTCTGTCTGAAACAAGCTGTAGATGCTCCTGTCTCTTTAAGGCCCCGCCCTCCAAAGCCTACTGTCTTCTGATTGGCCATTTGTCTTATGTGTTTAACAGGCTGCCGCAGGGATAGGTGTTCCAGATGTTCCTTTGTGGGCGTGGTCAGCATTCTCTGCCTGGTGCAAATGACCATATATGGAAATCTAGCTCGGAACGACATCATACCGAGCAGTTAGTAGAAAAAACGGTTTAAAACAGAGTGTTCAGAGCAGGGGGATATCTGAGGTTTTGGCTCACAGGGATTTCTTTTAATTACTTTTAACATGAACATCTGACACTGTAACATTACAGAAATACCAGAAAATATGAAAAAGCATAATACGTCCCCTTTAAGAGCAGAGGGAGAGTGAACACCTAGCACCTGAGCGCGCCCAGGTACCACGGCAAGCGAGCGCTTCCTAGGTATCGAAGGTATCGTATTGAGGCAATTCGGCCGGTGCCTAAAAAGTATTGAACTCGATACACAGCCCTACTTCTGAGAAGTTTTGAGGTGAGAAATCAGCTGTGCAGATTTCCAATGTTGACAGTTTTACGAGAAGTGATGGCGGAACAAAAGTGTGATGAATATTCTCGGAGTTGAGGAGCTCCGCGAGCGGCGGCGGGGGAAGCCTGCGGCGCCCTGCGCGAGGGGCGTGTGAGGCCGGCCGGCCGCCCGCTCACAGAGCCCTCTGCTCCCGCCGTCACACAGACGCTGCAGAGGAAAACACAGCTGGAAGGTTTTCATACCGCTTATCTGTCTTTACATTCTGAGAAAGGTTCAAACGTTTTAACCGCAGACTGGATATATTTTAAGAGCTGTGTGGCTCGCTGGTGTGTGTGTCGCATTGAACGTTACCTCGCGGCCGTTGTGTGTGGCGTCGCTATGACGACAAGCTACGTACTATCTCTGGTATCTATCTGCAATGGAAAAGGGAGGAGGGCCGAGTAGAGTCGAGTCTCTCGATTTGCGCTATGGAAGCATTTTCGGCAGCAAAGATCGTCAGAACACTGGCAACAGTTCAACGTTTAGTCCTGATGGTAAGATGTGGAACAATGATGTTGTGTGGTTGCTAGGTTACGGTCGCCGTCTGAAGGCTTTTATTTGGATCACACTACCTTGTTTCTTATGGCTCGCCCTTCTCTGCTTCTGATTGGCTAGTAGTCCTTACCTGGGAACTGCGCATGTGCAACTCCCAACAAAGCTACGGCACAAGTAAGATGCATCACTCTGTAGCTCAAGTGCGGAGCTACAACAGACAGGCTGAAAAGAGGAGCTGCAGCAATGTGCAGTATGAGGAAAATATGGTGTTTTTGAAAATTAAACCAATTAAGCTTAAACCATTAAGATTTTGAACCTGAAAATGAGCAGAATACCACCTCTTTGAGCAACCTTGGATGGGCATTGACTCGATGGAGAGCGCTACGAGACAGAAGGTTGTCATTCTTTCTATTAGATCAATAAGTAACAAAACCTGCCTACTTGTTAATACCACCGGGGGTTTTACTCTGCCTTTATTATAGCACTAAGATCGGGGTTTCCAGTTCAAATAGGGATTCTTACAGTTGTTTCTTGCTCTGCAAGGAATCCAGGCTGCTTTGCGTGAAGCAACACTCAAACTGTGTTATTCAATCTAATTTTACGACAACTTCACTTTGCCTGTCCAGTGAACAGGCTTCTTTCTTCTCTCTTATTTCCAAAGTGGTGTTTATTATGGTTTGTTTGTTCACATGTGGAAACAAATGACGTGTTTAATCAATCAACTTTACTCGCTAAAATCATAGGAGACAAAGAAGAAGAAAAAGGGAGCAGAGAAATTTGATACTGTAAAGAGCGAAAGAAAGAAGGAAACAAGGAGAGAGGAAAGGAGCTATTTTAATCCTGAAGTCAGCAACAAATCACACACACACACACCTATTAAAACAATCTGCGAACACCAGCAAAACACACAACAAATGATCTTTCTTCCTGCTACATTTGAACACAGCAGGAGAACAAAGGTTTCCTTCTTGTCTGTCAGAACAGTAATCAGTCAATAACTCGTAGATATTATGAAGCATGGATTAAGTTACTGTGCATGTTAAAGCAGGGCTTTTGTCCAGCAGTGAATAGCATCCGGGGGACCTATATTTGTCATCCAGTAAGCCTCTAAAACTCACGACAGGAAGAGCCCCCACCCACCCCGAGGCAGTTCATACAATAAACTGCTCTCCTACACACCTCTTTGTGTGTAATTAGATTAGGCTGCACATACTCCATGTGGCCCACATAATGTCTCCAGCGGCTCAGTTTTAATTTTCATTCCTCAGCAGCTTTCTGTGGCTCATTAAAGTAGCAATCGTCATGCTTTTGTTTTTTTTGCACGTCTTGTTTTACTTTGGTTTCCAGTGGTGGAAACTTAGGTACATTTACTGAGGCGCTTTACTTTCTGCCTGTATGTAGTTTTAAGATGAACAGAATCATTTTTTTAATTTGTGAAGGGGTTGTAACATCACAATACAATGAACCCATCGCCGGCTCTCTCGGTTACCTCTGGCAGCCAACATGCTGCTTCCTATGTGAAGAAATCGGGTCACATTTTTTGCAAAACCCATTGGTTTACGTAGGCTGCGACTGTACGCGCGCTAGGGCTGACCGACGATTTTTTTTTTAACCAATATTGCGATTTAATATGCGATTAATTTCTAAGCTCTTTACCTCCTGTATTATTCAAAATGGACAAGCAGTAAATCAGTGTATACACAATATTAGATATAGAACTACACTGTTCTTTCTTGTGTTATGATGAATTAGGTGGAATTATTATTATTATGAGCCATGGTGGAGAAGATATCAGATTATAATAATATGAGAAAGATAATTTGAGACAAGTCATGGCCTTCAATAATATCGTATAATATCATCAGGTCGGCCTGCAGACCACCAGAAAAACTAACTCACCACGGTGTGTTTTACAGTAAGCGCGTAATACAAAACCCTCAGCTCAACCACCAATTAATGCGTCCTTATCTCAGTCCATCTTTCTGTGTCCCAGTAAGCAAATAAAAAATAGTTTGAGGTTCGCTTCAAATGTTGGCCAACGAAAATAAAACCAAGTGACGCCTCTCGTGTTTAATAGACAAGCTTAGTAATTCTCCAACAACACCCGCAGCCTCCGATACATATAATTATATAGCACACTGTTTCACACGGACATTTATTACTGTCGCACATCGAGCTGTGTGAGGAAAACGTGATTATGATGGCGCTGTTTTAGGGCTGGACCATAAAACAATAACAGTAATTATCACAATTTAATTTTTTTCAATAATAAATGTTCAGTAATATTCAATAAATGTTTGACTTTATTCACTTTAATTATACACAAATTAGGACTTAATTTTTTCATTAGGATGTTTTATTTTATTGAGGAAAAAGGACTGAAATAAGCTTTTACTTAATTTTACTCATGCATATTTGTTGACCAAGATTTTATTGTAATTGTTCTGAATGTTCTGCCTCAGATCTGTGAAGTGATCCGCTGTTTGGCATCAAGTGTTGACCGAAAAGAAAAGTTTAAACCACAATCACCCATGTGGTTTCTTCAACTTTCACTCAGGAGAAAAAAAATAAAATAAAATAAAAATAAAAATCAGCCTTTAAACTCAAAAGAAATAACAATTTCAAACTTATCGTGATAATTATGGTTACCGAAAAATGGTAACCTTTGATTGGCCGTATCGTCCAGCCCTACGCTGTTTGCAAAGTGGAAGAAGAGCGAGAGAAAAAAGCGAGGGAGAAGAAGAAAAGTGTCCAAAGTACGGGATTATTTCAAGTTAAAAGAAAACAACCACTCTGTAATGTCACAGCCCGTCCACTGTAAAACGAAACTTATGTTGCCTCGGCAACAGCACGACGGTATCTGATCAGAACCACAGACACGGTAGCAGTAACAGCAACTTTAGCATTTAGCTGAAATCATGACCGATTGTTGAGTTGAAGCCAAAGTAAAGCTGCAGTCCTCAGCTGAGAATGTACAGACATGCATCCTGTTTGGGTTGTAACATCGCAGTCATGAGTTAACTGTGTGTCGGAGAGCTGCACCTTAAACACTTGTGGGGTCAGCTAATGACTCCAACCCAGACCTCTCTTATGTTTCCCTGTTACGTCCATTAAGCCCCTGAAGACGTATCTGTAACATTCGCAGGCTGTAACATTAAAAGGCTGCTTAGGTATCAAAGCATTTTGCTCATAATACTTTCAAATTCGCTTTATTGGCATGAATGTATAGTGACAATATCGCCAAAGCTACATATAAATAACATAAGGACAATTAATTTCATACATTTCATTTAGTAAGGAAATAAAACAGTAAAATTTGTGTTTGTGTGTATTTATAAAAAAATACAGTAATTTTGATGAAATATAAAAATTCTGTAAAAATAAATATTATAAATAAAAGTAAATGAATAAAACATTAAGCGTGTGTGTTAATATATATATTTATATTTATATAACCTTAAAACAAACTAACCAAATGACACAGTAATGTGTGTTATATTAATATTAAAAAAATAAAATAACAAATAAATAAAATGTGTGTATTAAATAAATTTCAAAAATGTATTTGTTTATTTAAAAAAAAATAAAATCAGTGTCAAATGTGAGATTTAAAAATACAACAATTAATAAAATATCAAACAATCAAAAAAATAATAATTTGAAAATTAGTACAATTATTTATTAGTCTAAGTTTCCACTGGTTGTCCTGGTCCTGGTTGTTCGTGGCATGATGAGATATATTTTGCAGAAATCATTTGGTATTTGGGCATTTCTCCCAGTAATCAGGGGAGTTTCTGTGTGTCCGATATTAAATTTGGGAAATATTTGGGACATATTTGCAAAGTGTTTGTGTGTTTACATTGTGGTACTTGTACTTTTACTTAAGTAAAAGACACGAGTACTTTTCCCCACTGCAGTTGGTTTTGCAAGAATTTTGAAAAAAAGTCAAGTTTTTATGCTCGTCTGAGAAGTAAAAGTGGGTGAATGTGTAAAAAAACAAATGGAAACAGATGTGGTGAATTAATGATGACGTACACGAATCATGTTAATTAAACATCACTCGAGCTTCCAGTGACGAGCTAAAAACATCAGATCTGTGTGAAGCGATGAGGAGGCTGTAACCTCACTCACATTAATACATGAAACACACAAGTGTCATGTTTCCATCATGTTTTCCAAATGGTTTTGCATCTTCTGAACTTTTAATGACATCATGTCTTTGTGTCCTCTTCTGCAGCAATGGCAACCAACGTACACGATATTGGCGTCATTGAATGCAGGTGTTCCAATCACTTCCATGGCCACAGGTGGAGATACTGAAGCACCTACGCATGCGGACTGCTTCTGCAAACGTTTGTGAAAGGATTAAAGCCCGATTTATGGTTTTGCACAAATTATCGCCAGATATAAGCTACTAGCAGAAGTATTTGCATCTGCGTTTATAACAGCCGATATATGACTATTAAAAAAGAGACACCAGACTTGCTAACCCTCCCGTTTCCACGGCCCTCTCAGGCTCAGCAGCGTGTTTAATATCACGGTAACCTGGTGTTGGAGGCTGCATTGTTGACAGATGTGATAGTAGATTTGCGCCATTTCCTGATCCTTGGGAAAATGTAGCGTGTGTGGAAGCTGCCGCGCTGCTCTGTCAATAAAAGAGCTTTGATTTGATTCAGAAAACAGTGATGCTGCCACCAAGCTACTGAGAAATGTAGTTAAACTAGTAACGGTGCTGCTTGTAGCGACGCTGCTGCCCAACGCTGCTCGTACGGTGGGCGTGTTGAAGCAGCTCGGTGGCAGCAGGGCGCTGAGACGATGATGCACCGGCTCTGTCTTGTTGCAGCAAAGACGGAGCGACTTTCTGCTCTTAAGTTTATTCCACGCACAGTCAAAGGCTTCACCAGGTTTGTCGTGTCGCCTCTTGGCAGCAAATATCTTACGTCGCAAATATTGCGAGCCACGTCTCTGTGCGTAACCAGTGTGACCTAGTGTTTACATCACCACAGCCAATTACAATCACTTTTAGATGTGGGCACATCAAGAATGCTGCATGCTGATTGGCTCATTGGCGTTAACAACAACCTTTAGGTATCGAACTTTGGTAACAAAAGACAAGGCATTTTTTGATACTCGGTGGTATTGAGGCGATTCGGTCGGTGCCTAAAAAGTATTGAACACGATACCCAGCCCTACTTCCTGTAGCGCACTGCAGTTAGAAATAAACAACCGGAAATAATCCTAACATGAAGATTGCTCTCTCGCCAGGAAACGGCTTCTATGTAACGATGCGTCGACAATCACATTTCACATCAACACCGTCGATTACGTCGAGTAATCGTTGCAGCCCTAATATCCACATGGTGGTAGTGATTGGAAACACACACTGATACATTTCTGGACGTTTGGTTGAAATTTGCACTATACAGGTGGATGAAACCTTTTGACTACAGCGGGAGGATAATTTTCACACAGGTGTATCGTCTTCACAGTTCGTCACAAGCACCAACGCCTCGACGTCTCTGAGGACATGACAGCGATCAAATCTGTGGACTGAGTCAACCCCTAACAAGTTAGTTATCGCATGTAAATGTGCTTTGTACATCTGTCTGGAAAAAGACACTTATTTTCATGTTACAGCTCAAACTGTGTGGTTAAAGTCAGGAAAGGCCTGTCTGCAATGACTGTGACGGGAACTGAAAAGAGTTTTCATGGCAGTGTAAGAACATCAAGTTACTTCCACCTCTGAATGTAAATATCTATATTTTTTAAAGTGGTTGAATAAACAACCACTGCTGCAGTTTTTCTGGTGAAAAAATCTTGCTTTTCAACAGTGCAAGTTCTAGCTTACTACATGCCCACTATCTATTATTCAGTCATGTACACACAGAGTAAGAGTGGAGCTGCAGCAGACTCACAGCCCTTCTTGGTTTCCCAGTGGCAGGTTTCTATTTAAAGTCCTGGGTGTCGGACCTTCCCACTGGCACATGTTGGCATGCAGCTTTTTGAGGTGATGAATCTGTGCTGTAAACTTTTTTTTTTTTTTTGCAAACCTGACTGTAAGTCTAAAATCTTGTTAGCATCCCCTGGAGATTACACCTCACAATACAAACACGGGGTAATCAAAGGGAGCATCCTCGCGGCAGCATGGATTTACACAACAATGGCGGTGTGGCCAGCTGTAGTTAGCTCTGCTACGAAAGATAAATAATAACGGAAACATAATAAATGTAACTGAAAAATTATATATGCATACCTAACACTCTTGTTCAATCATACAGATGAAATTCACATATTCACATTCTTTTAACAGTCACTATTTTATAATAATGGTAATGTCTAATGGTATTTAACTCCAGCTTTCACCCTGACTCAAAGAATCCCTTTGCTTTGCATGCTTTCCCCATCATAATGATTATGTTCGACTCGTCTTCCTTCTACAAAATCTACATGCCACACTGTTGAATTTCCTAAGATTTTACATATCTGTAAATCATTTTTTGCTGCAAAATTGTAATTGAGATGTCACTGGTAGTTGCAAATTGCTTCTATAAGACTGTTAAAGCCGTAACTAATACCTAAAGATGTTTCTTCTTTCCGTCCATTAGCTATACCTGCTGGGGGGCTGGAGCCAATCCCAGCTGACACTGGGCGAGAGGACAGGGCGACGTCCATGACAGGGCTGACACATGAAGACAGACAACAACCATTCACACCGACAGTTCGGGCAATGTGGAGTTCACTTTGCCACCCTCACCGTTTGACCAGAACATGCAGAATTGGAGGGTCGGCCTGACCCGTTCACACACCTGAAGGGTTCAGTTCAGTCAGCTCTGACAGCTGTGAATGGATGTGTGATTAGGGAGGGGGGGAGGGGATTATTACAATAATCCTCTCTCTCCCTGCAGGTCACAGAAAGTGTTGAGCTGGGAGAAAAATTTGGGATATCTCCACTACAACGGGAGCTGTAACCATGGCAACAAGCATCAAAGATGACAATGATGATTGGTCGTGCAGACGTTCATGAACACACACACACACACAACACACACACACACAGTTTACAGTTAAAGTGGTAAGAACAGCAGGACAGTTTCCTAATCTCTTCCAATTTTTGACAGGCAGTGTTTCCCACATACCACCCAGGTATATTACATTACTAACTACCGCCAAGCTATATTACCGTCCGCCAAGGTATATTATCGTCCGACCAGGTACATTAAATGCCGCCAACGTATATTACCGTCCGCCCAGGTATATTAACTTCTGCCAGTTATACCTGGCAGCCCATTTTAGCATTTGTTATCTGAGAGTTGTCATCTGGTATTACTTTACAAGACGTGGACATGGTGGATATTTTACAGGCACGGACCAGCTAAAGCAACAGCGAACACACCATCAACAAGCCTCCTTCCCTTGCAGCACATCTGCTGCTGAAAACAGTATCATGGGTGGAAAAATCCAGAAGACGAGTTCTGTCTTTACAGAGTATTAAACATACTGCTGATGGAGAAAGTCAGCAGAGCAGAGACATAAACAGAACCTGGTGTGTTTGCAGCAGAGATGTAGGTGTGTGCGTGTGCAGAGAAACAGAACTGAAGGGAACAAATTCAATTATTGAGTAAATACTAAAATAATGTGGAGAATGAAGTAGAATTAAACTGGTAAAATACGAAACGAGCTAAAAGAAATGGCTGCTAACACCCGCGAGGCCCATTATATTTGCTTTCCACCATTATATTTATGTGTTTGGGATTCTCAGCGTCCTTATGGTGCCCCAAGAAATTCACACAATGGAAACAAACCTGTCAGTAACCATGTGATAATGATACAGTGGCAAAAATCCCAATTTATTTCCCACTAAAGAGTGAAGTGCTTAGTGTTAACTATGTAGGGAATTCTTCTGGCCTTCACTGAAGGTTAGTAGGATGATGTTTTATTTATTTGTGTGTTCTTTTGGCTTAAAGATAAATAATGTATAAGTATCTGCACTGTTACATTGATACATTTTCATGGGAGCTGTATTTTTTTGTGTGCTCACAAAGTAATTAGTGTTTAACTTTGTTGAAATCAGAAAGTCAATTTCTAACCGATGCTGCATTTGTAAATTGTAAATTTGTAAATCTAAAATGAGATTGATTGCATTTAGTAGGGGTGGGGGGGTGGGGTGTGGGGGGGGATCGATACATCATAGTTTCGCAATATTTTCCGTGGCAATATTATATTGATACACGGAGGTCAAGTATCGATCTTTTATTATATGAATTGTACATGAGAATTTGACTTTTTGGTACTAAAATAATAAAATCAGTTGCTTTTTTAAGTCCACGAGTTTCCCTTTGGGGACACAATTTGAAGTTGCAAAAAAGGTAATAAATTGCAATTTATCG
>JALXJV020000021.1:3104034-3126337 GCA_024633595.2 Lepomis macrochirus
ATGGAGCTAGAATTGTGTCTTTTCAAATGCGAGAAAATAAATAATCTGAGAGAAAAAAAAAGTTTGAGAGAAAAGTTATCACTCTGATAGCAAAAAAAGCATTTCATGAGAGAAAAAAGAATATTTGAGAGAAAAGGTTTTCATACCAATAGCAAAAAATAATAACATTTGTGACTAAAAAAAGTTTTTGAGAGAAAGTGTTTCCTCATAGAATATAAAAAAATATAAATATGAATTTTTAAAAAATAATTTCTGAGAAAAAAATTCTCTCTCAAAATACTTCTTAAATATATATTTTTTGCTATCAGTGTGAAAACATTTTCTCAAAAAAAAAAAGTGTTTCTCTCAAAACGCTTTTCTTTGCTCTCGATGAAAGTTTTTGCTCTCGTGTCTGGATTTTGCTTTCGCTGAGAAAGTTGTGTCATGGGCGGAGCCACGTCCCTATTGGCCAGTCGGGTGAGCATCGCCTTGTCTTGGGAGTCGAACTGAACCATTACACCATTGTTCGGTTCACCTAGTAAGAGAGACAGCTAGCTCAAATTGTGGCAGCTTAAGATGCCGCTGCATCTGCCCTCGGTTATCTCGCGGCATTTCCGTGGCAATGTAAAATGCCACAGGTTTTCCCTGAAGTGCCACGGCACCTTCGCCGCTTATGTGATATTTCTGGTGGAACCGACATGCCACAGATTCACCCAGGCACCTGTGGCTGTTTGTGTGGGATTTCTGGTTGCAATCTAACGTTACGATACAACGGCATCTGCCGCTGATCTCTCACTTACCGTGAGCTAGGCATCTGCCGCTGATTGTGTACGTTAGGTCGCCACTGATTACCGCGGAGATGCCCAGCATCTGCCGCTGATTCAAATCAATCAATAAACCTGGACCGAGAGAAATATGTTGGCAACAGTAGTTGCAGTGTATATAGGCCTAATATTGTGCATTTCTTCATGTAAACAGCAAGAGTACACGCCTAATGTACAGTTGGAGGTTTAACCTAGGTAATTATTGTGTGTGCAGAGGTTACTGTTAGCACTATATTTAATATTAATTTCATGTGGTTTTCATAGTAGCCTAATAGATCTGTTTCGCCTTTCTACCAGCAGGTGGCAGTATTTAAATAAATGTCCGGTTTGTGTCTTTGGTAACTGTTTTAAATTCAGGTTACTGGTACAGATGTATTTATTGTTCTTCATTGAACTTGTTTTTTCATTATTAAGGATTCATTTGTAACCTAGTTCACCCACAGCCCAGCGTGGGTGAATGAAATTCAGCATTTATTGTTCCATCAACAATGGCTAGCCCTCCTGGCCTACATGCAACAAGCCCAGATCATGACACTACCACCATCACAATGTTCCACAGATGGAATAAGGTTATTATGCTGAAATGTTTTCCTTTGCCAAACATAATGTTGAGCAAACTGCAGATATGCATTGATGTTCCTTTAGGAAAGGAGTGGCTTTCTCCTTGCAGCCCTGCAATGCACACCATTTTGTTCAGTTTCTCCTGATGTTGGACTTATAAACACTGACATTAGCTGATATTACAGAGGTATTTTGTCGCTTAGAAGTAAGTTAGGGTTCCTCCGCGATTTTTTCTCTGCAGGCTAGCAGTGGTCTTCAATTTCCTCCATTTGTAACGCAGTTTATCTGACTGTGGATTAGTGGAGACCAACGCATTTCCAGCCTCGATGAGCATCAATAACTATTTTTCTGAGAACCTGAAAGCTAAAGTTCACATTCATTTGCCGCAAGAATAATATTTGTCTCTTCGACTCTGTGTGACTTGTGTTAAAATCTGAGTATTTTTAGGTTTTAGATTGCATGTCTGTAGAAATACCGAAAATGCTAAAGGTTTCACAAACTTTCGCTTACCTCTGTACATGTTTCAGATTTGAAATGGTTGCCATAATATGGCATGCATTTAATGAATGTTGTATATTATACACAGTGGAGTGTATAACTTAATTTCATTTTACAACCTTATTGTAACGTGATGATTTAATTTACCTTGTACCTTAGAGAAGAAAAATGTGAGACATGTCAAATTTGTGAGATTGCTGTGCCCTCCATGTTTCAGTCAATTTCTCATACGCTCACCTCCCAAAACAGTATTTACACAGTACATATAGCACAGTGGTGATTCATTATTTTGGCCAGATGATCTGTATGACATTTCTGATGTGTTTGTTGCCTGAGCTACTAAGGAGCTGACAGCAGAACCAGGTTAGAACAGAAGGAGATGCAGGTTCACCCACACTGGGCTGTGGGTGAATGAAGATGGTAACTAGGTTACAAATGAATCCTTAATAATGAAAAAACAAGTTCAATGAAGAACAATAAATACATCTGTACCAGTAACCTGAATTTAAAACAGTTACCAAAGACACAAACCGGACATTTATTTAAATACTGCCACCTGCTGGTAGAAAGGCGAAACAGATCTATTAGGCTACTATGAAAACCACATGAAATTAATATTAAATATAGTGCTAACAGTAACCTCTGCACACACAATAATTACCTAGGTTAAACCTCCAACTGTACATTAGACGTGTACTCTTGCTGTTTACATGAAGAAATGCACAATATTAGGCCTATATACACTGCAACTACTGTTGCCAACATATTTCTCTCGGTCCAGGTTTATTGATTGATTTGAATCAGCGGCAGATGCTGGGCATCTCACGGTAATCAGTGGCGACCTAACGTACACAATCAGCGGCAGATGCCTAGCTCACGGTAAGTGAGAGATCAGCGGCAGATGCCGTTGTATCGTAACGTTAGATTGCAACCAGAAATCCCACACAAACAGCCACAGGTGCCTGGGTGAATCTGTGGCATGTCGGTTCCACCAGAAATATCACATAAACGGCGAAAGGTGCCGTGGCACTTCAGGGAAAACCTGTGGCATTTTACATTGCCACCGGAAATGCCGCAGATAACCGAGGCAGATGCCGCGGCATCTCAAGCTGCCACAATTTGAGCTAGCTGTCTCTCTTACTAGGTGAACCGAACAATGGTGTAATGGTTCAGTTCGACTCCCAAGACAAGACGATGCTCACCCGACTGGCCAATAGGAACGTGGCTTCACCCATGACACAACTTTCACAGCTGAAAGCAAAATCCAGACACGAGCAAAAACTTTCATCGAGAGCAAAGAAAAGCGCTTTGAGAGAAACACTTTTTTTTTTGAGAAAATGTTTTCACACTGATAGCAAAAAATATATATTTAAGAAGTATTTTGAGAGAGAATTTTTTTCTCAGAAATTATTTTTTAAAAATTCATATTTATATTTTTTTATATTCTATGAGTAAACACTTTCTCTCAAAAACTTTTTTTAGTCACAAATGTTATTATTTTTTGCTATTGGTATGAAAACCTTTCTCTCAAATATTCTTTTTTCTCTCATGAAATGCTTTTTTGCTATCAGAGTGATAACTTTTTCTCTCAAACTTTTTTTTTTCTCTCAGATTATTTATTTTCTCGCATTTGAAAAAGACACAATTCTAGCTCCATACACCGCCAACTTCGCTAAACATCTGAGATTAAGTCAAAATAATGTGGTGTGGGGATTCTCTCTTGAAACGGTTTGCGTTGGTCGAATCACGAGGATTTTAGCTTTCAAACGGTGGATCATTTGAGTACGAGGTTAACAACATAGCAGCTGTGTGCACATAAAAGCTGCCGCCAGGACCTGACGGCCCGTGGGCGGGGCCGCTGGAAAGTAAACTGCCTGGGCATTTTTTTTACTAAATTTGGGACAGGCCTTTAATTCCTCTCGCACAAGTTTATTTATTTCAAACACAATATTATTTGTTAAAAATTATCCGATAATTTCAAATACACATCATTCATGTGATCAGACGACTTATGCGCTTTTATTTTGAAGGCAGCAACGTAAGGAAAACAACAACAGGCTGCAGGACGAGAGAAGTTAGCAGACAGAGAGCGACGGACTTCACGTGACAGGATTCACAACTTGGATTCATTTTTATGAAAAGCTGTTTTGAGTCTTTTGATCGTTGGAACCTTACAGACTGAAGGAAGATTAATAATCAGGAACGGACAAAGGTGACCGAAGTCGGCACTTTTTTTTCCTTTCTCTCTTGTACCAGGCAGTTTAGGGATGTGCAGCATGTCCCTGCTGACATAGGCTATTGATCAAATGTTTAAACATTAATAGGCTATTTGTATAACGATCTGAGCAGCTTAGAAGCAGCTAAAGCGGCGACCCTGTGGGGTTTAAGACCAATCGCGATGAGCTCCAATCGCCTCATCGCGACGCTGCTCAGCCAATCAAATCTGTGCATCCCGATGCCTGCGAAGTCCAGTCCGCTGCGATTCACCAGAGACGCTTTGGAAACACACACCTAATCGAGAGCGGTGAAAGGAAAAGACATTTCACATGGCTTTTAATCAAGAATGTACAGTGTACGTTCCTCCCACGGGCCGATCAGAACCAGAACATCTCATAGATCTCCAATCCGAGCTGGCAGGACAAGCTAGAGCTCACGTTTCTGAGGGAACAAGAGAAAATAGGGAAGAGGTTTATAAGAGGGAATGAAAGAGAGGAGGAGGCCTTACAGCTGTTCTTTTGATGTGTTGAGTGTTTTATTATGAAATTGGTTGAGACTACACTTCATCACTTCAAGCTGCACTTTTTATTTATTTATTTTTTTCAAAAAATTAGGCACTTTATTTTAGTTTACAAAATGAAATTTAGAATTTATTATTAGTCATTATTTATTATCCCTCCAGTTTGATGTGAAAACTGACTGTAAATATTCTTGAAATATTATTAGATTTGACAGACTGTTGTTGACTAAAAACATATGTTGATCCAGCTGTACGTTATGGCCCTGAATGATAACGCAAGTTAGTCGTTTTGGTGTTCTGGACCTTTGCTTCGGGAAATTTCCTCTAACTGGACCTCTTTGAATTCTAATTGAACACCTCTGTGCTAGAAAATATTAGTAAAGTTGTTTCTCTCTATTGCTCATCCATCCAATATTTTGTTGGTACATGATGAACATCACAGCTTCATTGGGACCCTCGTGAGGTTTCTCCAGATTCTGGTCGGTGAATTGAGTAATTCTGGTGTCGGTGCTGCCTTTTGTGCTTCGAAGGTGTGAAACTGGTGTTTATGACAGCCGGTGGAGTTGACGTCTGAGTCTCTGCTGCGGCTGCTGTTGTAGCAAAGTTTAAAGTAGGCCAGCTAAAAGGCAGAACAAAGCACAGCGAACGCCTGAGTAACTTTTTCTTTAAAAATACATGAGGCAGCGCCCGCCACTCCCCGCCTATCAAACATTAAGGAGCAGCGGAAAAGGCGTTTAACACACACACACACTCATAAGCACCTGAAAGACACAGTGTTTAGTTACATGCATGCACAAATAAATACAAACCTTAATTGTGCTTTAAACACATTGTCATAAACAGAGTGTTACTGGCCTTCAGCTCCCTAATCACCCTTTAAAGAGTCTTAATGAGCTGTGCAGGACCTGGGAATTGATGTCTTATCGCACTGTATCCTGGAGCTAATCCGCCACAGCTATCGGCACACTGGTGTTTGTTGATATATCATAAACATTCACATTACAACGATCACAAAAGTATGCAACACTGACGATAAAGTTATTAAAAAGTCGATGTCTCTGGAAGTCGTTTTGTGTTATATGAATTATTTGAAATGTTCATGTCTGTCAAAGACATTTGGTACCCAAAGTCCTTCCACACAAACAACTTACAAATGATGTGTCATCGTCACACAATTCAGTTCAATTCAAATTAGCTTTATTGGCATGACTGTGTAACAACAATATTGCCAAAGCATCATACAAACTGCATAAGAACAATCAACCCCATACATTTCATTAAACAAGTAATTAAAGCGTGTTTGTGTTAAAAAATAAATAAATAAATGAAACAGTAAGCGTGTGTGTGTGTGGTTGTTAAAAAAAATACTAAAAATAAAATAAATAAATATGAGTAGCAAAAAACAGTAAGAGTGTGTGTGTGTGTGTGTTAAAAAAAATTCTATATTAAAAATTAAATATGTGTTTAAAAAATAAATAAATAAATGAAACAGTAAGTGTGTGTGTGTGGTTGTTAAAAAAAATACTAAAAATAAAATAAATAAATATGAGTAGCAAAAAACAGTAAGAGTGTGTGTGTTAAAAAAAATTCTATATTAAAAATTAAATGTGTGTTTAAAAAATAAATAAATAAATGAAACAGTAACTTGTATGTGTTTATTTATAGTTAAAAAATTAAAAAAATAATTAGTTGATTTAAAAAATAATAACACACACACACACACTCCGTCATGTTGATGTTGCCAGGCAGCTTTTCACCTCCACCAGAAACATCAGCCACCTTTTAATATCACAAGCTCTCGTCACACCCCTACTAGTTAGGTATGAAGGTAAATATGGTGCAAAATGAAAGAGCTTGTAAACTTGATGTGTACTCTTGTAGAATACGATGTGTGAACTTGTAGAACAAAAATCTGTACTCGTATCTTAAAATTTTCACTTGTATATAATGCCCGAGCTTGTAAACCTGATGTGTACTCTTGTAGAATACGATCTGAGAACTTGTAGAACAAAAATTTGTACTTGTATCTTAAAATTTTCACTTGTACACAATATTCACACACATGAAACAAAAAAAAACACGAGAGCTTGTAGAAAAACTCTGAAGTTGTATGTTGAAAGTTTCACTTGTAGAAAATATTCACACACACTGATGTTCTGAATATGAAGTTGCAGAAAAATACGCATGCGATGTAGATTGATGTTCACATAAAACAATGACAGTTGCAAACTTGTATTTTTTTTTACTTGAGTCCTTTTTCCAGTACAACCACAACCTCTGTGATTACAACCTCTCGAATCGGTCTCTGCAACTTCACAAATGCGCTTTCTGCTGTTTCCTGTAGACGAATCTGTGCGCCTGGAATTTTGCAACTTTTCTAGCGATACATGTGGTGCAAAATTAACTTGCACTTGTAGCTGAGGGGAAGGGGGGGGGGTGAGGGGGAGGGGAGGGGGAGGAGCAGGGGGCGGGGGGGTGAACCAATGAGAATTCTTTTCTGCTCTCCGTGTCGGTGGAGATCGGCAGTGGCACACCAAGCCAGGACATGTAAATACATGTTTGGTAGGTTAATACTGTGATTAAGGGCTAAATAAATGCCACTAACACCTCACATTCCTTTTAACCTGCAATACCGTTAGAAGGTAAATGAAAGTGACTGCCTTTGGCTAACGTTAGCTGTATTAGTTAACTATATGTTGTATCACGACGCTAAAGTTAGCTTCTGATTCGCAGCTTCCGATTCGGCAGTTAAGGGGAAAGCTAAGGGGAACTTAGGTGAAAGTTAACTTACGTTGCTGAGCGAGCGATTCTCCGTTTTTTGCACCTGAAAAGGCACCTCCTCCCCTCACCTTCCCTCAGCTACAAGTGCAAGTTAATTTTGCACCACATGTATCGCTAGAAAAGTTGCAAAATTCCAGGCGCGCAGATTCGTCACAGGAAACAGGAGAAAGCGCATTTGTGAAGTTGCAGAGACCGATTTGAGAGGTTGTAATCACAGAGGTTGTGGTTGTACTGGAAAAAGGACTCAAGTAAAAAAAAATACAAGTTTGCAACTGTCATTGTTTTATGTGAACATCAATCTACACGTAGCGTATTTTTCTGCAACTTCATATTCAGAACATCAGTGTGTGTGAATATTTTCTACAAGTGAAACTTTCAACATACAACTTCAGATTTTTTCTACAAGCTCTCGTGTTTTTTTTTCTTTCATGTGTGTGAATATTGTGTACAAGTGAAAATTTTAAGATACAAGTACAAATTTTTGTTCTACAAGTTCTCAGATCGTATTCTACAAGAGTACACATCAGGTTTACAAGCTCGGGCATTATATACAAGTGAAAATTTTAAGATACGAGTACAGATTTTTGTTCTACAAGTTCACACATCGTATTCTACAAGAGTACACATCAAGTTTACAAGCTCTTTCATTTTGCACCATATTTACCTTCATAGTTAGGGAACTTTAAACTGCAGGATTCTGTTACAGGTTGGTGACTTTGTCCGTTTGTGCAACAAAGAAGTGAACCACGGAGGCTTTTATGACATGCGACCTTTACTGAAATGAACAAACTGGTGCCTGTTTGCCATTTGAATGGATTTTGTGTAAATCGAAAGTTAAATCGGTTAAAATGAACGTGAAATTGCATCAGATATCCAACCCCAGGGGGACTGGGCTTGCTGCTTTGGTTGCTATGATACATTTGTTTGTAAGTATTTCTACCAGACTTTACTGGATGTTAAAATGTCAACACAGAGTCCTTGCTCTTTATGAAGAGAAGGCTGAAGCGGGTAGAGAGAGAGGACGGGCTCGCCGGATGTGGGTTCACGAGATTTTGTGGGCGAGTAAACATCGATTGGTCCAGGGGCCGATGGTTGGACGAAGCCCGGTTCCAGGATAGTAACCGTTGCTACGGTGTGGTATTTGCGCCGCCCCTCCTGTACCGTGATTGGACAGCTGAGTAAAAAGTGACAGTGACGAGAGCAGCAAAAAAACATTTTTCAACTCTCGGCGACGCTCAGCGCCTCGTCACGCTGCCACCGTTCTTACCATGTTGTAAAAATGCGGCATTCCCGTTGCAATGAATTGAAAAAAGATGCCGGCGTCAGAAAAACAAAACGCTTTGGTGGGCACGGGGATGTTTTTTGTTTTAACGCAGCCGTTCACAGATACAGATGTTTTTAGTTGAATATGGTTCCATTTTGGTTGTCAGACAAATGCTGAATTACAAAAATAAATTAAACAGAGGGTTAAAAATGCTAATGGCCCCGTGAGTCAGCCCTGGTTAGTCAGATCTAAACCAAGCAGAGACACGGAGCCTGTTGCTTGTTGTGATGCTAACATGATCTCTGCTGTCTCACTTTAAAAATCCCCCAGGCAACACGAGACTTAAAACTCTGGAGAAATCCACTGTCGTACGCTCTAAGTGCTGCTCCTCAGGCGGAGAGGAGAGATTTCTGCAGCATATGTCGGAGCAAAGTACGAGTGTGCTGACGTTGAGCCGGCACGAGTTAGGCAAGAAGTGGATTTTCATGTAAATCACATGGTGTATCAGTCTGACAAAGGATTTTTTTTAGCCCGTGGCTGTAGAACAGTTTGTGAGCCTGGATTTATTGCAGTTGCTGCGGTTAACAGACCAAAGGAGCACTCAGAAAACCACTTGATGTATTACGCCGATTTAAAGTGCTCTGTCACGCATTTACCCTGCAGCTGCCTGGCAGTGGTAGTAGAGAACATTATTTCTTTATGACTGAATAATGAATGAATCATTTTTTTAATACAGAGCTGATGAGCTGATCGTTTTCTTGCTTCTTCCACAGCTGAAAACGGAGTAAAACCTTTTTTTTCCTGTCAGGGTGAATTTGCCATCCTGCAGCCTGTCATGCACTACTATTTGATTTTTGTGTACTTTTGAGTTTTAGACCTCCAGATCAGCTACTCACTAGTCCTTGTGTTGAGATTGTGTTCTCAGCTATTTTTAAATCCACCTGCAGATCGATTCTCTGAGTGTTTTGTGCATTTTCAGCCACACTAGCAGCGAAGTCAGTCTGTGGATTGCTCTACCACTTTATGGAGGCCTGATCCTGACAGATCAAGAAATAAATGCAGAAATAAATAGGGGAGAAGTTCACCCCTTGAGACACCGCCCCTCCTCATTTGCATAACGAGGCAGGAATGCAAAAAGGACAGGCAGAAATAAATAAATAAATGAATAAATAGGGTGGAAAATTCAAAAGAATGAAACAGACAAAAATATTAAAGCACACATAAATATACATTTAAGAAAAGAAGTAATTAAAGTTGAAGATTATAACGGACAATAAATGAATAAGGTAATTAATACAAATGTGACTAAATAAAGAAGCTACTTAAAAGAGACACATTTATGTCTCATTGTAAAATTTAATTACTGCCTACATTTATTTATTTATTTAACTTTTTTTTTTTAATAGGATGCTTCTTTATTTATTAAGCATTTATTTATTTATGTATTTATTTCTTAATCTGTCAGGATCAGTCCTCCATACCACTTTGGCTCAGACTGAAACATATAAACAAATTTCAGATTGATTGCTATAATTTACTTTGGTAAAGTAGTAGGGTTCTCTGAGGAGGAGGGGGGTTGGAGGTGTTTGAGGGCAGACAGCAGCTGAGTTAGTGGGGATGGGCAGGAGCCGTGAGCATCAAATCTGTTATGGCGCTTTCAGACCAAACGCCTCACAGCGATTTCCACGCGCGAGTACATTCGCTGCAAGTGTTCACACACAACGCGAGAAGGCGATTTTAGTAAAGTAAAGTTTTTGCTGTGATTAAATAGCAATAAACGCATCAAACTGCTGCTGAAATAACAACAACATGATGCAGATTTGTTAAACATATGAATTCCTGCTTTGTCAGGTCTGTCAGCAAGACAGCAGGACAACAACTTCTAAAATGTTTGTTTTCTGAATGGAGTTCGGATCGATCAGGGCTGTGCTATGCTAACTTGGTCACAGTAAAGTACAACGACAGCTGGAATAAAGTTACAGACACATTTTTCCTGAACTCACCAGGTAGTTCAGCCTCCTCGCTTTCTTTTCTCCAAGTAACGTCCAGCTTTGTCCGTTTTTATATAAATATGAAGTCGTAGTCCGACAGAGCTAACGACGCTAACAACAACACTGGAACCTGCTGCTGAGAAGCTCCAGTCAAGATAAATCAACGTTGAACTCCCATAAACTAAAGTAAAAAGCTAATTTAATAAAAACGGTTAACTCTGAGCTTCTCCAGCGAGTAAACGGCGTAGCTGTCAGAACCGAATCCGACCGACTGCGGGGGTTTATTCCTCCGAAGGTTGCAGCTGCTCCCTGCTCCTCTCCCCCAAGTTTAGCAGCTCTCACCCGGCCTGCAGATTTTCAATCCCCCGCTCTGCCCGGCCCTCTGCACACAACGCTCTGAAGCCTCGGTGACGTACGGACAATCTCAACACTGATAGGCTATCGCGACTCAGCGTCGCGTGTATTTTTCGCTTGAGTTGAAAATATTCAACTCACCCGAATTCCTTTGCGTTGCTTTCGCGTCGCCCGACAGGAAATTGCGGCTCTACGTGTCTTTGCATTGACTTTGTATGTAAACTCACCGCCCGAACACTCGCTTCACTTTTGGTCTGAAATCACCTTTAAAAGTACAGATTTTTGTCCAAGCTGCCTTCAGCTCCTCTGCTGCCAGGTGGCCTGAAGCCAGTGACGTTCCTCATACCGTTTCAGACCTCCCTCATGTTCTGCTGGAGTTTACGCTCCAGCTTCCTCCTGTAAGCTTGATTTATACTCCTGCGTCAGGGTATGCGTACTCTACGCCGTGAGGCTACGCATGTAGCCAGACATTTATACTTGTGCGCCTGTGTCTCCCTTGTTCAGCAGTTATACCGCCAACCGCTAGTCGTCAGTAGCGCTACAGCGCCCACCTGTGTTGACTTTTGCCGGCCGAACAGGCTAACTTCCGATTTAGCCCTCGGCTAACATAAATGGGGGTGAAAATGTAAAAGTGCGGCTGGTGTAGCCTTTTCAAAAGTTATTGACCAAATGGATCACATTCTGGTAGTGAAACGAGTCAATTCGCTCGGGTTGTGTCGGTCAAATATTGATCCAACGCGTTAGGGTTTGGCCTCTAGCAAAATTTACATCAAAGCACGGCACTTCCTGTCGGCTCGGAGGCATTGTCAGGCTACCTAGCCGACCAATTACAGTGCTTACGGTCCGCGTCGCCTCACAGTTACATTTTTGTAGGAGGTGCGCGTCAGGCTACGGGGGATCTAATCTTCACCTTCAGGTACCCCTGAATGGCCCTCAGCTCCTCCCTACTACCATGAGCTGAAATCATCCTTAACGTTAGCATACAGCAGGTCCAGGGTCCTCTCCTCGCTGGTATGGCAGCTCACATACTGGGTGAAGTTTGTTAGCGTGGGTTGGCAGAGGGCAGAATTAAATCTGCTCCAAGCTAACCAAGCTTGCGCCACTGTCTCGCTGCAAAAAATCCACGCGGCGGCGGCCAAACTGCCAAACTCGAGGCTTCAAACCGGCAGCCCAGAAAGGAACGGGTGACGTCACGGTGACTACGGTATGTCCACTTCTTCTATACAGTCTGTGGGTACATCCCCAGGGAAAATAACGAGCAGGCAAACTGGGAAAATGTGTGTATTTTAGCTTTTGGTTTCATACTGTCCTAGAGCTGGTCCGCAGAGACCACAGACCGCAGAGACCGCAGAGCTTTCAGGGCATCACGATGGTGTTGTCGGGTTTTTTATCGACAGCATTCCCGCCTGCTAAAAACAAACCTGAACAAACGAGGGAAAAGGGACACGGTAGGTCAGTGAACGCACCGCACCGCAGCATACGCGTGTGGCCGGACTGTGTGTTTACGGCTGTTGTCATGGTAACAACGATAGGGGGGGGGTGTCCTTGTTGCTGCGTTTCAGCCGGTGCGTGATGCTCCTCTCTCGCTCGCTAGTGCACCACTCTGTCACATGGAAATGAAAGTAAAGCATCAGCCTGAGGACGCTGCTGTCACTGTGTGTGCGCGTGTTGATGCTGCTGTCGCTGTACATTAGGTGTGTGTGTGTGTGGTGCTGTCACAGTGTGTGATCATTAGATGCATAGTGTGTGTGTGTTAGCTGTCAGCGGTGATGTATTGACAGCTGTGGGGATTTGATTACACTGAAAAGCCTGGAGGAAGAAAGAAAAAACAATCTCAGCTGACTCCTCCTCTCACTTCTCCTCTTTCTTACTTTGCTTTCAAATCTTATTACTCAGAGCGATGCAGGATAGTAGCATGTTAGGCCGTAAACACTAGTCTTATTATAAAATTACCGAACTGGGCTGAAAATATTAGTCAAATCATTCGAGACAATGTGAGTGTTTTTTCTTTGCTTTGTTTAATAGTATGTAAATGTAGGTGTTAAACTTTTAGTCAAGTAAAACAACAAATGCACCCTGATATTTCGCTTCCAGCTTTCGGAAATTATGATGTAATCCATTAATTTAAAAAAAAAAATCAGTAGATTCAGTTTGTAGCCCGCATGATGTACAACACCTGGTTCCTGCACCACGAAGCGAGTTCAACAACCCCAGGATATGTTTTCGTTATCTGGCTTCACTAATCCTAACAATCGCGATCAGGATAAGCGGAACCTAGAAGCTGGTTATCAACTCTGTAAATTAACTCAAAGTTTCCCGATCCAGCCGGGAGCGCGTTCACATAAAAGAGCCGGTGTCAGCAGCAGATGGCCAATCACAGACACGAACAGGTCCACTGTCAGCAGAGCGTCATATTGAGGAGCGTTGATTTGATGTGTTCTTATGGGCTGTATGAAAACATCAGCCTTATAATGAAACAAAAACTCCATTCATGCCATAAAATGAGCTCAAATAATGTTTGAAAGACTGAATCTCAACATTTAGGCTGCTGAAAACTCGCCTCATTACCTGCGTCCACATTGCAAAAGGTGAGGACATGACCAGTCTCTGTGATAGACTTTAAGATAGCTACTAACCTAAAATAAATAGCCTACGTTCATATAAAAAGTTTGTATTTCAATATCCCCACCAAACTGCTCTTAGTAATCAAACTTATAAGAAATATGAAACCCGTTTGAAACAGGCTGTGTGAGACGGACCGGGAGCAAATAAAAAATATTAAACACAAAGCAGTTAGTAGGCTTGTTCTAAAAACCTGTAGGCCTACAATAATCTAAGGCTTTAATCACAGCTGCAAACATAAAGCAGCCAACTGGCAAAAACAGTCTGTGGGATTTCCTACAGATGGTGATGTCATTTTCCAAGAGAGCTGATTGGTCAGTAGGCGCTTTCATAGAGCGGATTTCTTGTCTGGAACAGAACCTTCTCCAGAGCAGGTTAGCCATTCAGCTCAAGTTACCATGGAGATCTACCCCGGTAAGAAGTGAACCACCGTCGTGGTACTGAAAAGCCGGGATTAACCCCGAATTTACCTGGATAAGCTCAAATCTGGCTTCGTGGTGCAGGTCATTGTGCTTTACAGGGTACAAAACACAAACAATATAGATTGTACAGAGAAAACGTTTACAGTTTTAAAAAAAAGTCCAAAAGCACATACAAGCATTAAAGTAAAATAAAAATTAGTAAATTAAATTAAATAAAAGAACTTTATAGTTGAGTCCAGGATAGCGCCATGGTTTCTGGTTTGACTCTTAGTCATGAGAGACAGAGAGTTACTGATATTCTACCTTTCTTTCTGTGATCTCACCCTTGAATCAGGGAAAACCGTAACTATACCAGGAGAGGGAGTCCAGCCGATTTGGATCCCATTAGGTTTAATAATTGTATGGGGACGGATACGTTCCTGCATTCGGCTGCCATTATGTGGAACGGGCTACCGATGAGCACTAAGATGGTCAACTCTTAGGGTGCTTTCACACCTGGATCGATTGGAGACGCTCGAAACAAAGGGCGTTTCCTTTTGGCCCGGTTCGTTTGGTGATAGGTGAACACAACAATCGCACTCTGAACCGGAACAAACCGGTTGTATTATGTAGGCCTGCTGCTGTCGGAGTTTTTTTAACTTCGTGCGGCGCTGCTCGACGGAGCGTTCACAACCCCTCTCTTTAATTTTATCACTGATCCGCTTAGACTTCAGTGTTCTTGTGTGCGGTGTGCAACATCAGGGAGATGTGTTGTTCCGACCAAACATCTGTTTCACCTCTTTGCGACCACCCGCGATTCATTTTGTGTTACTGTTGTCATGGTGATGTCCCACAATGCAACGCGCGACCTGCACGCACGAGGTAGTGACGTAATGGCGTAAGGAAAGCCCTGGAAGGGTGTGCGATTTGGACGCTTTACAACAGTGCGGTGTGAACACGAGTGACGTAATTAATTGATTCGGAACAAAACAAATCGATCCAGGTGTGAAAGCAACCTGATTTTAAGTAGGTTGAAATAGGGCTGGGGCGGAACCACGGATTTGATGTATCATAGCAACCAAAGCAAATCGTAAAAAAAAACATAGACTGTATATGAAAAACGCTGCGCCAAAAAAACGCCCGCTAGCGCTCACTGCTGGGCGTTTTGAGAAGAGCAGCTGGCGTTTTCAGCTGGCAAAAAACGCTTTGGTGGACACAGGCCCTTAAAACAAGGAAGACTTCTACAGGAGCATGCTGTCGTATCACCACCTCGCAGCTAGTGTCAAGTCTACATCGGATGGTTATGAAATTATGGCTCACAATCAAAAATCCGCGTGTGAAAGGGATTTTTACATCACTGTTGAGCTCTATAAGCCACAACAGCTTCCTCTGGACTCAAAAGGTCCCTCAAAGGTCAACGCCGCCGAGGCGGTTTGTCACTGCTGCAGACGATCTGGCTGTAAGAGAGAGATGTGGCGTTTTAAATGCTGGCGTGACTGCAGGTGTTTACAGTGAGCTGATGATGATCGCTGTTCTTTCTCCCGGGTGTTTATGTTAAACAGAAGGAAGTGGCTGAAGAAAGTGTGTGTGTGTGTGCGCTGCAGTTGTGTATAATTAGTTGTGAATTGTCTGTAGTTATCCAGTCCACTTTCTCCTGCTGCCTATGTCTGCAGAAGCTCGCTTGCTCTCGTTTTCCATCTCTCTCTCTCTCTCACACTCGCTCCTCCTGCTGTAATTATTGGTGAGTGTCGAGTTGTTTTTTGCTCCTGTATGGCAGCTGGCTGACAGGGACATTTGGACACCTGGCTGCACACACGCCGGCTGATGTATGCTAATAAAGCTGATAAAAAAAAAAAAAAACTGCATAATGTGTAGTTTTTTCCTCTCTGGGTAGAAAAAGAGAAGCTTCCCCACGTTCATACCAGAGTTTGGAAACAAAAGACATGATTCTAACTTGTCATAACAGTGTTCATTAGAGAATATCGCACCTCTGATTGATTTCATGGGCAGTCGTCATTGCTAGAGGTGGCGGTAGTACTTAAATGTTTTACGTGAGTAAAAGTAGCCACAGTGCTACAAATAAAAGTTCCTGCATTTGACATTTTACTTAAATAAAGGTTGAAGTATTAGTATCGAAATTTACTTAAAAGCAAAAAGTCCTCATTATGCAGAAAATCCTTTTTTCAGAATCATATATTTATTAGCGCTGGGCACATTAATGCGTTGTTATCGCATTACGTAATCAATTATTAATTTAAATTAACTATTTTATTGCACGTTAATGCAGTTATTATTTATTTAGATTTTTTATTTTGAAATTCTGTTGCTTACTGGCTCTGAATACAGTCAAACCATGGTTTTCTATCTGTTCACCTGCTGCTCAGAAGGAACCTGTTATGATGTTGTGATCGTGGCTCTGGACTCTGGCTTGTTTTACCAAGCTAGATAAAAAGTAATTCCCGGGCAGTGGCAAACAGCTTTGGTTTAATAATTGCTGCTGGGAAAAAGCACCTTATTTGTTTAAAGTGTTTGCAAACCACATGTTATTGCACCTTTGTGTATATGCAGTATGTTTAAATTAAAAGTGCGCAGTACACTACTTTAGAATTCATATTCAGTTTTATGCATAGCTATGCGATTAATCGTGATTAAACATTTTTTCGTTGCTCAGCACTAACATTTATGATTGGATTGTAATCCACTACTGCTAATGTGGCTAAATGCTAGGGTGGGAATCACCAGAGGACCAACGATACGATATTATCCACGATACTTATGTCAAGATACGATATCATTTCGATTTTAAACATATTATGATAAATTGCAATTTGCCAAAATATATTTATTACATTTTGTGTATTACAAACATATGATAAACAACAACAACAGTGCCTATCTGAAGGCCATCACTGTACAATGCAACCTTCTACAAATATACATCATAAAGGACATAAAATAAAATATATGAACTTTACAAACCAGATGATAAGTATTGTTATCCACATGGAAATTACAGTGTCTACATATGTCAGTCATTCTCATCTGTTAAATCCAAATCTTTAGCATAATCAATAAAAGGGTTCCAGATATTCTCAAAAAGTTCCTGTTTGCCTTTTAGCACGTATGTAATCTTCTCTAATGGCAGAGCAGACAACATCTGCCGTAACCATAGAGTGCCTCTTGGTCTACATATTTTTTCCAAAACAAAGCTATACATCTTTTGGCGTTGAGCAGACTAAGGTCTATAAATGTACGTTCATTTTAGTATAATTATGCTTCTCTGGATATAAGCCAAATAGAAACAATTTCGGTTCTAATATTATTTGTTTGGAAATAATATTCTGAATACTATCCCTTACTTCTTTCCAAAGAGTGTAATTTTTTGCACAATGCCACATACAGTGAACCAGTGTTCCTCTACATTGTCTACACTTTGAACATACATCAGGAATGTTTCTATTATATCGACAGAGT
This sequence comes from Lepomis macrochirus, assembly GCA_024633595.2. NCBI lineage: Eukaryota > Metazoa > Chordata > Actinopteri > Centrarchiformes > Centrarchidae > Lepomis > Lepomis macrochirus. Next base: position 3,121,521 of record JALXJV020000021.1, read on the forward strand.
TCCACTGGTGTCACATACGTTCGCATTAACCATTTAAATTGAATAACTTTAAGACGAGTATTTATTGATGTTGTGTGAGCTAAAGTGCATGCCTCCTGCCAGTCGTCTTCTGAAAATTGCAATGATAGATCATCCTTCCAAGCTCTAAATCTATCATGAGAACTTTCAGGAGCGTAAGACATAATCAGATTATAAAACTGAGAGATGATACCTTTCTTCTGACTATCTTTTAACAACATTTCTTCCAAGTCTGAAGCAGTAGGTTTCGTTAATACATTGTTTTGACTTGCACTTATAAAACTCCTGAGTTGGAGATATTTAAAGAAATGTTTTTTATCCAAGTGATATTTATCTTGTAATTCTTGAAAGGTCATTAGTATGTCGGATTCTGGCAAATACACATCCCGAACCATTCTCAATCCCTTGTTTTCCCATAACTTAAATGTTGCGTCTGCCCTGCCTGGTGGAAATGATTGATTGCCCCAAAATGGACTAAATTGAGACAGACAGTGTGGATCCTTCAAAAATGTTTTCACATCACTCCACACTTTTATCATGTTTTTAAGAATTGGGTTTTTAATTTCTCGTAATAGTTTTCTTATTGTATTTGAGTATATATACGAGGGCAGAGGTAAGTTCAATCCTTGTGATTCCATTTCTATCCAATGTGGTGAATGATTAGTATAATAAAACATAATAGACCTTAGCTGCGTAGCCCAATAATACAGCTTAAAATTTGGGCACTTCAAACCTCCGCGTTCATAAGGTAAGTACATTAAAGACAAACGAAGTCTTGCCCTTTTATTGTTCCAGAGAAAACGTATAAACATTTTTTTCATTTGTGAGAAAAAACCAAGAGGGGGTGGTAGGGGGATATTCTGATACAGATATAGTAGTTTTGGAAGAATGGTCATTTTTAAAATGTTAATTCTCCCAATTATGGATACTGGCAGCGGCATCCATCTATCAACTGAATTTTGGATTCCTGTTACTAAAAGATTGTAATTTACCTCAACTATTTTTTCTAAACTTGGTAATATCTGTATCCCCAAGTACTCAAATTAGCGTCACAACATTGAACTGTATAACATCTGGGATTGGGTTTGCTCTTTCATGCTTATTTAGCAGTAAAATAGAAGACTTGGTTTTATTGAGTTTGTAACCTGAAACTAAACTAAATAACTGGATGACGTTCAGAATTGTTCTTATTGATGTATTTAGATTGGAAATAAATAAGATCACATCATCTGCGAACAGAGAAATCCTATGTTCAGTTGGTCCTACTGTAATTCCACTAAGTTGGGGGTGGGAGCGTATTGTAATTGCCAGTGGTTCTATTGCTAACGTGAATAACAGAGGCGAGAGCGAGCAGCCTTGTCGGCACCCGCGTTTTATTGCTATCGGTTGGGAAATATTTCTATTAGTAATGATTTCAGCAGTGGGGCTGTCATATAATACTTTGACCCATTTAATAAAATTGTTACCACATCCAAATTTTTCTAATACCCGGAAGAGGTATGGCCATTCAACTCTATCAAAGGCCTTTTCGGCATCCAATGATAGAAGAGCTGTATTTGGTGCATCTTTTTTATAATGGATAATATTTAATAATCTACGTACATTATGAAAGCCCTGCCTTCCCACAACGAATCCATTTTGATCTTGATTTATTACATACGGGAGAACATTTTGTAGTCGTTTTGCTAATAATTTAGAAATGATTTTCAAATCTGAATTTAAAAGACTAATGGGTCTTAGATTCTCACATTTATCTAAAGGTTTTCCTGGCTTAGGCAGAAGAGTAATCAAGGCTGTGTTTAATGAAGGAGGAAGAAAATTCAATTGGAAAATTTCTTCAAACATGTCCAATAGAGGTACCAAAAGTTTATTCTTAAATCTCTTGTACAGATCTATAGGAATGCCGTCAGGCCCTGCTCTTTTTCCAGATTTCATGCTGTCAATGGCTTGTCCGATTTCTTCTATTGTAAATTTTGAATTTAAATTAGCTCTATCTTCTTCCGAAATAACGGGTATATCTATTTTATTTAAAAGGTATTTATATTGTCAAATTCTATTGTTGTTTGTGCTTTATATAATTCTTCATAATAGCCCTTAAATGCATTGTTAATTTCTATTGGATCCACCAGTGTCTGCCCATTTGATATTATTGATGTGATTGGCGATTTCGTTTCGAGCTGTTTTATTTGCCATGCCAACAATTTGCCAGCTTTATCACCCTGCTCGTAAAATGTCTGTTTCAAACGTAAAAGACTTGAGGCAGCTTTAAAAGCAGATTGCTTATCATATTCAGCTCTCAATATTAATAATTCTTTCTCCAATTGTGGGTTACTGCTATTTTCAGAATTATTTACTTTTGTTTGAAGAGCTTTTATTTTATTTTCCAACTGTAATCTAGTTTCCTGTGTCTTTTTGATTTAAAACCTGTATAACTGATGATATGTCCTCTTAGAAAAGCCTTAAAAGCTTCCCATTTAACACATGCGGTAGTTTGTGTAGTATTAATTTGAAAGTACTCATCTATATGTTTTCCTAAATATTTCACCAAGTCTTCATCTTGTAACCATTTATGTTGAAAATACCATCTGGGTGGATCTCTTAATAATTTATCGTCCTTATAGACCAAACAGCATGGTGCATGGTCCGAGATCACAATATTATCGTAGGAGCAATCCAAAATTTTAGATTGCAATTCTGAAGAAACCAGAAAAAATCTATTCTAGAATACGCCTTAAAAGTACCCGAATGACAGGAATAAGCTCTAATGTTCGGTTTTCTCTCTCCAAATATCTAATAAATTTAAATCTCTCATAAACCTATGGATTGTACCCCTACTGTTGTTATGTGAGTTGTCCACCCCAGTTGATCTGTCCATTTCCGGGTTTAATGTACAATTGAAATCCCCAGCTATTATATGAAATCCTTGAAGTGTTGAAAGAGTAAGAAATAGGTCATTATAGAAATTGCTATCATCCACATTGGGACCATAAACATTCGTTATATTTAGCATTTCTGATAACAAAGATCCTTGAAGTATTAAAAATCTTCCCCTTTTGTCTCTAATAATGTGTTTGATTTTAAATGGAACCGATTCATGAATTAGTGTCATAACCCCTCTAGCCTGAGATGTGAATGATGCCGCATAAACAGTGCCCCTCCACCTCCTTCTCACCCTTATACTATCATCAATGAGATGAGTTTCTTGCAACAGTACAATTTTAGCATTCATTTCTTTCAGTTTGTTCATAACCTGCTTTATCTTTTGAAGGCGTTGCAGACCTCTGCAGTTCCATGAGATAAAATTAAAATTCACTCCTTGAGACAGAACTTATGAAAACAGAATTTACCAGGTTGCTTCGCAATGTAGAACTATCTTTGTTTATAGGCATAACAAATTGGGATGTTAGAACGTACATCCAACACTCTGAACTAACGTAACCCCCTCTCCCTCCCTTTCCCCTCAAGAGGGCATCCCTCCCCTTTCTGTTGGTCTCCCGTTATTGCTAGACCGGTCCACACCTGTGAGGATCAGTCAAACCACTCTCTTGATCTAACCTACTCCAAGTATTACTGCTGCTGCTACACTTAAACAATTACTAACTTATAACTCCTGCTCACCTCGATTAACACTCAGGTTGTTGTATGACAATAACACCCTAATTTGTCTCTTAATAATGTGATTTCTTATGATCTCTATTGTATAGAGGTACACCGATCATGCTATACAATACACTTTTGTAAATAAAACATTGGGTTTATCATGATCATTGTGTCCTACCTACAACAAATCACATACCCATTAATTGGCTCCATCATCTTGTGTTACTGTCTCTTCTTCATGTATGTGTTCCTGGATTCTCCTAAGAAAAGAGTGTGCCTCGGCGGGGTTTTAAAGGAATGGGTTTTCCCTCGTGAGTCACCAGCAGGGTCGCGGGATGAGCCACTCCATGGCTAATCCCAAGTTTACGTAAGTTCCGCCGAACTGGGTCGAACTTCTTCCTCAGCTGGGCAATTCCGTAGCCAAATCCGGTAGAAACGGACTTGTTGGACTTCGTAGTAAACTTCCTTCTTCTCCGCACAGCGGTAAAATTGCCTGCTTGTCCGTGTAGTGGCGAAACCTCATTATCACTGTCCTCGGGCGTGATACGTTGTCATTCTTTGGTCCAATTCTGTGTGCTCTTTCCAGAATAGTAGAGGACCTTAGCTCCTCATTCCCCAACGCCTGGGGATCCATTTCTCTAAAAGCACATATGTCCCCACCTTCAGCCCTCTGGCAAGTTCACAAGTCGTAGATTGTTTAAACGGGATCTTGCTTCTAAATCCATTAGTTTATTCTCCATGGTGTTATTCTTAGCTTGTAGCGTGTTGACTTTAGCTTGCAGGCCAGTTAGCTCGCTCTTCCGCGGTGGAAATGCGCCTCCTCAAGATGGGACATCATTCGCTGCAGTCGCTAATCTCCTTTTTCACATCTTGTAAAGTTGCTGCCAAACTATCAAGCCTAGAGGTGAACCCTGTTTCCATTGAGCCTAACTTTGCCAGTATTTGGTCAGCTTTGGTGCCTACAGGTTCATTTTCATTGTCAGTTTGCGTAGCCATGGCCTGATTGACCTTGGTTGCCTCGCCATCTAGGACTACAGTCGAACAGGCTCGACTGTTTGGTTGTCCCACCTTTTCCTTTCTGTGACTTTACTGAGCTAGGCATCACACCTCTAAACTCTTCTATTTAAAACCGTAAGTGAGCAGGAGAAGTTTTTTACAAACTTAGCAGCGGAGCAGCAAAAACACGCCCTCCTACATGG
>JALXJV020000021.1:3126837-3148270 GCA_024633595.2 Lepomis macrochirus
GAAGAGTTTAGAGGTGTGATGCCTAGCTCAGTAAAGTCACAGAAAGGAAAAGGTGGGACAACCAAACAGTCGAGCCTGTTCGACTGTAGTCCTCGATGGCGAGGCAACCAAGGTCAATCAGGCCATGGCTACGCAAACTGACAATGAAAATGAACCTGTAGGCACCAAAGCTGACCAAATACTGGCAAAGTTAGGCTCAATGGAAACAGGGTTCACCTCTAGGCTTGATAGTTTGGCAGCAACTTTACAAGATGTGAAAAGGAGATTAGCGACTGCAGCGAACGTATGTCCCATCTGGAGGAGGCGCATTTCCACCGCTGGAAGACGAGCTAACTGGCCTGCAAGCTAAAGTCAACACGCTACAAGCTAAGAATAACACCATGGAGAATAAACTAATGGATTTAGAAGCAAGATCCCGTTTAAACAATCTACGGCTTGTGAACTTGCCAGAGGGCTGAAGGTGGGGACATATGTGCTTTTAGAGAAATGGATCCCCGGCGTTGGGGAATGAGGAGCTAAGGTCCTCTACTATTCTGGAAAGAGCACACAGAATTGGACCAAAGAATGACAACGTATCACGCTCGAGGACAGTGATAATGAGGTTTCACCACTACACGGACAAGCAGGCAATTTTACCGCTGTACGGAGAAGAAGGAAGTTTACTACTGAAGTCCAACAAGTCCGTTTCTACCCGGATTTGGCTACCGGAATTGCCCAGCTGAGGAAGAAGTTCGACCCAGTTCAGCTGGAACTATCGTAAACTTGGGATTCGCCATGGAGTGGCTCATCCCGCCGACCCTGCTGGTGACTCACGAGGGAAAACCCATTCCTTTAAAACCCCGCCGAGGCACACTCTTTTCTTAGGAGAATCCAGGAACACATACATGAAGAAGAGACAGTAACACAAGATGATGGAGCCAATTAATGGGTATGTGATTTGTTGTAGGTAGGACACAATGATCATGATAAACCCAATGTTTTATTTACAAAAGTGTATTGTATAGCATGTTCGTGTACCTCTATACAATAGTGATCATAAGAAATCACATTATTAAGAGACAAATTAGGGTGTTATTGTCATACAACAACCTGAGTGTTAATCGAGGTGAGCAGGAGTTATAAGTTAGTAATTGTTTAAGTGTAGCAGCAGCAGTAATACTTGGAGTAGGTTAGATCAAGAGAGTGGTTTGACTGATCCTCACAGGTGTGGACCGGTCTAGCAATAACGGGAGACCAACAGAAAGGGGAGGGATGCCCTCTTGAGGGGGAAGGGAGGAGAGGGGGGTTACGTTAGTTCAGAGTGTTGGATGTACGCTCTAACATCCCAATTTGTTATGCCTATAAACAAAGATAGTTCTACATTGCGAAGCAACCTGGTAAATTCTGTTTTCATAAGTTCTGTCTCAAGGAGTGAATTTTAATTTTATCTCATGGAACTGCAGAGGTCTGCAACGCCTTCAAAAGATAAAAGCAGGTTATGAACAAACTGAAAGAAATGAATGCTAAAATTGTACTGTTGCAAGAAACTCATCTCATTGATGATAGTATAAGGGTGAGAAGGAGGTGGAGGGGCACTGTTTATGCGGCATCATTCACATCTCAGGCTAGAGGGGTTATGACACTAATTCATGAATCGGTTCCATTTAAAATCAAACACATTATTAGAGACAAAAGGGGAAGATTTTTAATACTTCAAGGATCTTTGTTATCAGAAATGCTAAATATAACGAATGTTTATGGTCCCAATGTGGATGATAGCAATTTCTATAATGACCTATTTCTTACTCTTTCAACACTTCAAGGATTTCATATAATAGCTGGGGATTTCAATTGTACATTAAACCCGGAAATGGACAGATCAACTGGGGTGGACAACTCACATAACAACAGTAGGGGTACAATCCATAGGTTTATGAGAGATTTAAATTTATTAGATATTTGGAGAGAGAGAAAAACCGAACATTAGAGCTTATTCCTGTCATTCGGGTACTTTTAAGACGTATTCTAGAATAGATTTTTTTTCTGGTTTCTTCAGAATTGCAATCTAAAATTTTGGATTGCTCCTACGATAATATTGTGATCTCGGACCATGCACCATGCTGTTTGGTCTATAAGGACGATAAATTATTAAGAGATCCACCCAGATGGTATTTTCAACATAAATGGTTACAAGATGAAGACTTGGTGAAATATTTAGGAAAACATATAGATGAGTACTTTCAAATTAATACTACACAAACTACCGCATGTGTTAAATGGGAAGCTTTTAAGGCTTTTCTAAGAGGACATATCATCAGTTATACAGGTTTTAAATCAAAAAAGACACAGGAAACTAGATTACAGTTGGAAAATAAAATAAAAGCTCTTCAAACAAAAGTAAATAATTCTGAAAATAGCAGTAACCCACAATTGGAGAAAGAATTATTAATATTGAGAGCTGAATATGATAAGCAATCTGCTTTTAAAGCTGCCTCAAGTCTTTTACGCTTGAAACAGACATTTTACTGAAAGCAGGGTGATAAAGCTGGCAAATTGTTGGCATGGCAAATAAAACAGCTCGAAACGAAATCGCCAATCACATCAATAATATCAAATGGGCAGACACTGTTGGATCCAATAGAAATTAACAATGCATTTAAGGGCTATTATGAAGAATTATATAAAGCACAAACAACAATAGAATTTGACAATATAAATACCTTTTTAAATAAAATAGATATACCCGTTATTTCGAAGAAGATAGAGCTAATTTAAATTCAAAATTTACAATAGAAGAAATCGGACAAGCCATTGACAGCATGAAATCTGGAAAAGAGCAGGGCCTGACGGCATTCCTATAGATCTGTACAAGAGATTTAAGAATAAACTTTGGTACCTCTATTGGACATGTTTGAAGAAATTTTCCAATTGAATTTTCTTCCTCCTTCATTAAACACAGCCTTGATTACTCTTCTGCCTAAGCCAGGAAAACCTTTAGATAAATGTGAGAATCTAAGACCCATTAGTCTTTTAAATTCAGATTTGAAAATCATTTCTAAATTATTAGCAAAACGACTACAAAATGTTCTCCCGTATGTAATAAATCAAGATCAAAATGGATTCGTTGTGGGAAGGCAGGGCTTTCATAATGTACGTAGATTATTAAATATTATCCATTATAAAAAAGATGCACCAAATACAGCTCTTCTATCATTGGATGCCGAAAAGGCCTTTGATAGAGTTGAATGGCCATACCTCTTCCGGTATTAGAAAAATTTGGATGTGGTAACAATTTTATTAAATGGGTCAAAGTATTATATGACAGCCCCACTGCTGAAATCATTACTAATAGAAATATTTCCCAACCGATAGCAATAAAACGCTGGTGCCGACAAGGCTGCTCGCTCTGCCTCTGTTATTCACGTTAGCAATAGAACCACTGGCAATTACAATACGCTCCCACCCCCAACTTAGTGGAATTACAGTAGGACCAACTGAACATAGGATTTCTCTGTTCGCAGATGATGTGATCTTATTTATTTCCAATCTAAATACATCAATAAGAACAATTCTGAACGTCATCCAGTTATTTAGTGAAGTTTCAGGTTACAAACTCAATAAAACCAAGTCTTCTATTTTACTGCTAAATAAGCATGAAAGAGCAAACCCAATCCCAGATGTTATACAGTTCAATGTTGTGACGCAATTTGAGTACTTGGGGATACAGATATTACCAAGTTTAGAAAAAAATAGTTGAGGTAAATTACAATCTTTTAGTAACAGGAATCCAAAATTCAGTTGATAGATGGATGCCGCTGCCAGTATCCATAATTGGGAGAATTAACATTTTAAAATGACCATTCTTCCAAAACTACTATATCTGTATCAGAATATTCCCCTACCACCCCTCTTGGTTTTTTTCTCACAAATGAAAAAAATGTTTATACGCTTTCTCTGGAACAATAAAAGGGCAAGACTTCGCTTTGTCTTTAATGTACTTACCTTATGAACGCTGGAGGTTTGAAGTGCCCAAATTTTAAGCTGTATTATTGAGCTACTGCAGCTAAGGTCTATTATGTTTTATTATACTAATCATTCACCACATTGGATAGAAATGGAATCACAAGGATTGAACTTACCTCTGCCCTCGTGATATATACTCAAATACAATAAGAAAACTATTACGAGAAATTAAAACCCAATTCTTAAAAAACATGATAAAAGTGTGGAGTGATGTGAAAACATTTTGAAGGATCCACACTGTCTGTCTCAATTTAGTCCATTTTGGGGCAATCAATCATTTCCACCAGGCAGGGCAGACGCAACATTTAAGTTATGGGAAAACAAGGGATTGAGAATGGTTCGGGATGTGTATTTGCCAGAATCCGACATACTAATGACCTTTCAAGAATTACAAGATAAATATCACTTGGATAAAAAACATTTCTTTAAATATCTCCAACTCAGGAGTTTTATAAGTGCAAGTCAAAACAATGTATTAACGAAACCTACTGCTTCAGACTTGGAAGAAATGTTGTTAAAAGATAGTCAGAAGAAAGGTATCATCTCTCAGTTTTATAATCTGATTATGTCTTACGCTCCTGAAAGTTCTCATGATAGATTTAGAGCTTGGAAGGATGATCTATCATTGCAATTTTCAGAAGACGACTGGCAGGAGGCATGCACTTTAGCTCACACAACATCAATAAATACTCGCCTTAAAGTTATTCAATTTAAATGGTTAATGCTGAACGTATGTGACACCAGTGGAACTCTGTCGATATAATAGAAACATTCCTGATGTATGTTCAAAGTGTAGACAATGTAGAGGAACACTGGTTCACTGTATGTGGCATTGTGCAAAAATTACACTCTTTGGAAAGAAGTAAGGGATAGTATTCAGAATATTATTTCCAAACAAATAATATTAGAACCGAAATTGTTTCTATTTGGCTTATATCCAGAGAAGCATAATTATACTAAAAATGAACGTACATTTATAGACCTTAGTCTGCTCAACGCCAAAAGATGTATAGCTTTGTTTTGGAAAAAAATATGTAGACCAAGAGGCACTCTATGGTTACGGCAGATGTTGTCTGCTCTGCCATTAGAGAAGATTACATACGTGCTAAAAGGCAAACAGGAACTTTTTGAGAATATCTGGAACCCTTTTATTGATTATGCTAAAGATTTGGATTTAACAGATGAGAATGACTGACATATGTAGACACTGTAATTTCCATGTGGATAACAATACTTATCATCTGGTTTGTAAAGTTCATATATTTTATTTTATGTCCTTTATGATGTATATTTGTAGAAGGTTGCATTGTACAGTGATGGCCTTCAGATAGGCACTGTTGTTGTTGTTTATCATATGTTTGTAATACACAAAATGTAATAAATATATTTTGGCAAATTGCAATTTATCGCAATATGTTTAAAATCGAAATGATATCGTATCTTGACATAAGTATCGTGATAATATCGTATCGTTGGTCCTCTGGTGATTCCCACCCCTAGCATTTAGCCACATTAGCAGTAGTGGATTACAATCCAATCATAAATGTTAGTGCTGGGCAACGAAAAATGTTTAATCACGATTAATCGCATAGCTATGCGCAAAACTGAATATGAATTCTAAAGTAGTGTACTGCGCACTTTTAATTTAAACATACTGCATATACACAAAGGTGCAATAACATGTGGTTTGCAAACACTTTAAACAAATAAGGTGCTTTTTCCCAGCAGCAATTATTAAACCAAAGCTGTTTGCCACTGCCAGGGAATTACTTTTTATCTAGCTTGGTAAAACAAGCCAGAGTCCAGAGCCACGATCACAACATCATAACAGGCTCCTTCTGAGCAGCAGGTGAACAGATAGAAAACCATGGTTTGACTGTATTCAGAGCCAGTAAGTAACAGACTTTCAAAATAAAAAATCTAAATAAATAATAATAATAATAACAATAATAATAACGTGCAATAAAATAATTAATTTAAATTAACTTAAATTAATAATTGATTAAGTAATTAATGCGATAATAACGCATTAATGTGCCCAGCCCTAATGAATATATGATTCTGAAAAAAGGATTTTCTGCATAATGAGGACTTTTTGCTTTTAAGTAAATTTCGATACTAATACTTCAACCTTTGTTTAAGTAAAATGTCAAATGCAGGAACTTTTATTTGTAGCACTGTGGCTACTTTTACTCACGTAAAAGATTTAAGTACTACCGCCACCTCTAGCAATGACGACTGCCCATGAAATCAATCAGAGGTGCGATATTCTCTAATGAACACTGTTATGACAAGTTAGAATCATGTCTTTTGTTTCCAAACTCTGGTATGAACGTGGGGAAGCTTGTCTTTTTCTACCCAGAGAGGAAAAAACTACACATTATGCAGTTTTTTTTTTATCAGCTTTATTAGCATACATCAGCCGGCGTGTGTGCAGCCAGGTGTCCAAATGTCCCTGTCAGCCAGCTGCCATACAGGAGCAAAAAACGACTCGACACTCACCAATAATTACAGCAGGAGGAGTGAGTGTGAGAGAGAGAGAGAGAGAGAGATGGAAAACGAGAGCGAGCGAGCTTCTGCAGACATAGGCAGCAGGAGAAAGTGGACTGGATAACTACAGACAATTCACAACTAATTATACACAGCCTACAACTGCAGCGCACACACACACACTTTCTTCAGCCACTTCCTTCTGTTTAACATAAACACCCGGGAGAAAGAACAGCGATCATCATCAGCTCACTGTAAACACCTGCAGTCACGCCAGCATTTAAAACGCCACATCTCTCTCTACAGCCAGATCGTCTGCAGCAGTGACAAACCGCCTCGGCGGCGTTGACCTTTGAGGGACCTTTTGAGTCCAGAGGAAGCTGTTGTGGCTTATAGAGCTCAACAGTGATGTAAAAATCCCTTTCACACGCGGATTTTTGATTGTGAGCCATAATTTCATAACCATCCGATGTAGACTTGACACTAGCTGCGAGGTGGTGATACGACAGCATGCTCCTGTAGAAGTCTTCCTTTTTTTTTGCCAGCTGAAAACGCCAGCTGCTCTTCTCAAAACGCCCAGCAGTGAGCGCTAGCGGGCGTTTTTTTGGCGCAGCGTTTTTCATATACAGTCTATGTTTTTTTTTACGACTTGCTTTGGTTGCTATGATACATCAAATCCATGGTTCCGCCCCAGCCCTATTTCAACCTACTTAAAATCAGGTTGCTTTCACACCTGGATCGATTTGTTTTGTTCCGAATCAATTAATTACGTCACTCGTGTTCACACCGCACTGTTGTAAAGCGTCCAAATCGCACACCCTTCCAGGGCTTTCCTTACGCCATTACGTCACTACCTCGTGCGTGCAGGTCGCGCGTTGCATTGTGGGACATCACCATGACAACAGTAACACAAAATGAATCGCGGGTGGTCGCAAAGAGGTGAAACAGATGTTTGGTCGAACAACACATCTCCCTGATGTTGCACACCGCACACAAGAACACTGAAGTCTAAGCGGATCAGTGATAAAATTAAAGAGAGGGGTTGTGAACGCTCCGTCGAGCAGCGCCGCACGAAGTTAAAAAAACTCCGACAGCAGCAGGCCTACATAATACAACCGGTTTGTTCCGGTTCAGAGTGCGATTGTTGTGTTCACCTATCACCAAACGAACCGGGCCAAAAGGGAAACGCCCCTTTGTTTCGGAACGTCTCCAATCGATCCAGGTGTGAAAGCACCCTAAGAGTTGACCATCTTAGTGCTCATCGGTAGCCCGTTCCACATAATGGCAGCCGAATGCAGGAACGTATCCGTCCCCATACAATTATTAAACCTAATGGGATCCAAATCGGCTGGACTCCCTCTCCTGGTATAGTTACGGTTTTCCCTGATTCAAGGGTGAGATCACAGAAAGAAAGGTAGAATATCAGTAACTCTCTGTCTCTCATGACTAAGAGTCAAACCAGAAACCATGGCGCTATCCTGGACTCAGATTTAAATTTCAACTATAAAGTTCTTCTATTTTACTTTAATGCTTGTATGTGCTTTTGGACTTTTTTTTAAACTGCAAACATTTTCTCTGTACAATCTATACTGTTTGTGTTTTGTACCCTGTAAAGCACAATGACCTGCACCACGAAGCCAGATTTGAGCTTATCCAGGTAAATTCGGGGTTAATCCCGGCTTTTCAGTACCACGACGGTGGTTCACTTCTTACCGGGGTAGATCTCCATGGTAACTTGAGCTGAATGGCTAACCTGCTCTGGAGAAGGTTCTGTTCCAGACAAGAAATCCGCTCTATGAAAACGCCGCCTACTGACCAATCAGCTCTCTTGGAAAATGACATCACCATCTGTAGGAAATCCCACAGACTGTTTTTGCCAGTTGGCTGCTTTATGTTTGCAGCTGTGATTAAAGGCTTAGATTATTGTAGGCCTACAGGTTTTTAGAACAAGCCTACTAACTGCTTTGTGTTTAATATATTTTTTATTTGCTCCCGGTCCGTCTCACACAGCCTGTTTCAAACGGGTTTCATATTTCTTATAAGTTTGATTACTAAGAGCATTTTGGTGGGGATATTGAAATACAAACTTTTTATATGAACGTAGGCTATTTATTTTAGGTTAGTAGCTATCTTAAAGTCTATCACAGAGACTGGTCATGTCCTCACCTTTTGCGATGTGGGCGCAGGTAATGAGGTGAGTTTTCAGCAGCCTAAATGTTGAGATTCAGTCTTTCAAACATTATTTAAGCTCATTTTATGGCATGAATGGAGTTTTTGTTTCATTATAAGGCTGATGTTTTCATACAGCCCATAAGAACACATCAAATCAACGCTCCTCAATATGACGCTCTGCTGACAGTGGACCTGTTCGTGTCTGTGATTGGCCATCTGCTGCTGACACCGCCTCTTTTATGTGAACACGCTCCCGGCTGGATCGGGAATCCCTGGGTTAATTTACAGAGTTGATAACCAGCTTCTAGGTTCCGCTTATCCTGATCGCGATTGTTAGGATTAGTGAAGCCAGATAACGAAAACATATCCTGGGTTTGTTGAACTCGCTTCGTGGTGCAGGAACCAGGTGTTGTACATCATGCGGGCTACAAACTGAATCTACTGATTTTTTTTTTTAAATTAATGGATTACATCATAATTTCCGAAAGCTGGAAGCGAAATATCAGGGTGCATTTGTTGTTTTACTTGACTAAAAGTTCAACACCTACATTTACATACTATTAAACAAAGCAAAGAAAAAACACTCACATTGTCTCGAATGATTTGACTAATATTTTCAGCCCAGTTCGGTAATTTTATAACAAGACTAGTGTTTACGGCCTAACATGCTACTATCCTGCATCGCTCTGAGTAATAAGATTTGAAAGCAAAGTAAGAAAGAGGAGAAGTGAGAGGAGGAGTCAGCTGAGATTGTTTTTTCTTTCTTCCTCCAGGCTCTTCAGTGTAATCAAATCCCCACAGCTGTCAATACATCACCGCTGACAGCTAACACACACACACTATGCATCTAATGATCACACACTGTGACAGCACCACACACACACACCTAATGTACAGCGACAGCAGCATCAACACGCGCACACACAGTGACAGCAGCGTCCTCAGGCTGATGCTTCACTTTCATTTCCATGTGACAGAGTGGTGCACTAGCGAGCGAGAGAGGAGCATCACGCACCGGCTGAAACGCAGCAACAAGGACACCCTCGTTGTTACCATGACAACAGCCGTAAACAAACAGTCCGGCCACACGCGTATGCTGCGGTGCGGTGCGTTCACTGACCTACCGTGTCCCTTTTCCCTCGTTTGTTCAGGTTGTTAGGAAATATTGTTGTGAGCCAGGTTCAGGTGTGAAGAAGTTTCGGAGACTGATGAAGACTTAACATAGCATAGTTTATTGAGCCCGGCCGAGGAGACACAGTGCCAGCATACAACATGTGAACACGTCAAATGCCAACACCAAATCTGAAGGATAACATCTTGTGGTCCCTTTTATGTTTCTGTCTTCCCCCTAGAGCCTGTAGGTTTCTCTATTAGGTCACCTTCACCTAGAACCCCTAATCTATCTGATGTTTAGATTCCAGTGCTTCATCATATTGGAATCTCTTACTATCCAAGAGTTGTACTCTAATCTGTGTAGCCAGTTAGTTCTTGTAAACATTCTTGTATGGCTCAACCTTGTTAGATTCCCAGAGAACACTCATATCTGCTAGCCTGACGCATGAGCACTGTCTCTAGCTAATCAGTCAATTGTTGTCTACTTGACGAGAACAAGTACACATGAGAAATACCTAAAGCTATAATGTCAAATATTTATGGAGTCAGCTATATTACTCTAAGCTAGACCTGTCTTACCTTTCACTGTTACATCAATTAAGACACCTAAGAAATATTTCCAACACAGGTTTGTTTTTAGCAGGCGGGAATGCTGTCGATAAAAAACCCAACAACCCCATCGTGACGCCCTGAAAGCTCTGTGGTCTCTGCGGTCTGTGGTCTCTGCGGACCAGCTCTAGGACAGTATGAAACCAAAAGCTAAAATACACACATTTTCCCAGTTTGCCTGCTCGTTATTTTCCCTGGGGATGTACCCACAGACTGTATAGAAGAAGTGGACATACCGTAGTCACCGTGACGTCACCCGTTCCTTTCTGGGCTGCCGGTTTGAAGCCTCGAGTTTGGCAGTTTGGCCGCCGCCGCGTGGATTTTTAGCAGCGAGACAGTGGCGCAAGCTTGGTTAGCTTGGAGCAGATTTAATTCCGCCCTCTGCCAACCCACGCTAACAAACTTCACCCAGTATGTGAGCTGCCATACCAGCGAGGAGAGGACCCTGGACCTGCTGTATGCTAACGTTAAGGATGATTTCAGCTCGATGGTAGTAGGGAGGAGCTGAGGGCCATTCAGGGGTACCTAAAGGTGAAGATTAGATCCCCCGTAGCCTGACGCGCACCTCCTACAAAAATGTAACTGTGAGGCGACGCGGACCGTAAGCACTGTAATTGGTCGGCTAGGTAGCCTGACAATGCCTCCGAGCCGACAGGAAGTGCCCGTGCTTTGATGTAAATTTTGCTAGAGGCCAAACCCTAACGCGTTGGATCAATATTTGACCGACACAACCCGAGCGAATTGACTCGTTTCACTACCAGAATGTGATCCATTCGGTCAATAACTTTTGAAAAGGCTACACCAGCCGCACTTTTACATTTTCACCCCCATTTATGTTAGCCGAGGGCTAAATCGGAAGTTAGCCTGTTCGGCCGGCAAAAGTCAACACAGGTGGACGCTGTAACGCTACTGACGACTAGCGGTTGGCGGTATAACTGCTGAACAAGGGAGACACAGACGCACAAGTATAAATGTCTGGCTACATGCGTAGCCTACGGCGTAGGTACGCATACCCTGAAGCAGGAGTATAAATCAAGCTTACAGGAGGAAGCTGGAGCGTAAACTCCAGCAGAACATGAGGGAGGTCTGAAACGGTATGAGGAACGTCACTGGCTTCAGGCCGACTGGCAGCAGAGGAGCTGAAGGCAGCTTGGACAAAAATCTGTACTTTTAAAGGTGATTTCAGACCAAAAGTGAAGCGAGTGTTCGGGCGGTGAGTTTACATACAAAGTCAATGCAAAGACACGTAGAGCCGCAATTTCCTGTCGGGCGACGCGAAGGCAACGCAAAGGAATTCGGGTGAGTTGAATATTTTCAACTCAAGCGAAAAATACACGCGACGCTGAGTCGCGATAGCCTATCAGTGTTGAGATTGTCCGTACGTCACCGAGGCTTCAGAGCGTTGTGTGCAGAGGGCCGGGCAGAGCGGGGGATTGAAAATCTGCAGGCCGGGTGAGAGCTGCTAAACTTGGGGCGGAGGGAGCAGCGCTGCAACCTTCGGAGGAATAAACCCCCGCAGTCGGTCGGATTCGGTTCTGACAGCTACGCCGTTTACTCGCTGGAGAAGCTCAGAGTTAACCGTTTTTATTAAATTAGCTTTTTACTTTAGTTTTTGGGAGTTCAACGTTGATTTATCTTCACTGGAGCTTCTCAGCAGCAGGTTCCAGTGTTGTTGTTAGCGTCGTTAGCTCTGTCGGACTACGACTTCATATTTATATAAAAACGGACAAAGCTGGACATTACTTGGAGAAAAGAAAGCGAGGAGGCTGAACTACCTGGTGAGTTCAGGAAAAATGTGTCTGTAACTTTATTCCAGCTGTCGTTGTACTTTACTGTGACCAAGTTAGCATAGCACAGCCCTGATCGATCCGAACTCCATTCAGAAAACAAACATTTTAGAAGTTGTTGTCCTGCTGTCTTGCTGACAGACCTGACAAAGCAGGAATTCATATGTTTAACAAATCTGCATCATGTTGTTGTTATTTCTGCAGCAGTTTGATGCGTTTATTGCTATTTAATCACAGCAAAAACTTTACTTTACTAAAATCGCCTTCTCGCGTTGTGTGTGAACACTTGCAGCGAATGTACTCGCGCGAGGAAAGCGCTGTGAGGCGTTTGGTCTGAAAGCGCCATAACAGATTTGATGCTACGGCTCCTGCCCATCCCCCCACTAACTCAGCTGCTGTCTGCCCTCAAACACCTCCAACCCCCCTCCTCCTCAGAGAACCCTACTACTTTACCAAAGTAAATTATAGCAATCAATCTGAAATTTGTTTATATGTTTCAGTCTGAGCCAAAGTGGTATGGAGGACTGATCCTGACAGATTAAGAAATAAATACATAAATAAATAAATGCTTAATAAATAAAGAAGCATCCTATTAAAAAAAAAAAAGTTAAATAAATAAATAAATGTAGGCAGTAATTAAATTTTACAATGAGACATAAATGTGTCTCTTTTAAGTAGCTTCTTTATTTAGTCACATTTGTATTAATTACCTTATTCATTTATTGTCCGTTATAATCTTCAACTTTAATTACTTCTTTTCTTAAATGTATATATTTATGTGTGCTTTAATATTTTTGTCTGTTTCATTCTTTTGAATTTTCCACCCTATTTATTCATTTATTTATTTATTTCTGCCTGTCCTTTTTGCATTCCTGCCTCGTTATGCAAATGAGGAGGGGCGGTGTCTCAAGGGGTGAACTTCTCCCTATTTATTTCTGCATTTATTTCTTGATCTGTCAGGATCAGGCCTCCATAAAGTGGTAGAGCAATCCACAGACTGACTTCGCTGCTAGTGTGGCTGAAAATGCACAAAACACTCAGAGAATCGATCTGCAGGTGGATTTAAAAATAGCTGAGAACACAATCTCAACACAAGGACTAGTGAGTAGCTGATCTGGAGGTCTAAAACTCAAAAGTACACAAAAATCAAATAGTAGTGCATGACAGGCTGCAGGATGGCAAATTCACCCTGACAGGAAAAAAAAGGTTTTACTCCGTTTTCAGCTGTGGAAGAAGCAAGGAAACGATCAGCTCATCAGCTCTGTATTAAAAAAATGATTCATTCATTATTCAGTCATAAAGAAATAATGTTCTCTACTACCACTGCCAGGCAGCTGCAGGGTAAATGCGTGACAGAGCACTTTAAATCGGGCGAATACATCAAGTGGTTTTCTGAGTGCTCCTTTGGTCTGTTAACCGCAGCAACTGCAATAAATCCAGGCTCACAAACTGTTCTACAGCCACGGCTAAAAAAAATCCTTTGTCAGACTGATACACCATGTGATTTACATGAAAATCCACTTCTTGCCTAACTCGTGCCGGCTCAACGTCAGCACACTCGTACTTTGCTCCGACATATGCTGCAGAAATCTCTCCTCTCCGCCTGAGGAGCAGCACTTAGAGCGTACGACAGTGGATTTCTCCAGAGTTTTAAGTCTCGTGTTGCCTGGGGGATTTTTAAAGTGAGACAGCAGAGATCATGTTAGCATCACAACAAGCAACAGGCTGCGTGTCTCTGCTTGGTTTAGATCTGACTAACCAGGGCTGACTCACGGGGCCATTAGCATTTTTAACCCTCTGTTTAATTTATTTTTGTAAGTCAGCATTTGTCTGACAACCAAAATGGAACCATATTCAACTAAAAACATCTGTATCTGTGAACGGCTGCGTTAAAACAAAAAACATCACCGTGCCCACCAAAGCGTTTTGTTTTTCTGACGCCGGCATCTTTTTTCAATTCATTGCAACGGGAATGCCGCATTTTTACAACATGGTAAGAACGGTGGCAGCGTGACGAGGCGCTGAGCGTCGCCGAGAGTTGAAAAATGTTTTTTTGCTGCTCTCGTCACTGTCACTTTTTACTCAGCTGTCCAATCACGGTAGAGGAGGGGCGGCGCAAATACCACACCGTAGCAACGGTTACTATCCTGGAACCGGGCTTCCGTCCAACCATCGGCCCCTGGACCAATCGATGTTTACTCGCCCACATAATCTCGTGAACCCACATCCGGCGAGCCCGTCCTCTCTCTCTACCCGCTTCAGCCTTCTCTTCATAAAGAGCAAGGACTCTGTGTTGACATTTTAACATCCAGGAAAGTCTGGTAGAAATACTTACAAACAAATGTATCATAGCAACCAAAGCAGCAAAAACCCCCGCTGCGCCTCAAAAACGCCCGCTAGCGCTCCCTGCTGGGCGTTTTCAGAAGAGCAGCTGGCGTTTTCAGCTGCTTGAAAAACGCTTCGGTGGACACGGCCCCATAATTATCCAAGGCGGGTTAAAATCAAGGACAACTGGACTTTGTTTAGATGCTCGAAGACACCAAGAGGTATCCATGACCTTGATATCGACCCCAGGGAAGTTGAAGAGCTGGGATTCCCTGCCTGTGAGTCAGAACTGAAGAAGCCTCTTGGATGAGAGGCGAAACATATTTGAATATCTTCAACTAAGGCCAGTCCCCCTGGGGTTGGATATCTGATGCAATTTCACGTTCATTTTAACCGATTTAACTTTCGATTTACACAAAATCCATTCAAATGGCAAACAGGCACCAGTTTGTTCATTTCAGTAAAAGGTCGCATGTCATAAAAACCTCCGTGGTTCACTTCTTTGTTGCACAAACGGACAAAGTCACCAACCTGTAACAAAATCCTGCAGTTTAAAGTTCCCTAACTAGTAGGGGTGTGACGAGAGCTTGTGATATTAAAAGGTGGCTGATGTTTCTGGTGGAGGTGGAAAGCTGCCTGGCAACATCAACATGACGGAGTGTGTGTGTGTGTGTTATTATTTTTTAATCAACTAATTATTTTTTTAATTTTTTGACTATAAATAAACACACACAAGTTACTGTTTAATTTATTTATTTTTAAACACACATACCGTTTTATTTAATTTTTAATATAGAATTTTTTTTAACACACACACTCTTACTGTTTATTGTTACTCATATTTATTTATTTTATTTTTAGTATATTTTTATTTTTTTAACAACCACACACACGCTTACTGTTTCATTTATTTATTTATTTTTTAACACAAACACGCTTTAATTACTTGTTTAATGAAATGTATGGGGTTGATTGTTCTTATGCAGTTTGTATGATGCTTTGGCAATATTGTTGTTACAGTCATGCCAGTAAAGCTAATTTGAATTGAACTGAATTGTGTGACGATGAAACATCATTTGTAAGTTGTTTGTGTGGCAGGACTTTGGGTACCAAATGTCTTTGACAGACATGAACATTTCAAATAATTCATATAACACAAAACGACTTCCAGAGACATCGACTTTTTAATAACTTTATCGTCAATGTTGCCTACTTTTGTAATCGTTGTAATGTGACTGTTTATGATATATCAACAAACACCAGTGTGCCGATAGCTGTGGCGGATTAGCTCCAGGATACAGTGCGATAAGACATCAATTCCCAGGTCCTGCACAGCTCATTAAGACTCTTTAAAGGGTGATTAGGGAGCTGAAGGCCAGTAATACTCTGTTTATGACAATGTGTTTAAAGCACAATTAAGGTTTGTATTTATTTGTGCATGCATGTAACTAAACACTGTGTCTTTCAGGTGCTTATGAGTGTGTGTGTGTGTGTGTTAAACGCCTTTTCCGCTGCTCCTTAATGTTTGATAGGCGGGGAGTGGCGGGCGCTGCCTCATGTATTTTTAAAGAAAAAGTTACTCAGGCGTTCGCTGTGCTTTGTTCTGCCTTTTAGCTGGCCTACTTTAAACTTTGCTACAACAGCAGCCGCAGCAGAGACTCAGACGTCAACTCCACCGGCTGTCATAAACACCAGTTTCACACCTTCGAAGCACAAAAGGCAGCACCGACACCAGGATTACTCAATTCACCGACCAGAATCTGGAGAAACCTCACGAGGGTCCCAATGAAGCTGTGATGTTCATCATGTACCAACAAAATATTGGATGGATGAGCAATAGAGAGAAACAACTTTACTAATATTTTCTAGCACAGAGGTGTTCAATTAGAATTCAAAGGGGTCCAGTTAGAGGAAATTTCCCGAAGCAAAGGTCCAGAACACCAAAACGACTAACTTGCGTTATAGGCAGTGGGCCAAGTCTGTTTTTCTCCTTTAGTTTTCGATTTGATAGATCTCCTCCAGGGAACTGGTTCATTTTTTGTATGTGTCTATATAAATTGTTGTTGAATACATTACTGCTTGTTTCCAACTTTAATTGTTGCACATTAAAAATATATCGTGATATAATCTCGCTAGCTAACCACAAAATGTTAGCCGGAGTAACAACCAATCAAAGCTCGTGTTGTTACCTTGTCAACTTGCGTTGGCCAATCACGTCATTGTTTAAACCGGTACCGAGACCGGTGAAGAACGGTGCCGCTCTGAACTCACTTTAGGCCTCCCGCTCTCAAGTCCGCCCTGCTGCCAGACTGGAAATAATATGCTGACTTTTTCGGTCCGAAAGCACGTAACTTCTCCGTTGTTTTGGCTACAGTGTATGGCTGCACCACACATCGTGGCAACGGTAGGTAACTGACTGGCACTACCTGAAACATTGTAAAAGCATGGGGTCTATGTTCACTGCCAAAAGCTACTGCAATCAGTATTTGTGCAACTAAAAAAGCAACGTACTGAATGCTTCACACGTGGGTAATATTAGACTATTTGTCGTTTTAAATGTAATGTTAGTCTACTGCAAGTTGGCTAGCTTTAGCACCTGAAGTAACTTAGTATAGTTGAATTAGCTTTTTTTCTGTGGAAACAGCAAGCTAATTATTTAACTGTGTGTTTGGCTTTATTGTTGTAAAGCTTCAGCAAGGACATATTTACATTGTCTTAAAATGTTGACTATGATGTTGAAGTTGTTTTTGTCATCCAAAAGAAGATACAATTAAGATTTAAGTTTTAAAATTAAGGTTTTTTTCTATCATTCAGCCCCTTCAGTGTAGACTGGCTGTATGAATTTATCTTATTTGAAGTGAAGCTGATGTACTGTGACAGTGATTTAAACAGCTTCCTATGTTGGGACAAGGGGGAGATCTACAACACACCTATATAAATATTTATCTTGTGTTATCTCCTGTTTCCTGTCTAATCACACTTTGGATTTTGTATTTTTTGCATGTTTTTCCTGACCTGACAGTGGAGCCGATCTTAGAGTGGATCCTTTTATATACAGTCTATGGAGTGGAGCCTAGATCAGGAGGGGAGAAGGCAGACAGTCTTGGAACACCTCACTTGGGTGATGTAAGCAACACAGGCTACATTATCTCCATGAGACAACGTCCAGGTGGGATTTGATTTGTAATGCTAGTTTGCTAATGGTACAGTAAGGCAAACCTTTACTTGGAAAGTTTCGCTCAATTCCTGGATGCTATGGGATCATGATTATATTGTTAGATTATCAACAGCTTACTGGGGCTATTTAGTGAATTAACAACACCAGGAAAAAATGGACTTGGTTTTGTCGCTGTTATTCAAAGATGCACGTAGAGCCATGGCTGCACGCTCACAATGTTGTGAGTTAGCGTCCTATTGGAGCAGTTCCTACATTTTGCACTGGCAATGCATAAGCTTCAAGCTGGTCCTGATGGAAGTGTCATCCTGCATAGAATTCCCCCTCACATTTATTCATAACGCTGGCACTTTTATCCAATTAATTTATTTATTTAGTGCGATATATGAGGTCGCACACCTCTGGAGCAGCTAGGTCATGTGTCTTATCCACTGCTTCATCACCACCCCCTCAATCCTGGTATGTCTGTCAGGCTTTGCAAACTTCTCCTGCAGAACAGAGGAATAGACAGTATTTTTGTTTATATTCCGACATGCGGTCAACCATGCAGGGATCAAAGATTTATGTCGCTCTTTGATTGGACAACAATTTGGAGTATGTTTTGTAACATGGCTACAGTCAGCTAAAATAATCCCCATTATGATACAGTGCTTCTCAAAGCAGATTTGATTTAATTTATTTTGATAATGTTATGGTTGCTTTAATTTGTGTTTTATTTATATACCTTTACAGTTTGAGCATTTTTGCCCATCCCTGCGTAACATTGGTATCGCATGTTCTTACATTAGCTCCTTTTCTGCAGGATGTAGTGAAGGGCCATGTTTACTGAGTTGGATGCAGTGTCATCACTGACTTCCTCTGGCAGCAGTTTATCTACATGGTTATGGGACCCCAGGTAGGCTGACAGAACAAAGGGGACAAAGAATGTGTTAATGAAAGGTGGTTACTTTTAATCTACTAATCTCAAAGTTTAGTTTTGGAAGAACAACATGTAATGTATTTGTTTCAAATAAAACATTTCTAAAAAAACAGTGCCTTTTGTGTTCAATTCATTATTTGATTATAAATACTGGCCAATAGCCTACCTCACACTATTCAATGTAATCTTGTATTGAATCTTTTGCCCTTGTTAAATTTCTAGCTTTTCAATACAAATTTTAAGATGCAAAGTGTTATATATTAATTAAATTATATATTAATTAAAAATCACATTGTGTAATTAAGATTCACAGGTAGTGTGAGGTTTATTTTAAAGTACATTTTTCAACTAACGAGACAGACATTCATAGCCTGGGAATCAGCATCACAGAGAGAACCTGACATGGTCATCTCACACCTCCACGCTGTGGAGGAAAGCCCAGATTCCCACGGCAAGTACAGAAAGCATCCTAACTGGAAACATCACTATGGGATGTGCACAGCCCAGGACCAGAGGGCTCTGCAGCAGGTGATAAAAAACTGCTCGGAAGATCATCGGTACCCAGCTCCTGGGCATGAGTGATATCGGTGAGGTGAGGTACCCAGCCACAGCCTGTTCACCCTGCTGCCTTCTGGGAAGAGATATACAAGTTTCAGCTGCTGCATCAGCTACTTTTCCCCCCAAGCTATCAGGCTCTTAAACTCTAATTCATCCTCAGCACTGCTCCACTGATGATAGTTTTTCTGTTGCCATTTGTCATAATTGATTCTTTATTAAGGTAAATCGTCTGCTATGTAGCAGAGGGGAGTTATAAAACTCAATTTCACTCTTTAACATGTTTTATTGTGACAATAAACCTACCTACCTACATGATGCATCAATACACAATTATTTAAATAGATCATTAAAATAGAATTGATGGATTTGATCCAGACCTTCTGTATCTTTTGCTGCCTTTTCTCTCCTCCGACATGCTCTTGCAATGTGATCTTTGTTGATATTGTCGCATACCGGCTGTCAATCGCGTCCCGCTTTATTGTTATGTGCTTTATGTAAATACATTAGGTCACAGAAGCCCGCCCATGGGTGATCACTAACGCTAGAGGTCTTTCTGACGGTAAGGGATCAACGTATAGTTTAGCTTGTGTAGACAAAAGTATATCACGCCTATTTTAGTGGCTAGCTTAACAGGAATTCGTTATCCAGAGAGCAACGTTACGGTATCAACTACGCCGGTTGTCAAGAAGACGTAACAGGTTGTCAAGGAAACGGGTGATTTGTTTACGTTTTTACGCCACTGATTTAGTAGTCCTACAAATTTGCCCGCTTAAAAAATATAAGACTTTTCGATCGATTTCTTTATCACATGTGCACACATCAAAGTTGGAAACAATGCTTACACTACTTATAAGAATTTTTACATGCCATCTGTAAACAAATTTCTTAGTTCCTTGGCAGGGATCAATGAAAGTCACAATTTCGGGGTCCGGCCCACGGCCTATTATCATTCAGGGCCATAACGTACAGCTGGATCAACATATGTTTTTAGTCAACAACGGTCTGTCAAATCTAATAATATTTCAAGAATATTTACAGTCAGTTTTCACATCAAACTGGAGGGATAATAAATAATGACTAATAATAAATTCTAAATTTCATTTTGTAAACTAAAATAAAGTGCCTAATTTTTTGGAAAAAAAAAAATAAATAAAAAGTGCAGCTTGAAGTGATGAAGTGTAGTCTCAACCAATTTCATAATAAAACACTCAACACATCAAAAGAACAGCTGTAAGGCCTCCTCCTCTCTTTCATTCCCTCTTATAAACCTCTTCCCTATTTTCTCTTGTTCCCTCAGAAACGTGAGCTCTAGCTTGTCCTGACAGCTCGGACTGGAGATCTATGAGATGTTCTGGTTCTGATCGGCCCGTGGGAGGAACGTACACTGTACATTCTTGATTAAAAGCCATGTGAAATGTCTTTTCCCTTTCACCGCCTCGATTCGTGTGTGTTTCCAAAACGTCTCTGGTGAATCGCGCGGACTGGACTCGCAGGCATCGGGATGCACAGATTTGATTGGCTGAGCAACGTCGCATGAGACGATTGGAGCACATGCGATTGGTCTTAAACCCCACAGGGTCGCCGCTTTAGCTGCTTCTAAGCTGCTCAGATCGTTATACAAATAGCCTATTAATGTTTAAACATTTGATCAATAGCCTATGTCAGCAGGGACATGCTGCACATCCCTAAACTGCCTGGTACAAGAGAGGAAAGGAAAAAAAGTGCCGACTCGGTCACCTTTGTCCGTTCCTGATTATTAATCTTCCTTCAGTCTGTAAGGTTCCACCGATCAAAAGACTCATAACAGCTTTTCATAAAAATGAATCCAAGTTGTGAATCCTGTCACGTGAAGTCCGTCGCTCTCTGTCTGCTAACTTCTCTCGTCCTGCAGCCTGTTGTTGTTTTCCTTACGTTGCTGCCTTCAAAATAAAAGCGCATAAGCCGTATGATCACATGAATGACGTGTATTTGAAATTATTGGATAATTTTTAACAAATAATATTGTGTTTGAAATAAATAAACTTGTGCGAGAGGAATTAAAAGCCT
Source organism: Lepomis macrochirus (assembly GCA_024633595.2). Classification (NCBI taxonomy): domain Eukaryota; kingdom Metazoa; phylum Chordata; class Actinopteri; order Centrarchiformes; family Centrarchidae; genus Lepomis; species Lepomis macrochirus. The sequence continues at coordinate 3,148,034 of JALXJV020000021.1, forward strand.
GTCCCAAATTTAGTAAAAAAAATGCCCAGGCAGTTTACTTTCCAGCGGCCCCGCCCACGGGCCGTCAGGTCCTGGCGGCAGCTTTCGGTATGTGCACACAGCTGCTATGTTGTTAACCTCGTGCTCTAATGATCCACCGTTTGAAAGCTAAAATCCTCGTGATTCGACCAACGCAAACAGTTTCAAGAGAGAATCCCCCCACACCACATTATTTTGACTTAATCTCAGATGTTTAGC